>JANXHW010000001.1:141315859-141833359 GCA_026170595.1 Plestiodon gilberti rubricaudatus | reverse complement strand
ATTGGTCTGCCATCTGACTCTGAGAACTGGACCACAGTCTGAAGTGACCACCTTCATCCTGCTGCATGGTATGGCTGACCTTGCTGAGACTATCATGTGGGACATAATGAGTGTGTGTGTGTGTGTGTGTGTGTGTGTGTGTGTGTGTGTGTGTGTGTGTGTGTGTTGCAGAATGCACTTCTTCTGAGCTTATTTTTCCCTTTTCCCCATGGCATTTTCATGTGTCTAAATGTACGAATGAATATTTTAATAGGATTTGTGTGCTTTTGGAGCATAATGTAAAGAAGGACCTTCAAGATTAAAAAAAAAATGAAGCTATATAACATTGCTATATACTGTATATAGTAAAAAGGTAAAGGTAAAGGTATCCCCTGACAATTAAGTCCAGTCGTGTCCGACTCTAGGGTGTGGTGCTCATCTCCATTTCAAAGCCAAAGAGCCAGCATTGACCGAAGACGCCTCTGTGGTCATGTGGCCGGCATGACTCTCCTTGCTGCAGCGCATAGCATGCAGCTGGAATAGACAATCTGCCCAAAGGATACCTAGGTGTAACTACCCTGTACCTATTGTGTTACTCTGCACTGAAATGAAATGCTTACTTAAGAGGCTAGTTACTATGCCAGTTAATTGATTTGACCTTTCTTATGTCGTGTGGTTGCTTTCTCCTGAGTGCCAAAATATGTATTCCTTGGGAGAAAAAGGTCACAGATAGATACATCTTTATGGAGGAGGTAGCAAATACAGTACTTGGAAAGAATCGGGGCAAGCAAGCGAAATGGAGATGGTGTTAAAAGAGCTGGTAATGCCATAGTGAAGCTCTAATCCATTAAATACATTATAAACATATAAGATATAATTTTGTGGGAATATCTTTGCAGTTAAATAATTCTTTTTTTTTTTCTGAGTGAATCCATAGCCCTGCAGTTTTGGCCAGGGAAATGCTTGTATGATGCTGACGTTTCCTGCTCCCAATGACCAGAAAGGGACCAAATACAGTACTTGGAAAGAATCGGGGCAAGCAAGCGAAATGGAGATGGTGTTAAAAGAGCTGGTAATGCCATAGTGAAGCTCTAATCCATTAAATACATTATAAACATATAAGATATAATTTTGTGGGAATATCTTTGCAGTTAAATAATTCTTTTTTTTTTTCTGAGTGAATCCATAGCCCTGCAGTTTTGGCCAGGGAAATGCTTGTATGATGCTGACGTTTCCTGCTCCCAATGACCAGAAAGGGACCAAATACAGTACTTGGAAAGAATCGGGGCAAGCAAGCGAAATGGAGATGGTGTTAAAAGAGCTGGTAATGCCATAGTGAAGCTCTAATCCATTAAATACATGTGGAACCGAGGGTGTGTCATGGACAACAGCTTGAGCCTGGTCTGATGACAGTAACCCAATCATCGGTGGACTATATAGAGCGATACATCTGTCCATTCTTGGCATTGTATGTATGGTGGGGAACAGAAAAGTGCAGCTGTTCTGCGAGAGTTAGAGTGAAAGTGTGGTGATTATGTTCCAGTTAGGTTGGATGGCATTTTAGGAACCAGGCTGTTGTAACATGACAGGAGTTCGTGCATGAATATCGTTTGCCTGTTTGGAAACTACCGTACTAGTACTGTAGTGGTGTGTGCGCGCACGTGCATGCATATGTACTGTGGTACTTTTCATTTGAAGGACAGCAGCAGACGAGGGCTCACTCAGTGAAAGATGCATGTACTGGACCACTTCAGGGTTTAGCATAGTCAGCTGTTGTACACAGGGATTGCACCACTGAAATTCCTGGATCCCCTGAGTTTAAAAGTAGCTGACCCTGCCTATGCGAGCCACAGAACTTTGCTCATGTAAACATTCTCTTTTATGTCGTTGGAGAGGTGGGAAAAGAATTCAGACATGAATAAGAAGTGGTTCTAGTTGCCTTAAGGCAGTGTTTCCCAAACTTTTTTGACCAGTTGCTCCCTCGACCAATAGCAACCATTGGCCGTGGCTCCCCATTACATGATGTTGATGCCTGTCAATTGGTGCTGCACTGTATTCCGAGAGGATTCTGTGGCACTCCGCGGCTCCCCTAGCTGGCTTCCATGGCTCCCCTGGGAGCCGCGCCTCCCAGTTTGGGAACCACTGCCTTAAGGAGATGTTTATAAGGTTGCAACAGCCACCCAGGGGACTCTGATTTGCTTTGGTTCGTAATGGTGTGTGTACAGGGGATGGCAAATTACTGTTGCAGCTAGACTACTTTGGGTGGCAGGTGGAAGAATTGTCTGTTTGAATGCTCCCCCATGCGAAAGCAAAAAGAAAACAAAACTCCCCTCACATCTAAAGCTAGCATGTTAGGGGGGGGGCAGGGTTTTAGCCTAACCTTCTTCCTGTCGTGTTGGTTTTCCAAAGGTTGTGAGTTTTATCAGGGGTGAGTAGTTAAACATGCAGGACCTCACATGCAGTCTGAAGTGGTACAGCCCTACCATATAATTATTATGAATGTTCAGATCATTTCTAAGGCAAATGATAGTTACTAGGGAGATGTGATGTTCTCCCTGACCTCTCTCAGACCTGATTTGTAAGAATCAACACACTTCCCACATTGCCTGTGTTGGCTAATGTATTAGGGGTGGGGGACGCAGAGGGGTCCCCTTCTCTGCCAGGCTGTTTTCTGCAGACACTTACAGTATTTGCTTTAACGACTGAGATAAGGAAATATAGTCAGCTGCACATTTCAGGCAGGGAGCCTGAGACACTCAGCTCCACCTGAGGCATGCAGAGATTCTGAGGTACAGTTCTTGAAACAAAGGGTCAAACTACACGTTAATGATAAATGCATGTGCTGGCCCTTTATTTATTTATTTTTATTTTTCACATTTTTTTTATACCGCCCTTCCTCCAAGGAGCTCAGAGTGGTGTACATATTTCCTCCCCTCCTTTTTGTCCTCACAACAACCCTGTGAGGTAGGTGGGGCTGAGAGATGGTGACTGGCCCAAGGTCACCCAGGAAGCTTCGTGGCTGAGCGGGGATTTGAACCTGGATCTTCCAGGTCTAAGTCCGACTCCCAAACCACTACACCATCCTGGCTTTGCTTTTGTTAAAAATGGCGTGCACAGGGGCACATGATCCAGAGTGAAAAGAGGGTAGGGCAGGGGGAATTAAATACTTTCTGTCTCCCATAGTTCCAATCCAGATTGTACATTGAAGTTTTTTTTTTTTTTAACTATTGTAAATAGTGTGCAGGGAACGACAACATGATATCAGGATAGTTATAACAGGAGCCAGGATGGTGTAGTGGTTTGGGAGTTGGACTTAGACCTGGAAGATCCAGGTTCAAATCCCCGCTCAGCCACGAAGCTTCCTGGGTGACCTTGGGCCAGTCACGATCTCTTAGCCCCACCTACCTCACAGGGTTGTTGTGAGGACAAAAAGGAGGGGAAGAAATAAGTACACCACTCCGAGCTCCTTGGAGGAAGGGTGGTATAAAAATGTGAAAAATAATAATAATAAAAATAAATATGCATCAGAATTACAGCAAGGGCCAAGTATTAAAATCCCTGGCCTTACTCCTGCCATAGTTTCTGGATTGCATGACCCTTTGTGCGTGATGTTTAGCAAAAGCCAAAAATTTAAAGGGCCAGCACGTGCATATATCCTATGCTTGTCTACTCAGAGGTAAGCCCCATTGAATTCAATGGGACTTACTCCCAGATAAGTGTGCACATTGCCTTAAGCAGCAAGTTTGGCCCTAAGCCACTTGCTGTGGAAGGCTGGGAAACTACTCAGTCATGTGAAGGCTGTGGTTTATGTCTTCCTTCCTTCTCTTGCCTTTAACCAGCGGGGTCCTCAATGCTTCCTGAGAATCAGATGAGAAACCCTTCTGACTCTTATCTTCCCTTTACAAATACCCTTCTTTGTAACAGGCACATTTTGTAATTTAGACCCAGCCTTAGGCCAGGGCAGCGGCATCTCAGAAGGTACCGGTAATAGGAAGCCTAGAAAAGTTTAAAGGTTTGCTCTCAGATGTAGTCATGATGACATGGCAAAAAACTCACTCTATTTTAAGAGCATTTCTTCTGGTTACTTTTTTTTGTTTTTTAATACTCTACAATAGCTATAACATTGTTATTTACAATAAGTCAGTCATCCTTGCAAAAACAAAGAGATTTCTGCCATTTGTCGTGCACACCAAGCCCACTTAATTGTTTTTATTATAATAAACGCTCAGTGTGTTGAATCGGTGATACAGGTGGTCCTCTTGACAGGTGGTCTGAATTCCACAGGGGTTGTCAAAGGCCCTATATCCACTCCCTATCCTCCACCTTAGGATAATGAAACAATCACTATCAGCACAATCGTATGCATGCTACTCAGAAGCTCAGTGGGGGCTTCCACCCAGGTAAGTGTGTTTAGGATTGCACCCTTAGGCTACAATCCTATGCAGACTCATCTGAGAGTAAACCCCATTGAATATACTGGGGCTTACTTCCATGTAAACATGTATAAGATTGTGCTGTCGTTATGTTAAAAAATAATCGATTTGCATGAAGTGAGCCTGTGTTTATGATGTCATGCATCAGGAGAGGGCATCTGTTCTCAAGGCGACTGATGCATTTTCTTCATCCCCAACTTGATTTTCGGTTATGCAAATGTCTGTCCTAACGTTCCTAACAACGCACAATTTTTCTCCCCCTTCTAAGGAACAAACAGTCACAGGGGAGTATTTTGTCTCACTGGTGTATGAATGAGGAGGTAGACTTGTGTTCATCATCAACCTTTAAATATGGGGTGGTTGGTTGGCAAGCCATTTTACATTCTGTACTCTGTCCTGTGATCCATTTCACACATTATATTTTGGGTTTAATACAGCTGGCTCCAGATTTCCCTCCTTGGGTCCTCATGGGCTCCTTCCTACCTGGGTGGAATCTGATAGTGTCACTCCGCCACCTCCACACACAGGCTGTGGGTCTCAGGGACCAGCAATGGACCCTTCTGAGAGCCCTTGCAGTTGCTCAGTGATGCTGAGCCCTGATGTTGGCCCTGAATTTGAACAGATGAATGATGACAAACATATGTTTGGAAACCTGTTCTCAGGCTCAGCCCTCATAAGAACATAAGAGGAGCCCTGCTGGATCAGACCAAAGACCCATCTAGTCCAGCTTCCTGTATCTCACAGTGGCCCCACCAGATGCCTCTGAGAGCACACAGACAACAAGATAACCTGTTTCCTCCTACCTGGGCAAAGTGGCTCCTTCTTGTATTTGGCAGGCAGAGAGCAGCTGCCCCCTTTACTTTAGCATAGTGGCCGTATACTAGTGTTTCTTCATGTTTTTAGATTGTGATTCCCTTTTGGGACAAGGAATGATTTATTTATTTAATTTGCTCCATAAGCCATTTTGTGAACTTTTTTTTGTTGAAAAGTGGTCTATAAATATTAATAATTAATTAATTAATTAATTAATTAAATTATTTAATTAAATACCCCAGGGGTGGCCATTGATAATAATAATAATTAATAATAGCAGCATTGTTTGACTTGTTAGCTGCCTTGAGATGGCCTTTGTCAGGAAAGGCTCCATATAACAAGTAATAAATTTGCAGTGGCTTTCAATTGAGAGAGACTTGCTGTGAAAGCCGAATGTTTGGCTTTATAGTGTGTGAACTGGTGTTTGGGTTCTGTCTTTTCTATTTAAAGAACAGTCATGTGTGAACACATCACCCAAGGCATTACAAAAACAACATTCTTTGGATGCAGAGAAGAGATTAAATATGAAAATCTTGAACATTACCTCTTAAGACACCAGAGTCCTTCCTCGTGTATCTTGTTCTGTGCATTGACCCAATGTTTCCATCATCCATACTGGGAGGCAGAGAGGTGTTAGGAGTATTTTTTAGCTGGCGATTAGACCTGGGCAGGTGTCTTTCTTCGAAGATTCTTTCTTCCAAAGAAACTAACATTCTTGTGAATGATCTTGTCTAGGTCCTTGATGACCTTTGAAAATGAGCACATGAAGGCTTTTGTGCAATCTATACTATTGTAGGCTATCTCCTTTTCTTCTTCTGTTTGTAAACTTACGTTTTCTACCTTCTTAAGCTCAGGTTGTTTACACCTGAGCTTGGTGTCTCCATCCCCCAAGCTTCCTGTACCCACCATCTTCTACTTTCTAATGTTCTGCGTTTGCCTTTTAATCAGCATATTCTATTCCTCTGTCCTGCTGAAATCCTCACCCTTCCCAATTCATTGAGAGCTTTGCTCCTGCAGAATTGCCCCAGAGATAGAGGTGATCCTGAATGGTTTTGGTATAAAGCCATTCAGTAGCTCTTCAAGCTTCTTTTTTACTCCCGTATTTTCCTGGCTGGTAAATGAACTCTCCGGTTTCTCTTGCCTCCCCTGGGCTCTTCCTTTCTTCCTCATCTAAAAAGGGAATGCCCTGGGAAGGCCTGCATGATCCTTTTTGTACCAGATGCTCTTCTCCACCCCGTAACTTGGCCTCCCACCTGTCTGCGTCCTTTACAGGCCATGGCCATATCCACACCTCCTGTCCACCTCAATCACTGGCAGTGACAGCAGCACAGAAGGCTGTTGAATTTCACCTCTTCAGCTGTCCTATGCTGGGAGGGGAGGAGCCATCTTTAGATTTCATCTCCTACATGGTCTTCCAGCTCTTCCAGGGTCTGGCTATCTGAAGATAGCATGTTCTTGGAAATAAATATTTCTCTTACAGTACCACTGATAATGTACTCTGTAATGTACAGCTTACCGAATGATATCTGAAAATGTTTTGCTTCTCAGCAAAAGTATTGAATGAACAAAAAAGCCTTAAGTGAGCAAAATAAATAGACAAGTATTTTATATAGCAGAAAATAGACACTCCAGAAGACTTAATGTGAGAGTGGACCTCCTTCGCCAGATTTAATATTTGAAATGTAAGCTGTTATTTGCCACTGCCAGAAACTGCCTTTGTTTATAAAATGAATTGCATTTAGGGAGCAGAAGAAAACCTATGCAGCCTTCTCTCCGTATCTAGCAAGCCTCGGAAGTGCTTAGTAAAGAGTTTAGTAGAATCTTTACACCAAAAAAATCAGAGTTGGTAAATGCTGTGTAATCATTTTCCATTAAGGGCTTATATTTTTGTGAGGAAATAAAAGGTCTGTGCCGTAGCCCTAGGTACTATTGTCAACTCTGTCCAAAGCTATTTCTGGAGTTTTCTTTTTCCAACATGTCACATCATTGAGCCAAAGAGACCTTGTTAAAATATCCAGGATTGCTTTCATTTGTCACCGAGGTTGATGCTGATTCCTGAAGACTGTAGGTCAATCTTGGAATGTTGTCACTCCTACCTGGAGGCCTTACTAACACCAAGGAGTTTCACTTAAATATGGCAAAAAAGGGTTGTTAGTAATTATTTGCTGGTTGAAGGGTAGAAATGTTATCTTGAATAGCTTTTCATTTTGGAGGTAGGGGGGAGGGGGAAAGGGGACCCTTGACTTGGACCTGACGGTTCAGTGGGAGTCAGTCTGAGATACAAGTATACTACTGTGAGGGGAAAAAATGAGGCTAAATTGTAGATCGTGCTTGAGGATGCTTGTGCAGTCTTATTCCCCATATCTACATAGGTTGACCAGATCTTGTATGGTTTGCTAGAACCGATCAGAAGCAATCCTAGAACAGAACCAGCAACGTTCCTATCAGTGAAGCTGCTGGTTCAGGCCTAGGGAATGCAAGAGTGCAGATTTATACAGGAAACTCTGGAACATGTACTTGGCAAGACAGACAGGTGTGTGCCTCTCTATGTGACATACTCTGTCATGAACAATGTCCCAGAGTTCTTTGGTTCCTGCTGGCATTTCCTGTACACCAACAGAGGAACCATGGAGGTCTGGCAGCCAGAGGGATGCACAAGCTCCATAATAGTCAAACCCATTCACACTTACCTTGGAGTAAGTCCAATTTAACTCAGTGAGACTTGCTTCTGAGTAGACATGCATAGGATTGTGCTGTTAGTGAAATCGGGAAGCGAGTTATCTTTTTGAGTATGCAATTTTCCTGTATAGCCACAGCTACGATTTTCTTTGTAATCTCTGAGTACTTAATGTTTCTTTTTATTGAAAATATTGCTTTGAGAAATTTATTAAATCATGATATGATGAGAGGAAGAAGGCTGAAAACTAGAATTGGTTACATTAAAAACTTACCATGTCTCCTGTTTTCATGTTGTATTGCTTGCTCTTACTTGTACCTTGCTGTACATGTGCCTGAATTTTAAAGTCAGGCTGCCTGAAACGTCACCTTAGTTCGTGCTCTGAAGAGCTAACAATTCAAAGATTGAGTTGAGTTTCTTCATAAAAAGCACAGCCGTTGCTCCTCGCAGCTGAAATTCTTTGCAGAACAGGTGGGCTTCCAGCATGTTGTGGGTCAGGACTGCCGTGACAGAAGAAGAGGGTTTACAAGCGGACAAAGGGGGAAAAAGAGGTCAAATGTAGGAGATCCGAGCTCCCAAAGGCAGGGAGACTAAGGCCTCATTCGCATGTGGTGTTTTCCTATCAAGTAAGCGTGTCTGTGTAAGACAAGGAGATTATCATGTGTAACAATTGCAAGCATGTTTACTTAACTCTTTATGTGACGGGAAGCTGAGACCAGTTGTGGCTTTCCAGTATAGGTACAAGGACACTTCGGTGCATATTTTTCTGGGGCTGTCCTGTAGGTTACAAAACACCAGTGGCATCGCTAGAGGTGGGGCGGAATGCTACGTTCTGCAGCGCGCTGACCTCCGTTACTCACCGGCACGAGGCAGCTCCACCCCCTCGCCTTCGGAGCCATTCAGTGGGGCGAAGGCAATGCGCAGGGAGAGTCACTGAATGCAGCGACGCCACTGCAAAGCACAGAACTATGAAGTGGGAAAGCAGACACAGGACTAAAGCCCAACTGGTAAGCAGAAGCTGGAAGAAGCGCAGAATGCTTGCCTAGCTGGGTTTGGTGAGCTGAAGAACAGGAGGCACCAGTATCAGAATGGAAGTCACGTGTCCTGCCCTTCAGTTAATGGTCAGGACTTGCTGGCCTTTTTTAAACGACCTAAGCATGCCCAGAAGTGCAGGTGCCAGGTTGTTGGGCAAAGCCTAGCATTGAGCCCTCCATAGTGCCTCTCACCCATCCCCTGATGGAGCGTTGGGCTCTACCACTGCCAGTGGTGTAGCCAGCCGTAGGAGGGAGGGGGGCGGCAGCATGTGCCACTGGGGGCGTGACGCACCCCTGTGCCGTCAGTAGCCTCGCCCCCTCTGGGGGTGACGTCACTTTGCGGCCTTTTCCAGCCGAAAAACACCCACTGGAAAAGGCCACTACAAGGGCAGGTGAGTCCTTGGCACTTGTAGCGCCGAATAAAGCTGCCACTGTTTTGCTGCGCCCCGCTGTTTTTCGCCCATTCCTACGCCGCTGACCACTGCCACCAGTATTGAAGAATCAGCCCAGCCACATGAACCCAGTACATGACCTGGCCAACCCCTGACTCCATCCCTGATGTCCGGTGCGTTCGGAGAGCTTTGAAAGGCATCTAGGAAACCACTGACACCATATTTGTTTGCAACTCCATTCGTCTGTATGGAAACCCATCTTCCAAGTGGTTGGAAAAGTCTGGGTACTCTGTAGAAAATGTTGCAAAGAACATGAAGAGCTGCTTATCTTTGAAGCAGAGAAGATGCTGGAGAATTTTTACCATATGCTGAACTTTGCATATAGATCAATGTGCTGTATACCTCAGTGAGCTAATCTGTGTTGGAATGATGATTTTTGTAGGGTGGATTATTATGACTATGTTATTCGCAGGATGACTGTAGTTATAATAGCTTGATTATGTGGTAAGATCTGTGCTTGCCTTGTGGTTGACATAAGGAAGAAAGAGGAGGTGAGAAACTATTTTTTCCATGAAAGTGTCTTAATAGTTGTTAACCCTAGTAGAAGAGGAGCAGAAACCACTGCAAATTGTTTATTTAATAAATAGTGAATTGTTAACACCTACAGTTCCTTTACCACGGGAATGATGTGCATTTATAGTTGAACTAATGTCCAGGCCAGACCACACATTTATTTATCATGGATGTTTGTTTCCTTTCCAACATAAAATAGTTCCATATCAGTTGATATTCTTTTTACATGATTAGTCACACTGGCTGACTTGCAAGCGAATTTGTAAATGTTAAAAAATACAGTGTTGAAGGTGATGTAAAAGTTCTGCCCTGATTGATTATGCCCACATGCAAATCGCCACTTGATTGTGTGGTCATAAATGGTGACCGTGCATGTGTGAACCCTTGTCAGTGCACTGATAGAGGAGGGGAAGAAGATCTGGAACGTCTGTCTTGCACATCTGATCTGTGCAGACACTGCCTGTCATGACTCAGTGGTAAGAGAGTGGTTCTCTGCATATGTTCAGAGATGCTCTCACCACCAGTTAGCTTGTATGAGTAGAGAACTGGTCAGAACCAGCTCCAGGTTTTTGTAGGTCCTTGGGAAAGAGGCTAACAAATAATGGGCCCTTTCGTCTGATTTTGCTCCTGGATGTGTGAGAAAAGAAAGCTTGGAAAATGTTTCCTCTTACCACTGCCTAATCACAACCAAACTCAAAACCAAGGAAAGGCTCCTACTTCCCGGTAGCACCTCCTCTGCTCACAGTTTTATGACATTGACACCGGCAGATTGCGCCACAGATGCTAGCGTGCATGAGAGATCACAGCCTAATGGAGCGATCCTATGCGCCCGCTGGCCTAAGGTTGCAAACGTGCCGCAAAGTGCGTTGTGACACCCTGGGAGTAGTGAGCGCCTGAGGGAAGGCCCTGCGTCATTTGCCAGCTAAAGAGCTGGCAGGGATTTGAATAGCCCCATTGCAGCGGCTGAGGCTTTACTTGGGGTAAATGGACAAATGTCTGCTTACCTGAGTAGATCTCCAGCTGCCTCCTTCCCCGGATAAGAAGAGCCTTGCTGGATCAGGCCAAAGGCCCATCTAGTCCAGCTTCCTGTATCACACAGTGGCCCTACCGGATGCCTCAGGGAGCACAAGACAACAAGATACTTATACTTGTATCCTGTCGCCACTCCCTTGCACCTGGCACAAAGAAAACCTACTCCTACAACCAGGAGGTTGCTTATCCCCATCATGGCTTGTAAGCTGTGATGGACTTTTCCTCCATAAATCTGTCCAATCCCCTTTTAAAGGCATACAAAATTGTACACTTTAAATTTTAAAGCTTGGGACTGTATCCTACATTGGGGAGCCTACAGCCTACATTGGGGAGGGATAGGATTGGGCTGTAAGAGTGTGATTTGGGTAGGAAATGATGATGTTCCAAGACTCCAACAGCCTTGTTTAGTGTACTTTTCCACCAAATCACAAAACTGCCCTTGAGTATCTCTGAAAAGATTCAGAATGTATGAAAGGACTCAAGGTCCTAGTATTTGACTGTGTGAATGTGTCGTGTGTCCCCCCCCGCCCTGTCCTCCCTGCAGTTAAGTTATATATCAGCATGTGGCCATGAAGTCTTTCTGGAAACAGTGAAGTGAGACAGTAAGAAACTACCTGACTCCTTTGTTTATGCCTATTAGAACTGCACACATTGTGCCATTCTGTAGAATCAGAGAAAAATGCAGGAAAAACAACAGACGTGGTATTGAGTTCATTTTGTAACCTTTATTGGCATAACCAGGTATTGAGTTCAGAATGCAGTTTCCTGCGAACCTCAGCTTTCATTTTCTGAAGAAAGCAAGTTTCTTGCTCGTTTTGATGCAAGAATTGACTTGAAAGTGCGTGGGTTCAGAAGCCATAGACGGTGGAGTGGAGAGTCAACACAATTTCCAGTCATCGGGTAGTGGCACTTCAATGACCCGCATAGCTCCCTGTCAAAATACATTATGCAAATGAGCCCCAAACCTACCAATGTTCTTTACAGCGCAATCCGACTTAATTTTTTTGCTGGTTTAACCAGCGGCGCAACGAGAACGGGAGGCCCCAGAATGGAAAAGGGATTCAAATCCCCTCCAAAAGAGGAATTCAAAGGGGATTTGAATCCCTTTTCCGTTCTGGGGCCTCCCGTTCTCGCTGCGCCGCTGGTTAAACCGGCACAAAAGTTAAGTCGGATTGCGCTGTTACTTTAATATACTTCATATAGACTCTCGATTCAGCTGTTCTTGATACACAATGTTGGCTCTTTTGGCCTAGAGAAATGACAGACCTGCCTACTATCTAGCAGGAGTCACGCGTGAGAGTGCTTTGGAGCAATTGTGGTGTTTCACACCTGCTTGCACACTTGCGAGGGTGGGGAAGCAGTTGTTGCCCGATGCAAGTTCTAAGAGTCCTTTTTGGAATGTGAAGCATAAAGCAGCTGCTCTTTTTCTTTGGACTCTTGTAAACGGACGTATAAGTACCTTTGATTTGTCCGAGAAATTAGGATGATTCCAATAAAGAATGCAACACATCTGTTTACATGCCCTTTTATCAACATTAATCTCATTAATTCGTCTTATGATTTTAGATGGCGTTTCTATTGTTGGGAATGACAATATGAAGATCACTGAAAAAGGTCACCTGATACAGGACTGAACTGACTGGATGGATGGTATGATTTCTTAGCCATCATTCAATGCTATATTTGTTTAATAAACCTTCCTCCTGTGGCTCCCCAAAAGGTATGGTTGGTTGTGGAATTGGGGATTAGGAGTCCATCCAGAATTCTTGCTACAGCTTTGGGGTTTCCATTTTCATTCCTAGAAGTCCCCAAAAGTACGGTAATCATCTGAACAAAAAATGTAGAGGGGAAAAAAAGAAACCCGTGGCTCAGTATCCTGTAATAACTTCTAAAGTGAGACAGAGAGTGAGCAGCCTTTTCAGGTATTTAAAACACAGATGCCTTCTTAGAATGCCAATAGCTGCTGTGCATCTGCAAAAGGGTTGCACATTTTTTTTGCCGTATGCGCCAAGCCGTTGGCAAGGATGCTTACCAGCTGTTCTTCTTGAGGTTTGTACAGCTGCTCTTGAGGCCATGAGCAGAGTGGGCAAATGTACAGAATTACAGAAATCTTGCACCGCAGGGACAGAGAAGGTCAAAGGTGAAAACGTTTTGTCTGAGAGAGAAACAGGTGGACATGGGAGGACAAAAGGACAGTGGCACTTGCAGT
Organism: Plestiodon gilberti rubricaudatus; assembly: GCA_026170595.1. Taxonomy (NCBI): domain Eukaryota; kingdom Metazoa; phylum Chordata; class Lepidosauria; order Squamata; family Scincidae; genus Plestiodon; species Plestiodon gilberti. Next base: position 141,820,217 of record JANXHW010000001.1, on the reverse strand, counting down.
GTTCGAAGGTGTAGTCTGGCTGTACTGAGAACAGTAACTGCCTGGAAACGATGCAGATGGTGACACAGATGTATGACAAAAGCTTGTTTTCATGATCTGCAATGGGCCATTTATGCTGGTCTTTAATTTTGTCCACTGATTTGAAAATATCCAGCAGTGACACCAGGCCCTTGTTCACTGTAGAAGCTGTTATGCCATCAGAATGCCAGCCAAACTAGATCAAGAATTTGGTTCGTTATTATTATTTGTAAAGCGCCATCAGTGTACCTGGTACTTGACATGGAGTAAAACGGCAGGTCCCTGCCCCAAGGGAATTAGTATTATTAACAGTATTTAGTTATTGACACAGGGGTAACAACAGAGGAAGGAAGGGGGACAAGGGAATGGTTTTCAGTGACACGTATTTAAGTTTAGACTTTGGCTAGGCGGCTCCTTCTTACAACTTCTTCCGTATCTGAACCATTGCCAAGTGTAGCCACTATTTCCTGTTCACCGTATAAAGACTTAGTACAGTAGGGCCTCCGTATCCATGGGCGATACATTCCAGACCCCTGGCGGATAGGGGTGAACGCCCCTACCTTGGTTTTCTGAGGGGCCCCACCCTCTCGTGCGGTTCCCCCAAGCTCTTACTTTTCACTCAGCAAGGTTCATTTCTTCCTTACACAAACGCGATAAGCAGCCTCGTACTGCTTATTGCAGGCAAGTAGAGTGAGACTAAGTGCTAGATAGGCTCTGCAAGGTTAACAGGAATTGCTTCTGTGAACCTTGCTGAGCCTCTCTAGCACTTAGTCTTGCTCTACTTGCCTGCAATAAGCAGCACAAGGCTGCTTATCGCATTTGTTTAAGGAAGAAACGAATGTTGCTGAGCTAAAAGTAAGAGCCTGGGCACTCCCCTGGGGATAACGGATCTGCGGATAGTGGGGGTCCCCTCCCCTGTACATACAAATCCTGCTAGTCCCGAAATTTTTTGGGCCATTAATGATAGCGGTGCTATCAGGAGTTGAGCAAGGGGGAAGAGAGCAATACTCTCATTTTATTTGAGAGGTTGGCCATCACACCTGTTACTCTTGGGAGACATGGAAAATAGTAGTGGAGACAGAAACTGTGTGATTTGCTATTAAATATATGAATTAAAACCGTGGAAAAAGAATTTCATATTAAAGGCAGAGCACCAAATGATCTAGAACCATAAGGTAAAGGTAAAGGTGACCCCTGACAATTAAGTCCAGTCGTGTCCAACTGTAGGGTGTTGTGCTCATCCCCATTTCAAAGCCGAAGAGCCTGTACAAAAAAAGGTTGGTAAGCTAGGGTAATAGCAACACTGTCTAACACCTCACAAAGTTCATGAAAACACACACAAAAGTTAGAATAATCCAGCATGTTGATTGAGGTGCAGGAGCAGTAGGAAGAGGGACCCTTATGCTGTACAGCAATCTTTAAACCTGTTCATTCATGTTTCTTTTTTGTTTCCTTAAGGATCTTCATGAAAAATCAGTGATTTATTTCGTGGAATTGAATCATACATGTCCACAAATGGAGTCCATACTACAAGGTAAGTGATCTTTTGTTCTAATTTTCTGCACATGACTTGAAGCCAAACTACAGGTGCCCCCCCTTAATGACGGATTGCTTAATGACAATTTGCATATATGACGGAGGTTCTCAAAGTGTAAACAAAGAATTAAAGCTACAATACTGTATTTTAAATGCAAAAAAAATTGTTGTCTTTAACTCTCTGTGTTTGTGTGTGTGTTTCTACCTCCATTGACAGGTAAAAATCTTGTTGTGCTTTGTGTTACACTCATAATGTACACTGTGTTTACCATTCGTTCCCTATTACAACTCCACTGTGTTACATTGAGGACTCGCTTAATGACGGTTTCACTGTATGATGGGTTTTCCAGAACGTATCCCCGTCGTTAAGCAGGGGACACCTGTACCTGTGACATAAGAGATCTGTCATTGGATCTGCTGACATATTTTTCTTTTCTTAATTTTCCAAATTGTATTGATTAATAAATGTTACAAGTACGACAACACAAATCGTACAACTACAAGTTATGTTTTCATTACCAAATCCCATAAAATGCAGTTCCAATCCCCTTAATCAACGGTATTTTATCCAGTATCATATAAACGGTCTCCATATTAGATTAACATTATCTTAATTTTTTTCCTCAGTCTAATATTTAGTGTTAATTTCTCTAATTTCATATGTTTTCTTTTGCTACAGTGATCCGTGCCCCTGAAATTTGGATCAGGACTGTGGCATGGGGGAAGAGTAGGTTTAACTTTATGTAAATCCCACCCACCCTGTTGAGCTTATTACCTGTGCAGAGGAGAAAACATCCAGGTACAATACGAACAGAGGCGTCGCTGTTGCGTGGCCAGGCAGGCAGGGGCCCCCCAGGTGACACGTGCGCAGAAAGGTGACACGCGCATGCGCGCGTCGCCTCCCCCATGCGGCCCCGCCCTGGGGCCGCGCGCGCCCTAGTGACGCCGCTGAATACGAATGCCTATATGTTTTCCCCTCCACTGCTAATAGCAGCTCTGGGAGGTGGTAGTGGAGATTTGTATGGGGAAGCAAAGCAACCCCCGTAGTCCAGATTCGAATTGGTGTCCCCTGCAGCTATTTTTAGAAAAAAAGAGCAATATATTGAGCAATTCAATCACAGATCTTGGCATACCATTTAAGGTGCCAACTCTAATAGAGCTTCAGCCCATTGTTGTATCGTAAGTAGGGAGGGGCCACTGTTCCAATATAAAGCACATGTTTTGCTTGCACAAGTTTCCTGGCACCCCTAATTAAAAGGATCCCTGTTATTAGGCCTGGAAAAAAAACCCTCTCTCTCAGATTCTGGAGGGCCACTGCCAATCAAAATAGTGAATATGCTGACCTAAATGGACCCATTGGTTGATTCAGTATAACCATGTGTTCATAGGTATCTCTTTTGGATTTTTAGTTCTGCAATATTGAATTTTGGACACTAGTGTTGCACATCTAATCCAACGAGTTTTTCCACATGGCATACAAGGGTTCCCTCCGTATCCACGGGAATACATTCCCGTCCCCCATGGATACCGAAACTAGGGATAAAAGTGAACCCTATACTTGCTGTGGCGCCAAGCACTCATGTTGGCTTTTCAAGCAGTCAAGCACTTCTGATGTTACAGAAGTGATGTTCAGTGTAGCTCATAATCACCTTGTTTAGAATATGCAGTTATCCAGCTTGAGATGCTTAGCTGCATAACAAGGTAAAGGTAAAGGTGACCCCTGACAATTAAGTCCAATCGTGTCCGACTCTAGGGTGTGGTGCTCATCTCCATTTCAAAGCCGAAGAGCCAGCGTTGTCCAAAGACGCCTCCGTGGTCATGTGGCTGGCATGACTCTCCTTGCCGCAGCGCGTAGCATACGGCTGGAACATGGAGTGCTGTTTACCTTCCTGCAAGCGGTACTTATTTATCTACTCGCATTAACATGCTTAGGAACTGCTAGGTTGGCAGGAGCTGGCCAAGCGACAAGAGTTCACCCCGTCACGGATTCGAACTGCCTGACCTTTCGATCGACAGCTCATGGTTCAGCGGTTTAACCCACTGCGCCACCCGCTGGCATAACAAATGGAGCACTATTTGCTCCCAAACGTTCCTGGTTTGGAATGTAAAATGAGATTTTGCAAGATTCTGCACGTGCACGGTCAGTGTTCAGCAGACCGTGCACCCAAAGATAGCTGGTATGTAGATTCACGCACAGAAGTTCTTTAAAATTAAACCTTTTACTCCTCTTTAATTGCTGTGAAACTACATGAAGTACAAAGGCAGCTGCTTTGTAGAACTACAAAGACCTTTAATGTTCTCCTCTAACTCTTAATGAGACTCTCATTGATTGCTGTGAACTAAGTAACCAAACCACCCAACCAAGCATCCTCTTGTTGGTCAATTTCTGGGTTGTTTCTAGCAAAGATTGCCTGTGGTTGCTGTGCCCTATCTCTTCTAAAACAGGGGTTCTCAACCCCTTCCTGGTCAAGTACCACCTCTCCGGCACCACTCTCCTGCTGCGTACCACTGGAAGTGACTAGTGACGACATAATTGCTCATTACTTCCAGGTTTTCAGAGGCCAGAAAACACAGGTAGGAGGCTCTGGGCGGGTGAGAGGGCCCTTCTCAGCGTTCCCAAGAGGCTCGGCCAAAGGCAGGAGCCTCTTGGGAGCGAAAAAGTGCCGCCGAAAGAGCGGTGGTATTAGTACCACTGGTTGAGAACCCCTGGATTCTAAAACATCTCTTATTTCTAGACATGTTTCCTTTGGAAGGGGGTGCAGTTGAATTTCCAAGTGGGTTTCTGCCAGCACGAACATTTCCAGGGTCGTCGTCATAAGGTGACGTCATAAGGTGTATGTGTGCAGCGCTGGGCACCCTAATATCACAAGCTGGGAGAGAACCCTTGGAGTGAGTTTTTTTTTCCTGGGAAGCCTTGTAAACACCAAACCAATTTAAAACTGAGTTGAAGGGAATTCACCCATCACTGGTTCTGATTAGGAACCATCATTTTCAAGGTGACATAGCTGGTTTTGGGTAGTTGTGGCCACACCTTAATGCTTCAGATTGAAAATGAAACTCCAAATGCCTGCACTTGAATGAATAGCCGGAATCCAGAGGACACTTCACAGTGCACAAGTATCGGGCTTTCATCCTACATAGGTTATAGCGCAATCTTACCCAGCTCCTCCACTGGTGCAGCAGTTGTGCAGCAGCGGTGTAGGGCAGAACGGGAGGCTTTGGCAGGAAACGGGATTTAAATTCCCTTTACATCCCAAAGCTTCCCATTCTCCCTCCACCACTGCTGCACCAGTGGAGGAGCTGGGTAGGATTGCGCTGTTAGACACACAGGACTGTACATGGGACATGTCCTCATGATGTACATCCCCGAAATGTAAAGTAAGATGCACCAGAGAGTAACGCATATGAAACCGTGGGGGAGACTTCCTCCAGAATGCTCTCCATCCCATCTCCTCCTCCTGCCATTATGGGATGTGGGTGGCCAGCCAGGCATACACACTCAGTGACCAGCACAGAAGGGCTGAGCTGAAACAAGTTGTCTCTTGAAACCAGAGAGCTCTCCAACCTGTTGTTAAAGCAGCTGTGCTGGCAGTAAATTTAGCATTTAAAGAAATTCATTGACTGTTTGAAATGTAACAGGGGCAATTTGTTCCAATCGTTTTATGATGTCTTTGGAAACACTGCTGTAAGACATCCTGAAATATTTTATCTCCGTATAAACACAGAAGTCTGGTGGTAACCCGATGAAGAAATTAAGGGCATGATGGGGTTCCATTTATGACTTTTCGAGTGTTTCGGTTCAGTGAAATTGTACTTGGATCAAACTGATCAGTCAGATCAAGTAGGGGGTCCATGAGCCTTATTACCAAACTTGCCTTGCTGCATACGCACATACATCCTTTGCCTATTTTCGTATGCATAGACTCCCAAATATAGTCATATCTACGCTAACTGCCCAATCCTACCCACCCCCCTGTTATAGCATGCAGCCGCACCAACAGAGGCTGCGCTGCATGCTGGGGGGGGGCAAAATTGGACAGCCTGCAGGAGGTAAGTAAAAATATTTTACTGATGGGTCTCCTTGGACTCACGCCAGCCATTTTGCTGGTGTAACGCTAGTTCCGCAGTGCAAGTCTTTGGTAGGAGTGGGACCTGTCCCCTATGTACGCACAGGTTAGGTTGCAGAGGTCTGTATGTGAATTTAAACCGACGTAGGTTCTTGCCAGCCCAGCACTGTTGCCCACCAAAAGATTACTGCACCTGCATGTAAGCGCCAATACAGCCACCTGTAACTCGGGGAGCTAGTGTAGGGCAATGGGCTAACCAATTAATGAATCAGTTAATGTTAATAAGTGTGCAGATCACCTGAAATTTCAACATAAGTTCCTTTTTTTGAGCTACTGAATGAAGTGCTGCAGCATCCCTTAGAATAATTTAGTAAACAAAAGAGACAATCATAGTTAGAAGGGAAATCTCATCCCAAGACAAGAAGGGCCAGTAAACGTGAATGGAAGCAGCGAGTCTTCCTTTTTCAGATTTCCTCACAAACCTGTTGATCGGGAGGTATGAAAGAATTCCTTAGATCACTGGTTCCATTACAGGATATAATGATGCTTTGTAAAGCAGCATTGACTGGAAGTGGGTATCTGCAGGCATGCTGGGTTGTAATTTTCTATGATTTATTTCAGGTTTGGATGCATGAGATCTGTTGGATCTGTAGTTGGAACTGAAGGCATCTGCTCTTGCTGGCTTGAGTTAAAGCCAGCTGGACAAAATACGTGTGTGCATGTGTTGGTTCTGTAGTTGAAACAGAAAGACTAGAGTCTTCAGTGTTCTTCGGCCCCCCCCCAAGGGACTAGATTCCAATCCTGTGTACAGTCCAATCATGTGTATGGATACCCGGCTGGCCTAAAGGGCTGGCTGCGGTATCCTGTGGCTCCCGGGAGCACCTCTGGGGAAGGGGACGCTCGTCCCCTTCCCTGGGTGCAATGCGGCCCAGGCCCTATGGGTCTAGTCGAATGTACACCAGTTCTAATGCTGGTGTACATTCACGGCTGAGCTCACTGCCGATATCCCCTTCCTGGTTTGGCCAATGGCTGCCCTCCCTCGCCACCCAGTTCATCCTCCCTTACCACACGGTCCGCCCTCCTCCCGCCCCTGCACCGGGCGGTGCAGGGCTTACCTTGCCCGGCGGGCGAGGGGATGGTCTGCTGGGGGAGTAAGGGTAGAAGTAGTCTCAAACATGCTTTATGGCATGTTTGTGACAGCTTAGAGCGGCGGAGCGTGCGCTCCACCACTCTAAGTTTACGATGGATTGCGCCGTTAGTCTAATCATGCTCCTCAGCAGAAGCTGCCAATCAGACCAAGTTATGAGCAGAGATTTTCCATTGTGAACAACTGTCCTGTAGTTGCTGAGCTGGGGTTTGGGCCGCAGGGGGAGGGGAGAGGAGGAATCTCATTTCGCGTGTCATGTTGCGCTTGAAGTGTTGCTCATGATGACTCATAAATACGGTTTTAAAAATCCAGTGGTAGTACTGCTTGCATGACATACCAGTAAGGGAAAGTTTTGGAAAGAAAGGAATCTGATAGCGAGCTAACTAACCGTGCAATGCAGTCCTTTCGCAAAAACACCCCTCTCTCCTAGTAGGGCCTGACAGGTGTTCCTTCTTGCTCTTGTGGAGTGCCTGAGGCCCATAGGTAATGGATTTCCAGCTCTCTACGGAGACTGGGATAAATTGCCAGGAATACTGCAAAATTGTGCTTCTTTTCTTATAGAATGGTCCATGTGACATAGCAGAATTTATTTGGGCCTCATCAGATAATGCCAGGGTTCAGTTGTGGAGAGACGTTAGAGTCAATATAAAGAAATAGCCTCTGACCGTGTGCAGAGTACATGACTTTAGCCAGCCCCCCCCCCCACATCTTTAACTAGCTGTGGTTCCATCAACTTGAACTCAGATAGGACATAACAATAATTTGTATTTTAGCGAATGAATGAATGATTATACCTCAGCCACTCGACACTGGACAGTAGTTTAGTTTAAAAGGACAAAACTTGATTGCAGCGCATATAGTCTAAGGAGGCTTCCTCCTTCTTCAGTGGCTCAGCACTGCCACCCAGTGCCTACAATGCTCCTAGTTTGAAATAAATAAAATGAAGCTGCTTTTCATTTTTGTATTCTTTAAATGGGGGAGGGCCCTGGTATTGACTCCTCTCTTGAAACGTTCATGTGTATTTGTTTGGATTTGAATTGTACGGGCCTTTACTGAAGCAGCATGCCTTCAGAAAGCTATAGCTCTTGGGACAACACACCTGTGTTAGCACTTTTTTCTTGTGCTATATTGCTCCCTCTGTACAAAGCCCAGGTTTGTCAACCCCTCATGCCTCACACACAGTATCATGCTATTTCTTACATGACCAGCTGACTGTGGTGAGCCACAAGAGCTTCTCCCTTCTACATGAAAGGAGATAATAAAGTGTGCATTATTAAACTTTCCTGGTTTGAGAGTTGTGCTCTTGAATCTAATGTTATGTTTTTTTTTCTGGATTTGCTGTAACCTAATGATCATTAACTAGTGTATGCAATATACAAAGATTTGCTCTATTAGCAAGAGCGTCACTTTGACTTCCATGGTTCCCCAGCCACCCCCATAATCGGGGCTTTGCACATGTATGTGCCTGGTGCATTGTAAGAAGTTCTGGTCTTAAAGGCACACCCAAAATAGTTTCACACAAAACCCCTGATTTTTATTTATTTATTTATTTTTGTCAAGCATATTTAGCAAGCAGTTTCAATTCTTCAAAAGGTCACTTTGGGGATAAGAAAATGGAACAGTTCGGCTCAGCCCTGTCCATATTGAATCAACAATATAACTGCAGAGCAAGTGGCTGCTGACTGGGTGACGCTACAGCAGGGGTTCTCAACCGGTGGTACACGTACCACTAGTGGTACGAGGACCGCCAATTGGTGGTACGCGAGTTCCTGGCTGCCAAGATGGCAGTCGCCAGGGCGCCCGCAACGCACCGGTGCCCTGGAACCGGTGACTTTCCCGGGCCAGAAAAGGCCCTCCCTCCCGCCCGTCCTTGCCTCTGTAGCTTACGTGACCAGCCCTCTGGAGCGTTGAAAACTCGGAAGTGCCGATGATGTCATTGGCACTTACTTCCAGTGGTACGCAACGTGGCGGCCGCCAGGAGGTGGTAGGCCATGCTGCTGGGATTGAGAACCCCTGCGCTACAGTATTGCACAAAGGCACAGACATTTGGGCCATGGAATTACTAACCACCACTTGGCAGGACAACACAGATCAGCAGTCTGCCATGTGGTTCCAGGGCCAGGCACATACAGTAGTGATAAGTTACTACTTAGTAAATGGTCATCTGTATTTACCCATGATTGTTGCAGGGATTGGCATGGTACCAGTGTAGATTGGTGTCAACTGCACAGATACCACACTTGTGTGACTCCACTGTAACTGAATTTCACCCCAAAGCATATGCACAGCAGGTGTCACCCTGGCTCTGGTCTGGTCTGGCTAGAATGTCTGAAAACTGTGGAAAAATCTTAGGGCACCCCAAAACCCCTTAGACTAGAAATTGCGTATCGCTGGAACAGTGTGCTGTAGTGTGGGTTCTGTTATGGATGCTCCTCCCAGCTTACCTGATCAGTATTTGAAAGATTTTTAGTTGTTCCATCGCGTATATGTTTTTATATGTGGGAAACAAAGACAATGTGTTAATATAGTATTTCAAGCTAGTTCTTCATTATTCATTATAGCTTTTCACTAGCCATGATCAAGATGCTTATTTTCTGGAAGAGAACATTTTCTAACCTACTTCCTTATCAGCATCATTATTTAAAAAAAAAAAAACTTTGAGCAAGCTGGTTAAGCAGCATAAGTAGTTTATGTTAATCATTAAGCCTGTCCTGAGGACACTGGGCATTTTTGGGTATCACAAGCATTCAGACTAGTCGCAAACTAATTTGGGGGGTTATAGTACAACTTTTTAGTTTTTGGAAGTGCAATTTGTATTAGTGGTTTAAACGTATATGTAAAACATTCACTGCCCTGAAACGGTAGCAGCAAAGGAGGTGGAACAGACTGACTTACGAGACTTTGAAAGTATTGTGCAGTAAGATTCAGTGTGAGTCGCCGTCTACTGCTTAATTCTTAGATCTGAACACTGGAGGTGAAACGAGTATTATGAAGGTAGGTTATGCAGTATCATAATTTAAAAAACTTGTAAGTTCCTAGTGGCCGTTTATTGCCTATTGAAAAAATACTTGTTCTGATCTGGCAAGAGAGGTCAAGGTACATAAATCTTCAACACACTTTGCATGTCTTGATGCACTTCCTATTGGCATAACGATTACACTGTGTAACACAAAATTGTTTATGTTTATTTCTAAATGTTTCTTATATAATTCAGAGGCGCTGATTCCAGTGGTACTCTTTTTTTTTTCTTTTGTATCAAAACTCTTTTTAGTTATCTTAAATTTTGTGTTGGTATTGAAACACTGTCATTCACCGTTACACCAGGGTAAATATGGCCATGACAAGAGGTTGTAAGCTATCCCCAATTAGTGTAAATTCTGGGTGAATTAGTGATGGTCTGCCAAAAATAGCTGCATTTTTTAAATCCTTGCACCAAAATTAATAAAGATACATCAAAATATTTAGCTACACGAAATTGTTCATTTTTTTTTTTTTACACAGTGGTTTATCACCCACGTCCTATTGAATGGAGTGGGTGCATCTTTTGTGAATGAGGATGCAGCCTGTCAGTTGCCATGAGTTTTATGAGTGACCCACATGTACTGCTTTTCGTAGCTGGAAAATGTTGTGTCTTCAAAATTTCACTCCTCTTTAAAGACAGAAGACAACCTGCTGTTATCTAAAAATTCCATATGCTAATCAGCTATGATTGAGAAGTCTCTGGGATGTCCCCCTTTCTAGCCCCCCCAGTCCTTAATAGACATTAGAAAATTAACTAATACTTGTGTGCAAATGCAAGCTGACTCCCCATGTCTTTGGTTCTGAAGAGGTGCTTGGGTGATATCTTATTGAATGTTGCCTTCGTAGGCATTGAAAATCTGCCCCAGTTGTGAATGCTGTTGCCTTAAAATATTTGTCTTAACAAAAGCAAGAATTTTTAATCACATTCAGTGTACGTACACACACACACACACACACACACACACACACACACACACACACACACACACACACACACACACACACACACACACTCGCATCTCTGCGGCTGCTTTTTGATTTCATGTAATTATTCTGACCTGGCAGAAAAATGCCTACAAGGGACCTGTCCTAAAAGTTTCTAATGTGAAGAAAAGAATATATATTATAATAAGATACATTTTTTTTTGTAGGGAAAAATGTGAAAGAACCATAACTCTATGCTTTGATTATGGATGAGGCTGTGATCTTAGTAGGAAGGTCTTATGTTGAAAGAGTGAAGGTGAATTCTTTGATACTCTTTGTTCTTGAGGCATTGCTGCTTTTTTTTGCAGGTGAGTGCTACCAAGTTGTACTTGTTCATTTTAACATGCAGACAGGAGTGTGGCTGTACTTTATAGCAATTCTGTCAACATCGTGATTGGTGTAGCACCAGAAACCTATATCCATCAGGTTCGTATGCCAGCAGAACGTTCTGCTGGGCAAGTCAACCAAAAAATATTCTTGTCACAATTGTCAGCTACAGGGTAGAAATTTTTGTTGTTGCCCTGAGCTTCATAATAATGACCTGTCAGCTTGTATACCTGTAGCAATGTCTTTTTTGTTGCGCTTACCATCATAATTGTAAGTGGTTCCAGGAGCATGGTCTGAAGGCACAAGAGTCCCTTGACTGGATTTAAATAACATAAAACATGAATATATCTGTGTTCTCTCTCTCTCTCTCTCTCTCTCTCTCTCTCTCTCTCTCTCTCTCTCTCTGTGTGTGTGTGTGTGTGTGTGTGTGTGTGTGTGTAGAGCCTCATCAAGCCTTTGCCCCCCCCCCCCCATTTTGCACCTTCTACATTTACATGGTTGGAAAAGAGTGTATAGATTATTCAGGAAACGTGATTGACTACTATTATGTGATGGTTTGTGTTTTTATTTTTAGTTACATTGGCAAAATTAATCACGGAACCAAAAGATGGCAGTATTGGTGGTGGAACATGGATCACGCTGGCATTTGATGGTACATTTTGGGGATATATAACAACTGTTGGGTATTTCTAGATAAAAGGAGTATTCATGGGATTCAAAGATAGAATTTCAGTTTAAAAATAATATTTTTTTGTTAATTACATTACATTACATAATTACAAAATTACATTAAGATTTGGTGTTTAAAAATAACATTTTTTTGTTAATTGCATTACATTACATAATTACAAAATTACATTAAAATTTGGTGTATCAGAACTTTTAGAGGTGGCTATCTAAATAAGCAAATGATTATCAGAAAATATATTACTGTTCTCTACAGCATTTTAAATATGTGTTCATGAATGGAATAAGGACATGTCAGACTTGTCAGATGCAAGTCTGAAACATGAAGTTGGCAGAGCGCCTTAAAGCCGATCCAGCAGTTGTGAGTGTCACAGTGCAATCCTGACTAAGGATCTGGCTGGCGGCCCAGGGCCGGCCACCAGATCCTGAGCCCAGGCTGCCCAGCACACGCCGGGCCGGAGGTCTACCCAGGGAAGGGGATGGGTGTAAATTCGGTTCCGGTCCGGTAGGCCTCCTCAGATTTCCATCAGCCAAATAGCTGAGAGAGAGGAGGACGTGTAACGCCGTAGCCAGCCCGGCGGGAACGGGGATATGGCCAACGCCCCCTCCCACCCCCTCCCAGGCTTGCAATGGCCCCCCTCCCTCGCCCACCGAACTGCCCACATGGCCACCGGTGAGAGCTCTTACCTTCCGCTTGCAGCCGTGTCCTGGTCCGGCACTGGAGTGAGGGAGGCCGGCCTTTCGCTGGCCTCCCTTACTCGAGAGTCGTCACGAACGTGCTTTATGGCACGTTTGCGACGGCTTCCGGCAATGGAACGCTCGTTCTGTCGCCGGCACCGTCCGGTGGATTGCACCCTCAGACTTGCATCTGGGTATTCAGTTGTTAGAAAAATTAATATAGTACTCCATTATGTTCCTGCTTTCTTTTACCTGGTTTGAAGAGGTAGGTAGGAACATTTCAGAATTTGCACTGAGACCTGACAGATGAGCATTCCTCTATTTTTACTTTGCTCTGAATTTCAGGAGTAATTTAAAAATAAGGATTTCTACTTTTGATATCCACATTTATATATTTTTGCTACTAAGCACCAGTGTAGGACACAGGGAAAGTAATGCCAGAATCCAAAACATGGGTAGGTGAGCATGGGAGAAACCATTAGAGCTCTGCTTTCCTTTTTGCTGCAGCAGGTTCCCTTTGTGGAAGAGAGTGTTTGCTATTTAGTTTGAGGAAGTGGCTTGTGTCTTTTAAAGTGGGAACAGCTGCAGAGAAAACAGAAAGCAAGGCTCCAGTGTTGTGCACAATTCTCTCCTGTCTGGATCTTGCCTCATTTGTCTTAGACATGTGCCAGCTTTCCTTAATACCACAGTAACTGAATATTCTGGACATTATGCTGAATGCATGGTGTGACCTGTTTTTTTTTTTTTTTTAATAAATGATGTGTCGGGGGATGCAAAACATGGTACAAAACTGCTGTGGGGTGATGGGGTGCTTAGTACTTTGCTCCCACTGTGGTTTCTGATCCTGATTGCAGCCCCTCTGCACGCTATTTTTTTTTTGGGGGGGGGAAGCTTCCCTTGAAAGCCAATGGAGACTTTTTCCCCAATAGAAATAACATGAGGAGATGCTGTAATTGGGATCTGAACTGCACTGTTTAGTCACCCGCCCACTGTAGTATTTATAAAATGTAACAAAACACACACACACACTGGGCCGCATTACACATTCAGTATAACATCAAACTGCACTGTTTTATCACCCGCCCACTGTAGTATTTATAAAATGAAACGCGCACGCGCATGCACACACGCACACAGGGCCACTTTACACATTCAGTATAACATGTAGTTTGGCCCCCAGTGTCTTTCAACAATAAGGCACTTAAGAGAGGTCCCTGTTCTATGTTTTACAGACTGGAACCTGAGGCACAAGAAGAGTTGCCTTCTACTTGGGCAAGACCTAGGGGATAGAGCCAGAGTAGATAGAACCAAAGCAGGACTAGTGGGTCAGAGCAAAGCCAAGGAATAAGCTGTCAGGTTATTGGTAGAGACTGGAGGAACTTGGCAGGTCAGAGCTAGGATGAGAATGTAGTTTAGGGGAAGGGCAGAACATGATTAGTGAGATAGAGCTTTGCAGAATCTGGATTTTAATGGTTTTTAAGACCCCAATCAAACGTAGTTATACTTGCCAGCGACTAGAGAAATGCTGGCTGTTTGCAGCCGCTAGACACAGAAGAGGCAAAGTGACCTTCCATGCACGTCCTTGGAGGAAGCCTGAGGAGGAGCTCTTCACAATCCCTGCTGGTCTTCACCACCCGGATCAGGACCATTCTGGTGGCGAGGTGGGTAGGGTGATGACATGTCGTCCCGCCCACCACCCCACTGGCGCAAGTTCAACTACACTACTGCCCTTATCAGTGTCTTCAAAGTTCAAAACATGTGAGAGTTTGCCCTATTAAATCTCCTGTACTTATTTGTGAAATGGGAGGAGGGTTTTTTGGGTGGTTGCTAAGGTCTGATTTCCTCACTGTTAGGTCTCTCACATTCTATCAACTGGTCTCAGCTGGAAGTGTTGCTATTGAATCCAGTGCTGCCTGCAGTACCGTGTGACATTGAGCCTGTCAGTTTTGATCCGTCTACCATAAAATGCCAAACAAGGTAAAGGTCATTCTTCCTGACCTGAGATGATTCTTAGAGGCAGGGCATAATATTATATGTATGTGTGAAGGTACAGTGACCATATGGTTACGGCAGCGATTTTCAACCTTTTTCATCTCATGGCACACTGTGAGAAGGCGCTAAAATTGTCAAGGCACACCAGTTTTTTTGACAATTGGCAAGGCACACCACACTGCTGGGTGGGGGCTCACATCTCCCAATGGCCCTTCTAATATATGACCCTCCCCCAAACTCCTGCAGCACACCTGCAGACCATTCGCGACACACCAATGTGCACACTGGTTGAAAATTGCTGGGTTAAGGTATCTTATGTGGGCTAATGGGTTGTGGGCTGGTTTCAAACTTGACTTGTCCAATTCAAGCGAGTACACAAATACCAAAACCAAAAGGCATGGAGAGCATTCCTAGTTCTGGAAGCAGACTTCATTCTACAATGTGCTGTTATAAGGCATGGAAACTCAGATGATTTATCTACAACAGTCAATGAGATGGACACTGATTTTGCAAGTGCAAAAATGCTTTGTCATTCTGATGCAGCCAGGGGGATCCATCCATGAGTTAACATGAGTGCAGATGTGCATATGGACTTGCATGTACACCTGTATCATTATGCTTATCTGGGCCCCATTATAGTAGCGGGATTCTTTTTCAAGCAGCTGGGGATTTGCGTTCCCCATCTGAGTGCACTAGTGATTGTATCGAACTAGCTGCGTAGAGTTAGAACTAGATTGAGGCCAGCGTGCTTAGAGATAATCCTTCTGTTCCTTAAGATTTACTGCAAATATCTGGCACCAGTTGTTATTTGAAATACTAATTTAAGGTGCCAGTTTCAGCAACTTTTTACCACTTCATTTTTCTAATTAAGATGAAGTCATTGTCCCTCTTTTCACCTCCTCTTTAAAGAGAATATGTCAAATTTTGAGTCCATTTAGATCTCCAAAGTGGATGATGCCTTAGGGTAGCATCTTGACTAGCGATTCTGCTGTTGGGAGTTCCCTCCAGGAACAGAAGCTCCTCCTGGGAATGGAAGGAGCATTCTGCTCGCAAAAGGGGTCCTCCTCAAGAACTCCTTCTATTCCTGGAAGGAACTCCTGTTCCCAGAGGGAGTTCCCAACGATGGAAGAGCTAGTCAGAATGCTGCTCTTACAATGCAAACCTATGCATATCTGCTCAGAAGTAAATCATATTGTGTTCAATGGGGCTTACTCCCAGGAAAGTGTGTACAGGATTGCAGCCTTAGAGTGCAATCCTGTCTAACAATAGACTGGTGGAGCAGCTGCTTTGCCAGTCTAGGGTGTTGCAAATGTACTGTAAAGCGCATTTCCGGCACCTGGAAAGTAAGCGGCGTCGGCAGAGAGGCTTGCACTGCTCTGCTGGTGCCACAGAATGGAGCAGCGCTGCGGCAGGTAGGTAAGACCCTGCTGGGGGGCGGAGGGGCATGGAGAGGGTGGAATGGGCCGTTCCAGGGGGGTGAGATTGGTTGTCTGGGCCCGGGAAGGGAGAGGGATGGTTGGTGGCCTCCTCCGCCATATCCTATCCCCCTTCCTGGACCTGGCTGCCGTTACATGGGGCTCTTGGACTTGTGCCAGCTAAATAACTGGCGCACATCCAAGTAGCCCCATCGGGGAGACTGGTGCATTACTTGGGGTGAAGGGACAAACGTCCCTTTACCCCGAGGAGGCCTCCGGCTGCGCCAGGGCAAGGCAAATCCTGAATTGGATGTGGTGGACGCTTTATTTGCATCGCTGCGTCCTGCTAGACAGGATTGGGCTTCCCGTATAGTAATAGTGTCAGAAAGACATAATGACTAGTGACATGCTGCTCTCTCTCTCTCTCTCTCTCTCTCTCTCTCTCTCTCTCTCTCTCTCTCTCTCTCTCTCTCTTTGTGACATGATTATGTATTTATTTGTTTTCATCTGAAATGGACTTCAATGAGAAAAGTACATTTGGATGAAAAACGTTATAAGAAGAGAAACATTAGTTGTACTCCAGACGATCATCATGGTTCTTACAAAGAGCCAAGCAGGAAGTCAGCATGCAAAATGTTAAGAGCAATGATTAACAAGTGTGACACATCTCTGTGCCCCTGAGAGAAAAATGTTTAAGCCTAAAGGCTTGGTTTCTGGATAATTATTACTAACTTAAACTTTGGTGTAGTGTACTTTGGTGGTAATTTTTAGCTATGTCTTTCCCATGTCTTTTCACCCTTTAGGAGAAAAATATCACATCTCCTTTTTTCTTTCTTTCTTTCTGGTAGGGCTCTTATTGTTTTAAGGGTCTCAAAAAGCAGATGTTCTGCAGGTGAAGATTTCCACATTATTTCCATGCAAGATTTTTTGCATATTGTGCACCTGTTAAAGACACAGGATCCTTGCTAGCGAAAAAGTGGCAATCCTATTCACCTGCTTAATTTTCAAGATGGGTCATTGGAGTTTGGGGTAAATTTAGAAGCTCCAGGTTCTCAGTTGGAACAGGAGAAGTTTATAAGCCTATTGCCATTGTGCCACTTGAACAGGTTAAGGTTGTCAGGCTGCAGTCTGTGGATTATGCTATACTTTTAGCTCCCTGCTGAAGTAGGAGATGAGGCCTCCATGTCTTTCCTGGCTCATTTCTTTCCCCTCACAGTCCTGTTATTTGTTCCCTCCTTCGCCTGCTGTCTGCACCCCTGGAGTCTTTTCTGCTGCAGATGCTTGAGAGGTGGGAATGACAGAAAAACAACGGAATGGAAGAAGCCTCATATCTTACTTCATACAGCGTCAGTCTCCACATTGCAACGTGACAACCGCTGTGATTGTTTGCTTGCTATCCTTTGCCCTTATTATTTCACTTCAAGGTCCTCACAGAGGAAAGGACTTTATCATCTCCAGTTCCTTTTGAATGGACAGGTGATGAACAGCACAAGCGAGTTGCATTGTGACAACTGCACGTTTCAGGTGAGTGTTCAGATAGACTAAGGAGTGACCAGTGATGATCCCATGACTGTGGTATAGGTCATGGGCCATTAATAATGTACAATGTTCAAATGACTTATTTCAGGGTATCTCAAAGTGGTGGGTCGCGACCCACCACTTTTCCTGGAAGTGTTCGATTTACCTTTAGGGGGGGTGGCCAGCCCGAACGTCAGTGGCTACACTCCAGGATCGAGCCCGCCACCCCCCCCAAAACACTGTTTTCAACGTACCTGGTTGTCCTGCCAGCTCCATGAAGGGTCGGGGGGGGGGCTTGCGGGCACCTTCACACACCTCCCCAAGGCTCCAAACAGCGGTGATAGCGTTCTGAAGCCCACATCTGGTTTTTGGCGAAAACCGGAAGTGGGCTTTTCGATGTGATTGCCGCTGTTTTGAGCCTTAGGTAGAAGTGTTGAACCCCCCCCCCGGACCCTTCGGGGAGCTGGCAGGACAACCAGGTACGTTGAAAACAGCGTTTTGGGGATGGGTGCGATTCTGGAGCGCTGCCTCTGACATCGCCCCGCCCCCACAAAGACTTGCAGGGGAGTAAACTACCCTGTAGGACTTTGAGAAACGCTGACTTATTTTAATGCTGAGGAGAATTTAGGTGTATGTGGGATTGACTGCTCCGAGCTGTCTTGGAGCCATAGCCTAGCTCAGCCTCATGACTGGAGTCCAGAGTGTTTCCCCTTGACTATAATCATAGCCTTCACAAGGCCAATCACCATCTCCAGAACATTCATCTGTAGTTAAATAGAACAGACAGCCCACCACACATTTTATGACACACTTGCCTCTGGTGGGGTAAAATCATTCCTCCCACTTGACAGAACGACACAAGCTCCCCTGTGACAAGCTCCCCTGGCTGGGACAAAAGAACCTGAGGTAGTTTCTCTGTATGGTCTCTCTGTAGTGTAGCACCCTGCCAAGTGTTGACGTTGTACCATACTTCAGGTGCAGCTGTGTGGAAGAACATCTGGTTCAGTGGTCATCTGCATGGGCTCTGGTACACAGCACCAAAATGGAATTGCATCCAGGCCAATGAGATACATGTAACTTGGGATGTGTATATTTGGATTTAGAATAGAGAAAAGGAGTGCATTTTGCTAATTGGTGCGTATTTGAACAGAACCTTCAGCTGTATCAGCTTGTCCATGAGCTAGATATTTTCACATGTTGTGTATCAGTGCAAGTTGGGTTTCCTGCAGCATTGAGCGAGAGGAGTCCCAGGTTTCAGCAAATTGCACATTAAAGGTAAGATGTTTGGTAGTGCAGCTAGCGTAGAGAGCTGATGAAAAAACGCCAGGGGATGCAGTTAATGAGACACGTTCCAAGCAAAATAAAACATACACTGCCTCTTTGTTTTGGGGTACTGGAAGCTGTGAGCCATGTGCATTAAACATTAATTTTCCTTCTCTGTGGTAGTTTGAAAAAATGTAGACAGCTGCCAGCTGTGACAGGTTTGCAAAAACCTGCAGAAGGTATTCCGACCAGCTGGCGGCCACTGCCTTATTCTTCTTGTGCCTCCTCCTTGTCCTCGCAGCTCATGCCCAGGCGCATTCAAAGAGGCTGGCCTCACGTTGCCAGTGATCAGCGTGAAAGGAAGAAGGGGCATTAATTATTCAGTTTGCTTTGTCTCGTTCATAGTGGGAGAAGCACGAGAACAACAGTCTGTAAAGGAAAGCAGTTTTGTTATTTTATACAGACTGAAAATCAACAATATGAAGATTTGAAAAATGGACACTGGAAATGCTCCAGTCTCTTTCTCTCTCTCTCCCTCTCTCTCTCTGTATGTGTGCGCATGTGTGCGTGCGCGCACATGGTGTCATTTTGGGCCTCTTCCTGGAGGTGCCATTGCCCGACTTTGAGAAGGGCTGCAGAATCTCTCTGTCTCTGCCTTATAAAGATGTGAGCCTTCTTCAGGCAGGACTGGCCTGAGACCTCCTAGAGCCTGAGTTGGTGTGCCAAATGCTGCTCCCTTGTCTGGTGATGTGCCAACAGCTTCTGCTCCAACACTCTAGCCAACCACTCTTCTCTTCTCCATGCATCTGCTCTGCCCCCCCTTCCTTTTCCAATCCAGGGAGTGGAGGAGGATCAATGGAGGCAAGTGGGTGGATGGAGGTGGGCGCCAATCTGCTCCCTGAGGCAACCACTTCAGTTGGCCTCATGGGTGGACCAGCCCTGTTTTCAGATCAAGGATACGGAATCTCTCTCCCCCCCCCCCCCATTTTTGAGATTCTCCAAAGCAGGACAGCTATGACCTGTGGGTCTCTACACTCCCCAAGAGTAGTTCGTTCTTACATTTCACTGTTTCCTGGATGCCAGAATATAACAACTGTTGGCTTAATACTGCTGGATACTAAGTGGAGAGAATGGAGACCAATGTATCACAGCTGTCCTATACCATTAAAGTACAGACTGGAGCAGCTGGGCCAAAAACATGACAGATGAGTTATATGACCAGGATTCAGCTCTACCCAAACATATGCACGGCCCTTAGTATACTAAAAACAAAACAAATGTTTGCACAAATTAATTTTTTTTGCAACATTTCAGAATTTAACCCAATTTCTAGCATTTTCCGGTTGCACTTTTGAGATACGAGTGTAAAGAGTAATTTTAAAACATAAACCGTGTGGTTGAATTTTAAGGCAATAGTTTTATGTATCAATTTGCTCTATTCAAGACATTTGGGCTTCAGAAAACCAGCAAATCCTAAATTCAGCCCTATCCGCAGCTGAACATGTTAGGGAAAAATGCACAAAGAGCAATATAAGTTACTGGTTAATTTGAATCAGAAGATCGTGCTGAAGATCGCAGAATTTATTTCTGCTGTATTGTATCGTTTTTTGTTATTATTATTATTATTATTATTATTATTATTAGAAAAGTTGAATTGTGAGATGGATAGAAAGCATGCAGATTTGCATATATTTCTATATTTTTAACAGCGCAATCCTGTGTAACCTTGCACCGGTGTAACAGTAGATGCACCGGTGTAAGTGCACTTATGCCAGTGTAATTGCACTTACATCTGCTGTTACACCGGTGCATCTGCTGTTATACCGGTGCAAGGTTACACAGGATTGCGCTACAAATAATGTATTGTGTTTCTGCTAGTCATGGGGAGGGGGCGGGGGAAGGGGCTGCTCTGCAGGGCCTTCTAACCATCTCTGAAATTCATGCTCAGCTGACTTCTTGGTTCCATTGGGAGATTTCCTCCTGGACCAAACAGCAGCAGCCACAGGGGTCCAGATCAGGACCAAGGTAGGGGTGAAGCATAGAGGTCCTCTCCCCATGCGTGGTCCCCATCTGGATTCCTCCCCCCCCCCCATGACTGCTATCCAAAACAAAAATGCTGGACCAAATGTTATGATTACTGTTGCATCTGGTTTGGCCCTGGGATGTCACTCACATTAATGCCTTTCATTGCAGGAATAGAAAGTTGCCTTTAATAAAAAATAATTTTAAAAAGAAGGCAGAAGTTCTTAGACTGAATTCTGTGTCTAATACAAACATTTGGAACTTTTCTGCATTTATGGAAAACCTCATAGAAATTAATATAGACAAGCCCTCAGCTTATTTCTGCCCATGGGTGTATATATACAACAGGAGCCAAGTGTGTACACCTGTGGGCCGGGCAGAAATGGGATTTATTAAGTAAGGTATTTGATGTTTCTACATTTAAACTGCATTGATGTTGCCCCTGTTTTCAAGGCTGTAGTTTCTGCTGGAGAAGGGAATCCTGATTAGGCAGGAACACACACAGACTGTGTACTGCATTTCTGGGGCAGAAGTACAGTATTAACAGGCACTTTGCAATACAGTTTGCTTTCTTTACAAAGATCTGAACTAACCCAACACTTGGACCATAATAAGCCTTGTGGGAGCCTGAGTTGTCATATCAGAGGGATTAGTTAAGGCCAAGCTAGGGTGGAAGACAAGATTTTCTAGGTATAGTTTTTCTGCACAGTACAATTTTTCTGTACGGTACGACGGTACAATATCCCACCCAAGAATTTAGAGCAATCCTGTTGGGAGCTGTGTTGACTAGATCTAAAGAACATTCACAAGATCATTCTTACTTTGGGTTGACTAATCTGCCTCATGACTTTCAGTGGAGTAAGGTATTTATTATTCCCACTACAGGCAGGCGGATACTAAGGTCCCTCGGCAGCCTTGAACAAAGCATGGGGCTTTCTGAACAATCTTTTCATATGACATATATATCCCTTTTTTAAACAGTTCTCCAGTGCACAGACACCTGTGGTCTATCGTGTTAACCCATCATGTGGGGTCCCAGGTAAGGAACTGGCTTTTGAATGGAGACTGGTACCAATAGTGAATTCACATTGGCTTAGCATTTTAACAAGACAAGTTCACAAAGTGGTTTACATCGCAAAATAAATGGCAAACTATGGTTTGCTGCAAACCATGGTTTGCTGCAAACCAGGAAGGAGGGTATCTCAGTGTGCAAAGGGAGGAGGAGGAAGCGCATGAGCCCAAAGTTCATTCCAGGCTCATTCGTGGCATTGGTATTCCATTTAAATCCAGCCTTTTTATGACTGGGTTTGACTTATGACTTATTTATAAAATATTCATCTTATAAATATAAGATGAAACATGCTATTGTACCTTCAAGGATTACTCCTCTCTGATTTAAACCCTTGAAGGTACAATAGCATGTTTCATCTTATATCTATAATGATTACAGAGAGCTCTTTTTATTGTCTTGAAGTTGCGCTGAAGAGATCAAGGTGTTAAAACCCAACTTTAACACATAATCTTGTTTTGCTTTTTGAAATAATACAACCCTTCCCCCCCCCCCCCCATCTTTATCATCAGGAAATTTAATACAAGTCTATGGTCTAATCCTGGCCCAAGAATATGAAACATACAATTTTAACGTTGACTTTATTGATGGGTAAGTGTGTTTATTGTCTCTTTGAGCTGATCCCTTCTATTTTATTTGTTCTGTGTTTAGAGCAGCCATTTGATACAGAGCTACTGTTTTGTTCCTTTTGCTTTCGCTTTCCACTTGTGAACAACATAGACAGCCCATAGCAGGGATGTGGATCAAGTCTCTGACCAAGTCTCGAGTCAAGTCCCATGTCTTTGCCCCCCCCCCCCAAGTCCCGAGTCTTTGGTTGCGAGTCGCGAGTCCCTATCTATTTAATGGGGAAAATGGGTTTAAACCTGAATAAAATTCAACTTGTCGTAAAAGGTTCCAAGTCTCAAGTTGAGTCTTTCGAGTCTTTTACAAGTGCTGCGTCATATCCGAGGCAAGTCATTGATGCGACTTGAGTCTGAGTCAGTAGACTCAATTCTACATCACTGCCCATAGGGTGGCTGGGGTGGCTTGCCTTTTGTTTTGCCCTCCTAGCTGGCAGAGGACCGTGACAAAGTGCTACCCCGAACCATGTTGTTTGTCTTGGCTGCTGGCTGGTGTCTGAGGAGAATTTTCTAAATAGTTTATGAGCATCTAGTTCATTCACTCTCTGTACTGAGAAGCCATTTGGTACATTATGTTTCAGTTCCAGTCAGGTATTGCCTGGAAGGATTCCTGTTGAAGGCACTAAGGCTTCAATCCTATACATACCTACCTAGGAGTAAGTCCCATTGAACTCAGTGGGGCTTACTTCTAAGTAGTCATGCATGGGATTGCGCTATAAGTCTGGTGCACCAATGAAGGGCCATATTACTTCCTTATAAGCTTGTGTTAGGATGTACTTAAGGAAACAGAGAGTCAGAAGGAGGACAGAATTTGAAGCAAGAGGGAACATTGATCAACAGAAAAATCTCAGCTGCTTCTATGGCCATAATACCCCAAACAGAGGCTTCTTCGTTTTCAGGGTCACAATACATGTGATGTGAGGAGACTCGTGATTAATCTCCTGACATGTCGTCGTTTTGAGGGAAATGGGAGCTTGGTGAGCTGTGAATTTATTCCCCAGCTATGCTGCTGGGGGGAGGGAGTGCTCAACCCTTTACCTGCAAGCCATTTTTTTTTAAATGAGTAAGCTCAATGCCCTATCTGCTTTCTAAACCATTGGGGAAGAAGTGCAGGGACCTATAGGTGCCCGTATTTCCCCCTCCTCAGAATCAGGAAAGCAGTGGCAGGATGAAGGTTTTGATTTCAGAAATGTTGTGTGGGAAAAGGATTAAGCACCATCTCCCTCAATTGTGCTGCTTCAAAAAAAAATGATGTGGAAGTTAAGGCAGGTACCTTAACTGAACATTCATTTGCATGCTTTTTGGTGCATGAGTGAATTTGCAACTGTTTTAACTGTTCTCTTATCCGACTTAAATGAAAGATTTTGATCCTAGAATTCAAATAGTACCTGTTGGAGTTCAAGTTGCAATAGGGAAAGAAAAGTGCTGGGGGATTCCATTGTCCTGACTTGCCCATCTTGTATTTTTCCTTTTTAACCCCCCTCCCCACCTCCAGGCCCATCATCCTTGAGGCAGAAAGTGATGGGTGGATAACCATTTGCTCTCTTGCCAATAGGCAGATGCACAGCATGTAAGTTCCTCTTTCTAGCTTTGATTGGTATACATTTTTATGTTGCTAAGAGTTTAGCAGACAAAGCTTATATTGGTGCAGCATATTTTGAGCCAGTATCTGTTAGGTAGCAAAATAGCTGTTGGGTGCATGCACCAATCCACACACACAATGAGATCTATGTCCAGTTTCTTATCAAGCCCTCTCTCCTTTGATATTTAATGGAAATACTTCTGTTTTGAAAATAGAAGCTGTTAAGTATTTTAATAAATCATTATTCAAAAGTTCCAAGGCTGGGCCATGACATTTTTGACTTAAAAAAAATAGTTAACATAGTTGAGGGAATCAATCAGTCCCACGCACAGCAGAGTTGAGTTCTGTGAATTCTGTGAATTATTTATTGCAGCAACAAAACTGCAAGCAGCGTTATATAGGCAGAAAAAGAAAACAGGAAGCTAAGGAGGAGTTGAATCAGATATAGAAAGAGAAGCAACCAACAAGGTCTAACCAGCTAACAAGATAAGTGACAACCTGCTGTCAGCGGCAGCCGTATGTGCCCTTTGTGATTATACACTGGTGTATTTATTTATTTAAAGAATTTGTAGCCCGCCTTTCTCCCGAAGGCACTCAAGGCGGCTTACAACATATTAAAATACATATAAACAACTTTAAAATAATTAAAACATTTTAACACATTAAAATAATTAAAAACACTTGAGATTAAAAACAACCCCAATGGGTCACCAGCATTTACATATATAACCATTTGTTAAAAAGTCAGCCCACCGTGTCAGACATTAAAAGCAGTCCTGAATAAAAACGTCTTAAGGCCCCGCCGAAAAGCCTCTAAAGAGGGAGTCGTTCTTAGTTCCAAGGGGAGGGAATTCCACAATTGGGGCGCCACCGCCGAGAAGGCCCTACTCCGCGCCGCCATCCCCCTCACTTCCGCCAATGGCGGCACGGTCAACAGGGCCCCCCCTGATGACCTCAGAGTACGGGTCGGATTGTAGGGAAGGAGGCGGTCCCTCAAATACCCTGGACCCGAGCCGTTAAGGGCTTTAAAAGTCAAAACTAGCACTTTGAATTGTGCCCGGAAACGAACCGGTAGCCAGTGTAGCCGCCGAAGCAACGGTCCGACTGAGTCGAACCGACAAGCCCCGGCAACCACCCGGGCCGCCGCATTCTGCACTAGTTGCAGTTTCCGAACAGTCTTCAAAGGCAGCCCCACGTAGAGCGCATTACAGTAATCTAGTCTAGATGTCACTAGGGCATGGGTCACTGTGGCCAGGTCTGCACGATCCAATGTATGTCTAGTCACATGCTGTTGCCTCTCCAACGAAAAGGACGTTCAGTATTAGCTTCCGTGACCTATTTTGAACCTTTTCTAGCCATGTTCTTGACAGCATGCCTTACAAGGGATTCAGTACTTGGGACTCCCTTTCTTCCTTCCACGGTGATTTCCACTCTCCTCTTCCTGGGTGGAAAATTAAAGTGGAGGGGCAGTAAGCAGAATGCGCCGTAAGGGGTCCAGTTGCTGCTCCTTCTGTCAGCGCATGTGGGCCAGCGCGAGCCTCCACGCCAGCGCTGGCAAGTGCTATGCCGTCGCAAGGTGCTTTATGGTGCTTTTGTGATGGCAAATCACAACGCTGTGCCAATGCTTCTCTTCGTGTGGATTGTGCCCTAATTCTGTTTGTTGCTGGTGTTTTGGGGCTACAATTCATATGTGCATGTATGTGAGAGTTCGTGATGGTGCATACACCAGTGTGAGTTTGCATGCTTTTCACAGTTGCGTGTTCTTCACAGTGGCTGCACTTTTCTGTAATGAGGATGACTTGAATCCTCTGCAGGATCAAACTTTGAACCAGGAATAATTCAGCCCAACAAATTTTTGTGTTATCTGTTCTGTTCCTTTATTCCCATCCCCTCCCTCTTCCTTCTAACCTTCTTATTGTGTATATAAGCATGACTTTATAGTTTCCTTCTGTTTTGTTTGCAGATATCCCATTCAAATAGATCATGGACTGGGAACTGTAGAATGCCGAGTGGAAGGCAACCATGTTGGTTAGTGGAAAAGGGAAAATAACATGCTTCTGATTTCATCCATTTAACATAAACAGCTCCAGGGCTAACCAAATAGTCCTCAACTGAGCCCTGGGTGCAGATGCAGGTGTGATGTGACCACCTCCCTCCAACCCCCTGCACCGGTTTACCTCCTCCAGTGAATCTCCATAGATCCCCCGTCGCTTGGGGAAAGCTCCAACCTTCCTGCTGGCGCTCTAGCAACATTATAGCAGCCAGTGCCGGCGGAACGCTCGTTCCGCCGACCCAGCAGCACAATAGGATTGGGCTGTTAGTTTCTCATAATTTGATTTGTCCCGGAATGTCTGAATTTTCTCCATATCTTCCATGTTTGAGGTGATGGAAAATTGACTTTAGACTCTTTGAGAGGGGGAAGACTAGAAGGGGGAAGGACAACATTTGTAAATTCGATACATGAACTGATTCAGTTTTTTTTTCTTTTCTGACAGGGTCACATAATGTTAGCTTTTCAGTGTCTAACAAAGGAAAGTAAGTAAGGGATGCAGATTTATTTGTTTGATTAATTTTATACTTTCATGTTTTTTTTCTGAATACGTTAATTTCTTTCATATAAATCCTTTTAAACACATTTGTGCTTTGATTTAAGGGTGTTGGACCTCTTAAACTAACAGAGGTTAGTTGTTAAGATTCCTCCAGTTTAATGGCTTCTTGGCCTGTGTCTGACTCATCAATCTTAGTGGTCCCCTTTTCAACCAGAGATTTAGCAAAATCTTTTCAATAAACTATTTGGAAGGGGAAGAGTAGAGAACAAATTATATTGACTACATATGTCATTAATAGTGCAAGCTCACCCCCTGGAGGCCAATTCACAAAACCAAATTAAGGCTGCAGTCCTATTCATGAGTAAGTCCCATTGAATACAGTGAGACTTACTTCTGAGTAAACATGCATAGGATTGTGCTATAACATGCCTAAATGGATGAGATCTCTGTTATGGAAAGATGTGTGCTGAAGGAGTCATATGATTATGTCACTGAGTACCTAGCTGACCACTCAACCCAGATTTACATTCTTAATGTTGTTTACAATGTCTTACATTTTTTCCTAGACCCAAGAATCCTTGTATCCCATACGTTCCTGATATTGAAATCTCTCCTCCCCCCCCTTTTCTTCTGTGTTTGCTGCAGGTCCATAATACATAAGGATGCTTGGCTTATCAGTGCTAAACAGGACCTTTTCCTGTACCAAACATTCCCAGGTATTGTGCTCTAAACTGGTCTATTTGCTGCAGTGTTTGATGAAAGAGGATCATGAATTCAATCCTTGTACCAGTTTACTCCCTGACTCAGTTATGTTTGTGTGCACAGTTGAGAGAAGGTAGAGAGTGATCATTGTCTGGATGGAAGGCAACACATCCTTCCATGCTGTCTTTTCTGCAGCCCTTTTGCCTAGTCGTAAATGTGTCAGTGCTAACTGTAGTTGCTGGGGACACATTCATAAGTTATACTGATGGAGTGGTTTTCTATGAGGTTAGGATGTGTTGGCTAGTGTTGGTGTAGTTGGTGTTGGCTAGTGTAACTTTTTCATAGTGCTTCAAAGGGTATAATTAGCAGCAAATACTGTATAGCAGCGATCTTCAACCTTGGGGTTGCGACCACAAGGTCCTGTGGCAGACACTTTTAAGGGGAGTGATGACTTGGCGGTGGCGTCAGGACGGTGTCATTGTCACTGCCGAGTTTGTGGCGCCGCCTAAGTAAAAAAAAAAAAGGTATTTGGACTTACCTGTCGGCGGTGGCTGGAGATGCCGCACAACCTGGGTTCTCGTCACCGCCGAAGACAGGTAAGTCCCAACCCCCCTTTTTTTACTTAGTCGGCAGCGTGAACCTGGAAGTGCCGTCCCGCGATCACCGCATAGTCACGAAGACTTACAGCGACCTTTACCTTTGGGTAAAGGTTGAAGATCACTGCTATATAGAACTAGGCTTACCAGATCTCCAACCGGGACAGAGTGCTAGACCTTTAGGAGAAGGAATGTGGGCAGGTATAGCTTGTTAAACCTGAGAGCACAATCCTAGGCATGTCTACTCAGAAGCAAGCCTCACTGAACACAATGGGGCTTGCTTCTGAGTAGACATGCCTAGGATTGTGCTCTCAGGTTTAACAAGCTATACCTGCCCACATTCCTTCTCCTAAAGGTCTAGCACTCTGTCCCGGTTGGAGATCTGGTAAGCCTATATAGAGCCCATTCTTTTCTCTCTCACATTTTTCTCCCAAGGTCCTTATTGGTTGTCAATGGGCAATTCAGAGTCTCTCCCTCCCTCCCTCTCTCTCTCTCCCTCTCTCTCTCTCTCCCCCCCCTTTGTTTCATGTTCTTGCTGAGACTAAGAACACTGTGGCTGTTGACCAGCCGTTCCATTGGGTGCACGTTGAATGATCACAGTGCCACCTAATGGAGATCAAATCAGATTACAAAGCAATACTATAATTATCCTGGGAAGTAGGTTGGAGGGATCATACGTATAATTGAATTCCCAGCCTGTCTGCATTGGGTGCTGAGGCACAAGAGAATGCAGCACAAGTAACTGTGTGTGTCTGTTTCCTGGGAAGAGAGAAATTATCTTCAGGACTGAAAGGTTGAACCCTGCATAAATTATTATTCTTACCTTACTGTACCACCCCTTTCTCAATTAGTTTGAAGTTTGCAAAGACCGAGACACTGCAATTGAGAATGAATTATTCAAATCTGCATAATTTATTTGAGCAAAGAATAAGATTGTGTTGGTGCAAAGTAGATTCTGTGTGATATTACTTTTTGTTAACCTGCCTCTAAATTGGACCCACAATGTTTAATTTGCAGAAATATTTTCGGTGTCTCCAACTTCAGGGAGTCTGGGTGGTGGAACTCATCTCACTATCACAGGAGATTTCTTTGAAACGCCTCTGCAGGTCAGAGTTGCAGGTAATGATCTTGAAACCAAGCTTCTTGCTATTTTTGCATTTAAAAATGTGTCTGCGACTAGAGGTATGTTGTATAGTCAGTTCTCTTTATATGCAAATTCGCTATCCAGAGGCATTGTCAGGGCGGAGCCTTGGGGTGGTGGGCCCCTGGGCGGCAGAATCGGGCCCCAGGTGACAGGCGGGTGGATGTCACGCTGGCTGGCGGAGGCGTGAATCGTCCCACTCATTGGGGCGAGTGAGGAGCGTTGGCAGCATGTGTGGCCCTCCCGTCCACCCTGCGCCTTGGAATGGTGCATAATGACTACAGCCGTTACGTCACTTCCGGCGCGGGGGGGGGCAGTTGTAGAATCGCCACTGTCGCTATCTGAATTTGCTTATCTGTGAGGGGCAGAATTGCCACCTATCTCTCCGTATACGCGGTCTGTTCTCGCTATCTGTGATCTTGTTGGGGCCATTGTTCTCACGGGTGTGTACTTTTCATGGGTCCCCAATGCCATGTTACTCTGGAAGCAAATTTCCCTGCCTTGCTGCATTTACTGTAAAAGGTAATCTTTCTCTTCTGGAGTTACTCTGTGTGTGTGTGTGTGTGTGTGTGTGTGTGTGTGCGCGCAATTTGCAACACAATGAGAACTGTTTGTGCTCTTTCTGGGCTTCCAGGATACAGTACAATACCTTTTTATATTTGCATAATGTTGTTAGGAAGGAATAATAATTAATTTGCTAGAGTTAGGAATTGTTCCATAAAAAAGAGCCAATATAGTATACTGAATGCTGCCCCCACGATCACCCAGCCCATAGACTTCAAGGTAAGATTCAGGTTCACAAAGTTCATATAGTGTATGGCGAAGAGGGTCCCCTGGAACCTAACCCCATTTTCCCCATAGGCTCAATGACGTGGTATGCACTAATTTGGTATCCACTAGGTTTTCCAGGAACCTAACCCTAGCGGATAACGAGAACTGACCGTATGAATTGCATGTTTCTTTTAGAACCTATGCTGAGCGTGTGTGTAATAATGGTTGTTGGGTCCCTTAATGTCTGCTTCATGCTCTGTAATGATATCCTTCACCTTCATACTTCTCTTTCCATTTGTCAGGAACCCCCTGCAAAATTAAGCATGTCTCTCCCCAAAAGATCATTTGTACAACTGGAGCCGTTGGCGAGAGTAGAAGACTCAACGGAACTCACCCAGGTACGCTGTTTGTGGCGTGTCCATAGGGCTCTGTGTTCTGTGCTCTCACCTCTTTAGCGGTAGGCAAGAAATGTGGGAACTGAGCATTCTGTCTTGAAGTGCTGTGAGCTGCTTTTCTTAGGGCCACACAGGAGATATGCGATTGAATCTCCCAACATGCGCGCATATACAGTACGTACACACTCTCACACTCATACTCACACTCACACTCACACTCACACTCACACTCACACAAATTAAAAGCAGTCACTGAGGTGGGGAGCTGATTAAATTAGGTGGTGTTGCGGGGAGGGGGAGGTTTCTTTTTAACCACCACCCCCAATCCATTATAAGCCATGGAGGGGGGGGGGAAGATAGATCCCTGTATTGTACCTATCTGTTCCCTCACTCTAACTTTCAAGGGCGATTGAAGCCCAAGAAATGGCATGAGGGGAAAGGGTTATTTATTATGTATATTTATTTATTTAAGACACTTTTATCTCACTCTTAAGAGCTTAGCAGTAAAAACAGTTTAAAAAGAGCAGGCTATGAGCAGGGCAAGAAGACTAAAAACAACGTCCACCCAGTTATAAGCCAAATGCCCGTTAGAATAAATAGGCCTTTATTAACCATTTAATAGACACCAATTTCTGGACCATTTGGGCCTTCTGTGGGTGGGAATTCCATAATTTGAGTGCTGCTATTGAAAATGGAGCCGCGGTGGCTTAGTGGTTAAGATGCTGAACTGCAAACTGGAAGGTTGGTAGGACACCAGTTCGAGACCTGAGTGCCGCGTGACAGAGTGAGTTCCTGTCTCCTGTCCCAGCTCCTGCCAACCTAGCAGTTTGAAAGCAAGAAATTGCGTCTGAAAGCAAGAAATTGCAAGTAGATAAATAGGTACTGCTGCGGCGGGAAGGTAACAGCGTTCCATTAGTCATGCTGGCCACATGACTACGGAAGCGTCTTCGGCCTTAGAAATGGAGATGAGCACCGCACCCTAGAGTTGGACACAACTAGCTTTCGAGCAGGGGATACCTTTACTTATTGAAAAAACCCTACCAATCACACCTCACTAAGAGGTGGGATATGAAGCAAGGACTCAGCAGCTGACCAAAGTGTACAGGAAGATACATGTGGGGAGAGCTGGACCTTTAGGTCCCAGGGGCTGTAGGACTTTAAAGATAATAACCAGCATCTTGAATTGGCGAAAAAACATACTGGTAACCAGTGTAGCTGTTATGACATAGAAATAATCTGGTCAGACCAATGGGCCCCCGAAAGGATGGGCTGCTGTGCACATTACAATAATCCAGACTCAAAGTGACTATGACAGTAGAGTACTGTGGCTGAGACATGGAGCAATGGCACTCTTGCCGTTCAAAGGGAAGGGAGATGAATCTATGGAAGTGCTTCCAAAAGCATGCAGGTCATGAAAGGTCATTGCTAGCACTTTGTATTGAGCCTGGAAGCATATCAGCAACCAGTGCCACTGGGCAGAATAGCAATGATGTGGCCCTGTGGCCCGTTGCAGTGAAAAAGAGGGGATGCAGCGTTCTCCACTAACTCTAGTTTCTGAACTGTCCAAACCGGATATTTATGGTGCTCTAGGTAATTTGTGGCCCAATCCTAACCTACCTTTGCGCTGGCGGAGCGTGCACTGCTCCATTGCACACTGTCGCAAACGAGCAGTAAAGCACGTTGCAACAGCACACTAGGAAGCAGTGCCGGTGGGAAGACTTTATCCATCCCACCAGTGCCTGTGCAAGGAGTGACACGCTCCCAGGTAAGCCAACGCGGGGGATGGAACGGGGCAGGGGAGGGCGGGGTTGGGCCAAATGGGGTGGGGGGAGGGCAGCGAGAGGGGCGGGGCGTGCGCAGATTTGGCCCGGGAGGGAAGCAGGTTTGGCGGTGCCAGCATGCCCTGTATCCTATTCCCCTTCCTGGACCTAATCCGCCAACACGGAGCAAAGCAGACTTGTGCCAGCAATTTCACTGGCATAGGCCCGAGTTGCCCCATTGCGGCTGCTGGGGCTTACCCCAGGGCAAGGGGACAAATGTCCCCATACGCCAGTGCTTCTCAATTTTTTTCTCTCATGCCCCCCCTATGAAGAAGAAAAAATTTCGCGCCCCCCCTAATATAACTAATGCAATGTAACTAATGTAAAGGGGGGCCCGTTGCAATAGTTAGTGTGTATGCTTTGCGTCACTTATCTTGATTGTAGGAGCCTCCAGCAACGATCTAGTTCACCGACGATCTCTTCCGGGGAGCAGATCATTCCTCTGCTCCCCGGCGCGAACTCTGTAACGCGCCTAGGAGCGCTTTGCAGAGTTCACGCATGCGCAAGACGACGATGTTGCCAATCGTTGTCTTGCGCATGCGTGATTCACAGCGTGAACTCTGCAGAGCGCTCCTAGGCGCGTTACAGAGTTCGCGCCGGGGAGCAGAGGAACGATCTGCTCCCCGGAAGAGATCGTCGGTGAACTAGATCGTCGCTGGAGGCTCCTACAATCAAGATAAGTGGCGCAAAGCATACACACTAACTATTGCAACGAGCCCCCCTTTACGGAGCCTTGCGCCCCCCGTGGGGGGCGCGCCCCACTATTTGAGAACCGCTGCCATACGCTGAGGAGACCTCCAGCAGCCGAAATTCCCCTACAGGATGCATCGTAGCCTGTGCCGGCACTGCTGCATCAGCGCAGGTTAACTTAGGTAGGATCGGGCTGTTGGTCACATGCATGATCGACAGGTTTGATAAGGAGCTGCTTCTGATATTTCTGCACATGCAATGTGGAAACGTTCGCTGCTGATGACAAGGTCTTGTTTACAATTTCTCAGGAAACAGAGGGCTTCTCTTTGAGGCTTGGGATGGTGCAGGCAGTCTTCTCACTGAAGCAGCTCCTGGATACAGGTGGCAGTTTGTTCTTAATGCCAGTTCTCCATTCGGTTTTCTGTCTGAGGGGCAGCAACTGTTCAGGTGAGCAGTGCTCTGTAAGGGGTCTGATGTGTACCCAGAAAGTGTAATTGCAGTCCTTTTAATGTAAACTTGGGACATACGCAAACCTGTTCCATTCTGTCTGTTTTGTACTAGCTTAATGTTCATGATTTCCCCCCAAAAGTGTGTGGGAACTGCCCCCCGTATAGTTCACAGGCTTCCGGGGTGGTGGTGGTGACTGTGTGCAAAATGACCACTAAACTAATTAGGGCCTGTGATGTAGTTACTGTACAGTGCCTTTATAGTATAATATTTCAAGTGAACTGACAGAGCAGCTGAGACAAATTCCAGTTCCTTGTATTTCTGAGAACTTCTATATCTGCTGGCTGTACGAACTCTTAAGCATGTTGAAACAACGAGACTCCTACTGAAAAAGTTCTACTAGTTCATGGCTCCATTGCACTCTGCTCAGGTAACAGAGGAATGCAGAAACCATATGGATGGTGTAATGTGGGAAGAGCTGCACTCATTCCATTGGGGTGGTTTTTTTTTTCCTGCCCAGGTTTCTCTAGTTTATGCATTCCTACATTACTGAAGTGGTGTGGGATGGTGGACTCCTGGAGTAGTGGCAGTCACACAGTTCCTGAGATGTAAGCATCTGTCCTTAGTGTACATTCATATAGCACACAAGTCCTTTTCTGTTGTTCTTTCCTCATGGTCACTGAATTGCCTGGGGGGGGGGAGGGAGCATGCTGGCTAGCCACGCCCCTGCACCGGTTCACTTCCTAGATATGACCTCCAGGCATCCTTGCATTCTGTGCTTGTTTGCAGAGATGAGCATGGAATGTGTGTGTCTGGGGGGGGGGGGGGAGCTTCTGCCTGTGACTGGGAACCCTGCCTGTCCAATACAGAGAGGGAACTAGTGAAAAGGGCTGCAGGGGCACAGAATTGCCTCACCCGTGTGCTCTTCTAGAGATCATCATCATCATCATCATCTATCCATAACTACATATTACACAGTCAGCAGCTGTGGCATTAAATAATTGATACAAGTCTTAAGTTGTTGTTTTTGTTTTGAATAATTACATACAAATTTTCCAAAAAAATGTCTCAAAGCAGTTTACAAATCAAATTTAATTTAATAAGATTAAATGAGCACCAGAAACAATTGGGACCAGGGATTTTACTTTCTTCCTAGAAGGAAGCTCTTTCCTTCTAAATATGAACATTTTTATGGGTTGAACGGTTTAATACAACACTAAGAAGCTATGGGGAATTTTTTAAAAATAATTTCTGCCATATTAAGTTGTTCAGTACTTTTTTCATATACTATATTAGTCCATTGTATGTTTCCTCTGATCTTAATGTGTAAATATGCTGAACATCTGTAGACATAATTGTGTTTTCAAAATACTAATTGTGCTAAAATGGTTCGCTTTCATAGAATGCGTCATGTGGATTTTTCTCTAAACTAACCCTTTATTCTGGAGCAAGAGAGCAGAGCTGTCTGCCTGTTTATTTAAAATGTCCACAATCTTTTACAATTCAGATAAGATTGAGTTGTATAACAATTAATTTTTGTCACTTGTCTTTTCCTCCAGAAAGGAACTCTGTTGTTTGTTTGGAGGCCTCACTCATTTAATGTTTTTGTTCTGCTACTCAGTGCACGACTACGTGGGTTTTTTGTGGCACCTCAGACAAATAACTACACATTCTGGATCCAGGCAGATGGAAAGGCTTCTTTGTACTTAAGCCTGTCAGAAGATCCAAGAAATAAGGTACCATAAATTATGTAAGCAAAAGTTGGAAGTGGTAGAGCTGTGACCCTGATCATTGTCCAGCATGGCACTTGGCTGATCTTGCCCCTAGGTTCAAGTGCCAAAGCAGGAATTTTCTTGATAGAGGTTGATTACCTTTTATCCGGACATCTGAAATCCAGACTATTCTGAAATCCAGACATTTTTTGGGCTATGACTTTAAAAAACACACACAACGTTTTTCAGCACCTGGCAGGCATAGCTCAACACTTGCTGGGGCACAAATGTTATTAAAAATATTGTATAAAATTCCCTTCAGGCTATGAATATAAGGTGTATATGAGGCAAATGAATTTTGTGTTTAGACTTGGGTCCCAACTCCAAGGTATTTCATAGTCTTGCAAGATAGGGGGCTTATGGGTATAAAAGGCATGTCAAAATATATGACATGGCTTTTATACCCATAAACCCCCTATCTTGCAAGATTGTATCGTGCCATGAAAGTTTTCGCTCAATTTTAATATTTCATAGTATTTATGCAAATATTCCAAAATCCAGACAAATCCAAAATCCAGACACCTTCCTGTCCCAAGCAGTCCAGGTAACAAATACTCAACCTATATCATGAAATGACAATGGTGGATGGTTTTCATCAACTCTTGGAGTTCTTGTAACCTGGCTGTATGTATCTTATTTAGAAATGAATCTCACTGTGTTTAGTGGGGTTTAGTATACTCCCAAGTAAGTATGCATTGACTTGGAACTGCAGTTCTTTGAGAATGTCAAAGTTCTTTGTTCTTTGCTCGCATTCTCAGTTACACATAAAACGTTCTGCATATGCCAGTTGCCCACTGCTATAAGAAGTGAGTGGAATGAATGAGTGGCAAAAGGCATTTGCTCCCAATCACCCTTGATTGACCCATCTTCAGAGAACAACATCTCTTGTGAAAAAGAGTGGAGTTGAGACGATGCATGTGTAAGATGTCTGATGATACTTTTGTCAGGATCCTATCCTATTCGTTAACTCTGAGTAGGTAGAACTGTCACCTACCTAGCTCTTTCGTTAATGCTTGTGGGTTCTACTTATGTTAATAACCTCTTCCTTAGGATCATTTTTTAAAAGGTGATAACTGTACTGTCAGTTTTGATTCAGCACTGAGAACCACATTCTGAGTAGAGAGTTCTCAGGGCTGCTAGATTCCATTTTTGCCAAATCCAGGATTGCCCCAATGACAGTCATTATGATGGTATGTTTGGCAGTGCAGATACTGATCCCTTTTGAGTGTGGTCTGGCATAGGGCAGGATTCCAGGGTTCTTCTGCCCTTGTTTAATTAATGTGGATTATTCACTCTTTGGATTGTTTTTGGGTCCTTCTAAATATAACCACAAATCTCCAGGGCTTGATCTGACACTGGCTGTAATAACTGGAGGAGTTATTCTGCATAACTTCACAAATGGTCATTAGATGATACATGTTCACTCACTGATTCAAGAAGATTGTTCATTGGTGGCCATTTTAGGATTACGTGTTTGCACTGTGGCTCTTGTCCTCATCCCCCATGCCATGTACCGTATCTTCTTTCGGAGAGATTTTTCATGTGGAGTTCAGTGAGGGAATGTCCTCCCATACAAAAGCTGATGTGGTACAGAGCCAGGATGGTGTAGTGGTTTGAGAGTCGGACTTAGACCTGAAAGATCTAGGTTCAAATCCCCGCTCAGCCACGAAGCTTCCTGGGTGACCTTGGGCCAGTCACTATCTCTCAGTCCCACCTACCTCACAGGGTTGTTGTGAGGACAAAATATGTACACCACTCTGAGCTCCTTGGAGGAAGGGTGGTATAAAAATGTGAAAAGTAAAATAAATATATATGAAGACTAAGTTAAGTGCATATGCATGGCCCAAAAGCCTGGTAGGCATGGAGATTGGAGGAAAGAGAGGCAAAACGTAACACCTGATTTGAGCTCCAAAACATATACTGTATATGAATTACATGCAGATATTGTAGATGTGGGTCAAAGGCATATGACAAGATGAACTCTGGACAAACCTAGATTACTGTCAGTTCTTTTGAGAAGGTATCAGCTTTTATCTGTGAGGGAAAACAAACAAACAGGTGACTGCTTGCAGAATGTCTAATAGCTTTCTGGCTTGTATGCCTTTTAATGTCTGGGAACTGACTTGGTGAGGGTTCTTGAAAATGTTTTCCCATTTCTTGTGAAGGGTCAAACTCAAGATGACGTTAAATGCATCATTGTTTAGTCTGACATTTAATTTTACTTTAAAGCAGTCGCATGGGGACTCAATCCAGTCTGGAACTGTAGTGTAGAAATAAGGGGGTATTAAACCCTTTCAGCGCAGTCCTACACATGTTTACT
The DNA here is from genome assembly GCA_026170595.1 of Plestiodon gilberti rubricaudatus. Lineage (NCBI taxonomy): Eukaryota > Metazoa > Chordata > Lepidosauria > Squamata > Scincidae > Plestiodon > Plestiodon gilberti. Next base: position 141,783,068 of record JANXHW010000001.1, on the reverse strand, counting down.
CTGAAGTAAGTCCCACTATGTTCAGTGGAACTTACTTCCAGCTAAGTTTATATAGGATTGCAGCCTTAATCTCCATGCTGTTGTCCCACTGAAATTTGCCCCCAAAGCTACAACGCGGGCACCTAAAGGTGTCATTGAAGCGAATAGGAAGTTTGGGGCCCATATCAACATTTAAAAGTGTCTAGTTTGTCCTCAGAGTTGCTTTTTGGGAGGATGGGTGTTAAGCCTGTTTCAGGGTTTCCCTAAAAAGTACAGTTTGGATGAAATATTAATATTTAACATGTGTATAGTGCTTTTTATGTGTTCAGACTGCCGCGTATACCTTCAGTAGTCCTTACAGCAGCCCTGTATTGTAGGCCAGTAATACCATTCTCCTTATTGCAGACGGGGGGGGGGGGGGGAGCTGAGGTTATATGAACAGCAGCTTGTCTAATGTCGTCAGTGAATTCTTGGTTTAGTTCAGGTTTAGGCCAGCAACCTTCTTAGCTGATATGCTTTAACTACTGCAGTGCTGCAATGGTGAGACTCTCACCTCAGAAATCAATTCATCCTTATTAGCCAATAGAATCACCTACTAACAGGAAAGACACTCTATTGATAACTGATTTTTAAATGGTTTGGCTTAGTGGAGAAAAATGATATTTCTACATCCCCACATAAAAGAAAATTGTGTCTCCCGTTTGTGTGCCCCTTCTCAAGTGCAGCATTCCCCTAAATCATTCCTCAGTGCCATAGGGAATCCCACAACATGCGTTTCAGAAGATCCAGCTTTATTAGTATTTTAAGATGAATTCCTTGGCAAAAAACACCTTTGATACAACCATCCTTTCTTTACCAAATGATCTCTCCTCTAGTTTTATGTTATTATTATTTTTTGTTAAAGCGACGGGCACTTTCTGTTCCTTTCTTGTTACCAAGGAAATAATTTTTCTCTCACTGGCTAGGCTGTCATTATGGCCCCTTGCTTCCAGGCTGTGATCTTGCCTGTTAAGCATGCAGTGGATCAAATATCTTTTTTCAGGCATTGATAAAACTAATTTCATTGGTTCATCAAAATCGCTCCTGCTCAGGATTGGTGTGGGTGCAGATGGTCCGTCTCATCAAGGGTAAACTGCAAAATCTCTTGGATCTTTGAAGCAGGCTTGTAGGCTACATTTTTTCCTCTCTCTTCTTCTTCTTTGTTTAAAGCCTGCAGGTTGTTGAGAGAAGAGTAGGGGATGTTCCTTGAGCTTAACGGCTTTTGCAGATGGGGGTTGCTGGATGTCTGCCACGTTTCTTTGGCATCGCTGTTTGCTGGCTTTGTTGGCTATCACAGGACTGCTCTTCCTGAGAGAGTGATTCTGTCTCCTTGGTCTTTGTGTTGGAAGGGGTGTTAAAGCGGACAGAGTGTTTCTTTGACTGCTTCTCCTCTGTTGTTGCTTTCGGTGTGGAAGAGTTTGCCAAACTGTAGAAAATCTCATCATCGGAATAGCGTGGTTTCCTTTTGGCTTTCTTCTCAACAGGAGTACCTGTGTGCTTGGTACGTTTCCTGCCAACCCTGGCCTTTAGTTTGCGCTGCAGAAAACCTGTGCGAGTACGAGTGAAATGTTTCTTCTTCCTTGGTCTACCTACTCGTGAGGGCTTCCTATGATAGACTTTGTTCCTATAGGGACGTATAGTGGGCTTGACCCTCTGGGATGAAAGCACATTGTCCCACATCTGCTTCTTAAAATATCTGCGCGTGGGAAGTCGCCTCTTTCGATAGCTGCTCCTCCCATACCGTATTGCACGTTTTATTCTCGTCGTCCTCCTTCTCCTGGGATATAGCTTCCTTCGCCTGCTCAGAAGCCTCCGAGACCTTCTCTGCCTTCTCTTCCTCCTCCAGTAGTAGGACCTCTTACCTCTTCGGAAAGCAGTCATGGCTTTGTTGGTGTTTTCCCTTCCATTCAGTTCAACTGCCTCACTGCAAATGATGGTGACTTCGGTTCAGCTGTATTCTTATATAGTGGTAGACATTCAAATGAGGGACTGGCTCTGAGTGCTGTGATTGGTTGGGAGGAACAATAGCCCAGAGAGATACCTAATAATGCCTGACTGTGAGGCATTCACTTCTGTATCATATGATGGTGGTACTGAGGTCCCACAAGCTTGCTCAGTGTTGCGAGAAAGGATCAGATTAATCTGTTACAGCTTCATTAGTGAAGCACCGAGTTTCATTAGTGATTAATATTCTGGCTATCCTTTAGTGAGGCGTTCTTTAGTCCATTCTTCACTGTGTTGTAAAAGTATAATACCTCTGAAACGGTTGCCATTCCATCCAGAACAGAGAATGATCACTGTTTTACTCAACATCAATAATGTTGATACAATTTTTGTTCATTCCATCAATTCATCCCAATAAATTTTTGTTCATTCCATCTCATTTTGAATTGAGAAATGCAGAATTGGGACTGTACAGGCTCTGCTTATTTTCATGAATGAGGAAATGTGTGAAAGAGCCGCTCATATTTTGCCACAGATTTTTTAGTATATGTGTTGTATGAAAATGTATGTGTAGTGGTTTGGGAGTCGGACTTAGACCTGGAAGATCCAGGTTCAAATCCCCGCTCAGCCACGAAGCTTCCTGGGTGACTTTGGGCCAGTCACTATCTCTCAGCCCCACCTACCTCACAGGGTTGTTGTGAGGACAAAAAGGAGGGGAGGAAATATGTACACCACTCTGAGCTCCTTGGAGGAAGGGCGGTATAAAAAAATGTGAAAATAAATAAATAAATAGTCACCTCCTTGGGAGGTGGGAGAAAGGCTAAGTGGAACTTTGTTCCTTCATGTAGTCCCAAGTTTATAACGGGTATCAAACATTAAGGCCCACGGGTCGTATATGGCCCGTGGAAGCTCTTTATCTGGCCCACAGGATAACTGGGTCTCCCAGTGTCGGCCTTTCAGCAGTGTTGCTTCTGCCGAGGCACTGGAAAGGAGAGACAGAAGGAGGTCTCGGAATGCAAGGAATGCTATGGGGGAAGGCGCAGACCAAAAGGGGTGAGAGAGGGAGATGCTAGGGCACTGGGAGAGCTCAGTTATCACGCAGGCAGCCCTTTCAGCAGCACCACTTGTGCTGAGGAGTCACTTCACAGAGCACTTGAGCTGCAAAGTGATGCCTCGGCAGAAGTGGTGCGGCTGAAAATATGATCAAGATTTGTATATTTTCTGTCACTTGCAGCTAATGAGTTCCTACATGAGAACAAAGTGCTTAATGTCATCACTTCCTGCTTAATGATGTCACTTCTGGCCATGCAGGTGCCATGAATGCTATTCGGCCAGCTGTATGAAACGAGTCTGTCACCCTTGTTTTATAAAATGTGTAGACAATGTTTTTATTTTAAAAAATACACAAAGTGGTGTGCATATGAAAATATGAAAGAATGAAAACAGATGGAGTAGCCAAAGATCAAGCAAGAGTAATAGCAAATAAAAACTAGAAACCACTTTCAATTGCTTTACCTATAATTTGCTGGAAGGGTTGGTAAGAAGGACTTTAATAACTTTCTGAAACTCGTTAAAATGTAGCCAGGTAAGCCCCCGTAGACAACACATTCCATTGTGCAACCGATGTATTATGCATTTATATCCTTCCTCTCAATGCTCATGACACAGCTTACAATTGTAATTGCAACACTTATGTAAAAAGATAGTATTCATCAGGTAAGGGAAGAAGTCCCGGTTTTCTACCTGGCTTTCTACCAGTTGTGGCCTATCCAGAGGTTTAACACTGCCTGCTTAGCACAGAGCTGATATTGCATACCTCTTTTGTCTTGGCATCTGAGCGCCGATATCCCTGCCCCCTCCCAGCCTGGGCCACCCAATGGCCCCTCCCTCGCCACCCCTGTCTGCCCTGCCCCTGCACTGACCGGCACGGGACTCGCCTGTGGCAGCTGGCGCAGGGTCCAGAGGGTGGCCGAGTTAGCGGTGTCGTTTACTCTGAAGGCGGTGCAAAAGTGCGTTATGGCACTTTTGTGTTACCTTAGGGTGGCAGAGCGCTTGCTCCGCCGGCCTAAAGTTACTGGATTGGACTGCCTGTTCTTGTAGGATTCACACCTGCCCACTGTTGGGCCACAGAAATGGTGAGCTAAAGGGACCATTTATCTGAGGCAGCCCTATGGCTGCTTGCGTTTTTGAATGCTCTTATGAATAAGTCCTGCTCTCCCTCAGAGGTTCCATATGTACATGCAAAATAATTTAATTTGGATCAGGTCTATTTCGTAGCCCAAACGCACACTTTGTCTACTCTACCCATCTTACTGTTTTCACTTGTTTAACCACAGATGGAAGTTGCCTCTATTCCTGCTGGCAGTTCTGAGTGGTCAGAACACTGGGAGGAGAATCAGAAGCCGAAATCTGAGAAATTTGAGTTAACTGGTGGTGAGATGTACTATTTGGAAGCAGTGCAACATGGGAAGTCCCCAAGCAGAGGCATCAGAGTTGCGGTCCAGGTGCACAATACCTGGTTGAACCCCAATGTGGTGAATACCTATCACAGAGAGAAACACAAAATACATGCCAGTGCAATCCAGCTTCCAGAGATACAGGTCAGTTTCATTTTTATGATCTGAAACTCTGATTTCTTGGAGATACTGCTATTCTGCTATAGATGGATTCTTTGCAGTGGTTCTCAGTTAGATTAGTGGGAATGCTCCTTAACCAGTTCATGTATTTTCTTTTAATCCACCTGATTGTTCCACTGCTTGACTCCTAAGTTAGACCCTGTAAAATTTACAAATTACATTGTCCTAATTCAAAATGAGACATTGTCTCAGTAATGAGAGAACAAGTGAGAGAACAAAGTACCATTTCCAGTAGTTTGCTCATCGATGCTGATGGGGAGAATCATTTTAATAGTTTGCAAGTATCTTTTTGCTTTACAGATGCTGACAGTATCTGGTACAGGGTGGTTTAGTCTTGTCTGGGGCAATGCGACCAGCAACCTTATGTCGACAAATGCTACAGCTGAACAAGTAAGTTGAAGCATCCTTATGAACCAAAAGGGGCTTCTGGTTATAGAATCACTGAAAGTATGTGTCCATATGCTTTCCCAGGACCATGCATCAGAAGGTCCATAAGCTCTAAATGTTCTGATTAGGAACTTCTTACATTCAGAATGAAAAAGAATACGTTCAGAAGGTCCAGGAAAATATCCAGCATAAATGAGATTTCAACACTGAAAAGTGTTATATTTTGGGAGATGTGAAATAGTATTTTGGTGTTAATGTCACAGAGAAAAACACACTTGAGCAATGAAGAACTACAATTCTGTCTTAGAGAAGCGACTGTTTTTAACACGGATGCAGAGCAAAACATGGTTTGACATTTTGGTGTTTCAAAGCCAGGGGAGGTCCATCCATGTAACTGAAATGGCCGCTTGGAGCGATAGGCTGCAGGAGGTTGCACCCTGCACCCCAAGCCTACCCTCCATCTCCCCTGGCCTGTGCTGCTCCTTCACTCAGCTTCTACACCCTCCCCTTCTTGCGCACTCTTCTTGAAGAGCACAGAAGTAGAGGGTGCGGTGGGATGGGGTGGCTTCTTTCCTTCAGCAACAATTTCAGCAGTGCCACTGATGGAGGAGATCAGAGCCACTGCAGTCCTGTTCCTGATTGCTCTCCTGGAAGGCGTGTTGTTAGGAAAAGGAGCGTTGCCTCCTTACCGCATCTTCCATGGTGATTCTTCAAAACAGGCTGAACATAAAGGATCCTGGAAGCGAAAGTTGAATGTTGAAGCATCAGGCGACAACAGTGATGCGGGTAGGGGGAGCGCGTACTGGTACAGCTTTGGTTTGCCCTGTTTAAAGCCTTGTTTCAGGAACGACCGTAAAATATACAGATATTTCCAAAAAGCTAAATTGCCAGATGCTTCTCAATTGCTGGAAAAGGTATTTCAAGCATTGCTGGACCCTTGCTGGGTCAGGCCAAAGGCCCATCTAGTCCAACTTCCTGTATCTCACAATGGCTCACCAGATGCCTCTGAGAGCAGGATACCTGTTGCCACTCCCTTGCATCTGGCATTCAGAGATAAGCTACCTCTAAAACCCAGAGGTTGCATAACAGGTGTTGCTGTTACGTGAGAGAGTATAAAACTGCAAAATATGTGCAGATTTTTCTTGGATACAGTCGAGGTTAAACTGTGAAAATGAAGTTTGTGGTTCTTAGACAATACATTTTGTGGTTCTTAGACGATACATTTTTAAAATTTATAAGCTGCTTTTTGATATGAGGACCCTAATAAAGGTAAAGGTGACCCCTGACAATTAAGTCTAGTTGTGTCCGACTCTAGGGTGTGGTGCTCATCCCCATTTCAAAGCCGAAGAGCCAACGTTGTCCAAAGACGCCTCCGTGGTCATGTGGCCAGCATGACTTTCCTTGCCGCAGCACGTAGTATGCAGCTGGAACACGGAGCGCTGTTTACCTTCCCGCAAGCGGTACCTATTTATCTACTCGCATTAACATGCTTTGGAACTGCTAGGTTGGCAGGAGCTGGCCAAGCAACGAGAGCGCACCCCGTCGCGGATTCGAACTGTCGACCTTTCGAATGACAGCTCATGGTTCAGCGGTTTAACCCACTGCGCCACCCGCTGGCCTATAAGGACCCTCATAGCTATGTGCAATCATTCAAAATACAAAGCCAACCAACATCATAAAAAGAGCAACAAAAGTAGCAGATTCTGATGTTGTCCAGGATAGGTTACCCTGTAAAATATTATTTGTACTGGAGCTATGGGGCCTGAAAAGTATGGCCTACCTTTGAAAACCCAATCATGATAGAACAAAGATGGGGTGCAGAAGAAAACAGTGACACAATTCTCTCATAAAGGCCTTGTATATACTGACCCCTGCTGTACATGATTAGGTCTCTAGTATTTATTTGCAACACTTAACAGCCGTCCCCCCTCTCTGAGTCAGGGTTGGAGAGGGATTTAAGCCAGCTACAGGATGAAATGAAAGAGAGCCTGGCGCTACACCATCATCCACAAAACCAGCTATATAAAGATGTTTTCCCTGTCAGGCAAATGGTAGCTTGAGGGGGGATTTAAATTGGGATAACAGGTTAAATCCCTCTCCAACCCTGACTCAGGGAGGGGGGACGGCTGTTAAGTGTTGCAAATATATACTAGAGACCTAATCATGGCTCTTGTGTCATCTCAACCAGTTTCGCCCTGAACGTCTCTAGACATCTCCTTTATGGCTGTTTCATTCGTTCATGCGGCATAGAAAGACGGAGGGCAGACAGGGTGCAGTGCCTAGCAGTTAGCAGACTGCCTCCCTGCTCCCGCTCAACTGGCAGTAACTGGGAAAAGTAGAAAACCTCCCTTCCAGTTGGGCCAGGGCTTCCTTAAAACCAAACAGTGATGGGCTGCGACGGCCCAAGAGCTGTGGCTGCCTGTTTCCTCCTGAGTGAACTGAGACCATAACAAGGCAAAGGAGTTTATTTAGAAAGTGGTACAATATATGGCCAGCGGGTGGCGCAGCGGGTTAAACCGCTGAACCATAAGCTGTCGATCGAAAGGTCGGCAATTCGATTCCCGCGACGGGGTGAGCGCTTGTTCCTTGGCCAGCTCCTGCCAACCTAGCAGTTCCAAAGCATGTTAATGCGAGTAGATAAATAGGTACCGCTTGCGGGAAGGTAAACAGCGCTCCGTGTTCCAGCTGCATGCTACACGCTGCGGCAAGGAGAGTCATGCCGGCCACATGACCACGGAGGCGTCTTCGGACAACGCTGGCTCTTCGGCTTTGAAATGGGGATGAGCACCACACCCTAGAGTCGGACACGACTGGACTTAATTGTCAGGGGATACCTTTACCTTTACCTTAAAATATATCAACACAATAGATGGGAAATTGTAAGGTGATCATACAAAGTGGAACCCCCAAAAAGGCAGCAAAGGTTAGCAAACATTGAAACTCAAACTCAAAATAAAACAAGTCCTGATGCATCTTATTGGGTACAATCTCTACCCTCTTATTTGTGTGGATTCTGGGTCATGTTCCTGGCATCCCCACTTGAAGCAAGGTGAGACCCCCCCCCCACCATGAAGTATCAAATACTTCTGATGTTGGATCTGGCAAATGCCCAAAGGTGGGATGCATGACCCTGCTTTATATATATTATTGGTAATAACCAAACCTTACCTGTGGGATTGGATACTTGGTGTCACCTGGGCAGTGTTCCCCCTTTTCATGCTACTCTGCGGAGCCTTTCCATAGCTGCACGGCGGTACAGCAGCATCTCTGGACTCTCGGTGATGATGTCATATGTCGTTGCCAAGCTGTGAGCTGTGTGGCTGCACAGCTTAGGGGGGAACACTGCACCTGGGCCACTTGAATTTTTGGGAACCAGGTGGGCTTCGTGGTCCAGTGAGCTAGGTCAAAGCCAGGTCCTTTGTTTGCTGGTCAAATTGGAGAAGATACTCAAACAATAAGCAACAACACAACACAGCAAACATGGCTGTTATCTTCAGACGACTCAGCATCCCCTTCAGGATGCCGAGGCATCACAGAAGCATCTGAGGTGCTAGAAAGTACCAAAGCAGGTGAAAAATAGTCAAAAGATGGGAAAAACAGAGATTTCCACTACCTTTTTTTTTTTTTGTCACTGGCCAGTTTGGTTAACCTTAGATTTTGAAAGCCTTCCAGTCCTATTCTGCTCATTCCTGAACTGTTTGTTCTTAAATGCAGATCCAGAGGGAGCTAGAGGAGCTTCTTTTAGTAAAATGTGAAACTGAGCCATCGTCTGCTGACATTCTTCTGCGGGCTGGATTTGAAAATGGTAACTCTGTCCTTTTCAATTCCAAAGATCTTTATTTCAGCAAATGTCTTTAGCAGCTGAGCAAGAAGCACAATAGCACCTGTGAAATGTTTGCCTCCAAAATCTTTGTACACAGGCTGGAGGAAAAGTCAAAGGAGGACATTTATTTGAATATATATTATTGGTGGATGGCTTTGCTCAGGTCTAAGATTAAGGCCGTTGCAAGGCTCCTTTCTTACCCCTCCCCCCACTTTCCATTGTATTCGTGTGGGATTTGTAGTCCTTTGTATGTTGTCAAGTCAGTGCATACTGTTCTGTTCTCATTGGATGTCCACTCGTCCTCTATAGGGTTGTTTGGGCTATGGACATTTCCCTTCATTAATACTCATGAGGTCTGGTTGCAGCATTGCAGAGAACCTGGATGGGAGAGTGGGGGGATGGAAGGTACATAGTCATGCTTCTGTTCCTGTGGTCAGAATTGCATTCAATATACTGGTCATATATGCAATATACTTGCATTCAATATATATGGTCCCTCCCTGACCATATTTGGTATGTACCAGTCAATCCTAAATGAAATCAACCCTGACTGTTCCCTGGAAGGACAGGTACTGAGGCTGAAACTCAAATATTTTGGCCACCTAATGCGAAGAGAGGACTCTCTGGAGAAGACTCTGATGCTGGGAAAGATTGAAGGCAAAAGGAGAAGGGGAAGGCCAAGGATGAGATGGTTAGACAGCATCACCGATGCAACGAACATGAAAATGAGCGAACTCAGGAAGATAGTGGAGGACAGGAAGGCCTGGTGGGATATGGTTCATGGGATCACGAAGGGTCAGACACGACTTAACGACTGAACAACAACAACAAGGCTTTGCAAAGTGCAGTTGCTCTTGCATACCTTACTGGTATGTAGGTGCACTGTTGGGTAGTTGCACTGTTGTGCTGGTGCAGTGGCATAGCTCAGAGGTTCCCCAACTTTTACTCCCTTCACAAGTCTTTGCAGGGGGGTGGCGACGGCGCTTCCAGGATCGTGCTGCCACCGCCGAGATAAAGGGCTGTAAAACTAACCTGGTGGTTGTGCCGGGCTTCTGGGGGGCGCGGGGGGAGGGCCCGCGATCCCCTCTGCGGGCCTCTCCATGCCCCAAGATGGCTCCCTGAGACGATTTTGACCCACTTTTGTTTTTTTTGTCCGAAACCCAAAGTGAGTAGTGACCACGTCAGGGAGCCCTTAAGGGGGTAGTGATCATTAATCCCAGACTGGGGTGTTGCAGTGCCCCAGTTTGGGAACTTCTGGCATAGCTCAAGGTATTGTGTTACTGTAGTGGTCTTTGCACTCAATCCTATCCTTGTATTGCCTTGCAGACCTGTTCTTTCTTTTTCCCACTACCCATAGGCACTGAGAATTTGACAAGCGGAGGACATATTGTCAGTTGGACAGAGCCCTTTTGTGGAAGGTTCAGCTCTCGCGGGCTAAAAAGTCTTGTAAAAGCCCCTTTCCCAGCCTCTGCTTATGATGTCACTAAATACACACATGTGAGTAATGCCTCTGAAGTCGTTTAAAATCTGGGAAAGGATCAAATACCAAATAGCCTGATGCATTTTATCGTTGGACATGGGCACACAGATGGTGACAATTTCCCCTGGAAAGAAAACTTCCATTAGTGCCAATGAGAGCTTTTTTTATCCAGGATAAATAGCAGCTGCTGGGACAGGAGGATCCAGATCAGGACCATAAGGAGGCAGACGGTTAAAGCCCCTCTCCCCCCCCCCAGCCCCTCTCCCCCCCCATTCCAAGGTCCCAATCTGTGACAGGGGACCTGGCTGCTATTTACTTAATAATCACATGCTTAAGGTTACATCTGGTTTGACGTTTAGATCTACATCCTCATGTACACCTAGAAAAAAAGTTTTTGTTTTATGATGTTTTAAATACATTGGTAGGTGTGTTTTTTTAAATGATTTTAGTGTGTTCTTGTTAGCCCCAAGCTGTGTAAGGCAGGATATAAAGCCCCAAAGAAATAAACAAACAATTAAATCCAATCCGATCAGAGGTGGAGCAACACATTGAGCCAGCAGGGAACAATATGAGTTGATGGGTGATTATTAATATGTTGGTTTTGTTTGTCACCTTTTCTACATATGAAGGTGCCCTGGGTATGTTACCTGTGGATGAGCCTTCCCAAACTAACAGTAGCAGTGAGTCCTTTTGTGCACCCTTTAAAATAAAATGTATAATAAATAATTATTATTGGTGATCACAACAACAGTTATACTGATTACTGATCACCTTATTACTGATCACCAGAATTAAGTCGGGCTCAAGAGACACTTAATAATTCCTTTTTTCACTCCTTTCATAGCTGTGCTTTGCACATAAAGGTTACCTGAACAACACCCTCTCCGTTTCAGTGTCCTATTCTGACGCCTTCCTAGGTACTGTGAAGAAGACATTGACTTGCCAGTGGTGTCTTAATGAGAGCAGCCCAGAAAGGTACAAACTGATATAAATACATGCATTTCTCAAGAGTGGCACTGTTCCTCATTACAATAATTATTTGAAACTGATGTATGCCTTTGCTTCAGGCATGTATGTGCAGGGGAGGTCTCAGCAGCTTGGAGTCAGGGTTCCTTCTTATTATGTTATCTGTACTTAAGAACAGTTACTCACGTATAAAATACTGTAAGTGCTTTTGGTCATTATGAATGTGATTAACAGCCCATAAAGATCCACCGCGGGCAGCCTGCAGCAGGCACCGCGCGACGGAAAGTCTACTCAGGGAAGGGGACGCTTGTCCCCTTCCCCGAGTGTAACAGCGGCTGGGGCTGATAGGCCTCCTCGGAATTCCGCCAGCTATTTTGCTGGTGGAAGTTGGAGGAGGCCGTGTAACGGCTCAGCCGATCGGTGGGGGTCAGGATACGGCCAAGGCCGATCCCCTCCCCCTCCCCAATCAGCTGGGCCTATCGGCCCCTGCCGTTCCCGGCCGCACTGCCCCTTACCTGGGTCTGGCGGCGGGCTGGCAAGTCCTCAGCCGGCGGAGCGGGGAAGGCCGGCCTTGTGAGTCTCGAGTCGTCGCAAATGTGCCTTACGACGTGTTTACAACGTCTTTGGCCGGCGGAACGCTCATTCCGCCGGCCGACGTTAGAGTAGGATTGCGCTGTTAGAATGTGAAAGGGCAGACTTTCAGTTCAGGCAACTCGGAAATTTTGTTATGGTGCTTGGTCAGGAACATAGAATCATCAAAACCAGCGACTAATTTTACATTTTTATTTGTTATCTGTGCATAAGAGGAGATTTCAGCACAAGTCCTCTGCCAGAAAAAGAATGGTGGCTCACCAAAATGACTTCTGGCCTTTTCTGAGTACCCTGCCCAATTTGCTACTGACTATTTTCAAGACCAGATAGCTTCTTCTAGAACAATAAACTCTGTGAAACACATAGTGATGTCTGTAGGCCACGTGTGTAGTAGTTTCTACTCTCCAGGCAATAAGGAGGCCGTGTGCCATCTTTAAGCACGCATTTAACTTACAGGAAAACTCATCCATTGTTTAGTCTTTTTTAGTAAATGCTTTGCAAATTCAGGATATTTCCATGACCCCAAAAATTGTTTTAAGGTCCAAGACATTCTGGATTAATCTGAGAAAATTTGAATGTCTGCTATCTCTTTCTGGCATATTTCTTTGTTGTTAGGATCCAGATTTTCAACTTGTGGGTTGCACTTCAGGAAGCTGCAGTGATGTGACTGATGCCACATATTCCTGAGAAAGAACCACAACCTTAGCATAGAATGTATGTTTTCTCCAGTAAAGATAATGTCAACCCCCTCTAGTTTAGGCAAACTATTGACGTTAACATCCTATGATTGTCTTTCAGTTGGAAGTTTACATGTACTGATCTTTGGAAGGATTGTTTAGACAAATCTGGATTCCTAAAAGATCTTCGAAAAAACTCTTCAGTGTTTTTGCATCAGGTTGATATAGAATCCCTTGCTAGTGAGGCAGAGACATCTGGCTGTTTTTTCGTGGATGAAGTCATTGCTTCAGACAGAGAGATAGTTGGTAATTTAATTGACTCCTCTTCCTCTTAATGTTGCTTATAGATAATATGATGCAATATAACGCTTACTGTAAAATATTTTGTTTTGGGAAAAAAGAATCATCCTTAATAAACAAGGATACCTTTTAAAGAACACATTTCTAAAAATTATTTGACATTTTAATAAGCTGGTGGTCAGCAACTTTTAAAACTCATTACCTGAATATCCCTTAGTGAAACCTTGTAATGAAAATGTATACATAGAGCAGTTTTCCAAACATGGGATATGTTTCAGAAACTATGAATACCCAAAGCACCTCAGTTAACATTCTGATTTGTAATCATTCATTCGGAATAGATGGAGACATTTTTCTATGGTTACTTTCGAACGTTACCAAATCTATGGCTGTATTATTTGATAGTAATATGTTAAGACAAGTACAACTCCCAGTTAAAATGGAAAGAAGGGCCCTGCCCTGGTTACCTCATATTACATCATATGGAGAAGTTAGATAATGAAAAATTTAAGGATCGGGAAGCTAAAAGAAAACATTAACCCTATCTGAGCAGAGAACATGACAATCTTATTACTAATCTGTTGGATCCTTTTTGAAAGAAGGGAAGTCATTTTTAAAATTACCGGTAGATGGAGAAAAGTGATGGGATTCCCAGATTCATACTACCTAATTTAAATGATTCCGGTTTAATTATTTTGTTCCTCAATAAACAGTTTAAAGGTAAGCAGATGTTCAGTGATTTTTGAGAAAGCGAAAGGGATTACCAGAGAGTGAATTTACAAGAACCCACAGGATACCCCCTCTCGTACTAGAGGACCATCAGTGACGAGGGGGGGGGGGCATCCTTGACCTCAGTCTATTTGGCAAGCCGTGTTTATCAGAGGCTTCATATGTCAGCTTGAAAGACAATATTTAAAGGGGGGGGGGACTCTTGCTTTGTTCGCAACAGAACATAAGAACATAAGAAGAGCCCTGCTGGATCAGGCCAAAGGCCCATCTAGTCCAGCTTCCTGTATCACACAGTGGCCCCACCAGATGCCTCAGGGAGCACAAGACAACAAGATAACCTGTTTCCTGTTGTCACTCCCTTGCACCTGGCACAAAGAAAACCTACTCCTACAACCAGGAGGTTGCTTATCCCCATCATGGCTTCTCTGTTATTAAATCAGTTCCCCGCAGTTATGAGTCCAAATTATTAACAAGGCATAGAAATTCCCTGCACTTACGAGGATCCTCGAATGACAGCCCAGAGTTTATTTGGATTTTCAAAATGACTGCACTGTCCAATCTCGCTAGCCACAACCCACACAGTGCAGATGCGTCTCTTGCTCTGCAGACTTGCTGTGCATCCCGTTCCTGAGTCGCCACACCAGTGTTTGAACCACCCACTGGTTCTGTCGCTCCTTTCCCCTCCTCCTGTCCTTAAACCTCATCCAACCCCCCACCAACAGAACTGGACATATAAATGCATTAATATTTCAATATAGGCTTTGGGGGGGGGGTTTGTTTCAAATCTTTTGGTCCTGATCAGAGTGTATTCCATTATTTCTTATGGGAAAAAAATCTCACTAACCGTAGATTTCTAAGCAAGTCAATGTTTTGGCCCCCATCATCCTTGGATACCAAGGACCTTCCGTATAAGATATGCGAATAGTTAAGACTTCATGCACACATGGTGGAAGTGCGATAAGACTGACATCCCAATCCTATTTGTTATTGGATTGTTGCGTGTAAACGTTTACGACAGCGGAACAGAGTTCTGCTGTTGTAAAATGGCTTCCGACGGAGTGCGCGGTGCTCTGTCTGTGGCCATTTTCGAAACGCTGCCACAAGAAGCGGCAGCGCTCTAACCCCGCCGTCTGACTCTGCCACGCCCGCTGGAGAGAAGGTAAGGCAGCAGTGGGCAGGGAGGGGGGAAGAATGGGGAGCATAGAGACTGTGGGAGTGGATCCGGCGGCAATGGTGCGCCCTGGATCTTATCCCCTCTTTTAACAGCCTCCCCATCCCCTTCTCCTTGGACCTGGGCCAACTACAGAGCTGGCACAGGTCCAAGGAGACCCATTGTGAAGCGGGAGACTTATGGAGGGGTAAAAGGAAATAATTCCCCTTTCCCCTCCGAAGCCTCCCAATCCATCCCCCCCCCCACTGAATATAGTGCACGCCTTTTTGGTGTGGATGTTTTGGCAGGGGGGTGGGGGAGGATGAATTAGGCTCTGAGTGATTTTGGAAAATGTGTTATGTTAAGCCTGATTTAAATCTTACTGGATTATACTATACAAAATGTGATCTGCCCTTGGCATTTTGAGCAGTGTGGTACTTGCTGGCAGCTGCCAAATCTTAATAGTCACCGAATGGTGAGATTCTATAATCTCTACAGTGAATGACTTGGCACTTGGCCTTGATGGCAAAACTAATTGTTTATGTTCATCCATAGTAAACTCCAACAGGTGCCTTTTGAAGAGGCCTTGGCCCCTTATATTGTTTATTGAGTAATCATAAAACAGATATGAATTCCTTTAATCTTTTTTGCTACTGTTATAGCAATATCCGTGTGTGTGTGTGTGTGTGTGTGTGTGTGTGTGTGTGTGTGTGTGTGTGTGTGTGTGTGTATGCAGTTGATGCTTGTTTGTATAATATATAATTGTTTTGTTTTTTATCTCTCAAGTATAATAATAAAAAAGAAAAATCATGCATGTTAAACGCAAACATGTAGAAAATGCACACATTTAAACAGTCTAAATTTGTTTTGAACTTTGCAAAGAGAAAAAAAATCGTATTTGTTTTTCCTGATTATTATCCGAACATTTCCTTCTTAGTTTTTCAAAGAGAACCAAGACCAACTCGTCCACATGGGAATTTTATAGAATCAGTATCTGTGGCTGGTGCTCCACCTCTATATAATATATCCTTTTTAATGTCAGACTATTGCAGGGATCTCCCTCTTCTCTCTCTGAGGTAGGAATTTGGGTTGAAATCACAAATGTTCTTTGCCCTCTTAAATGTTTGAATCCCTATCCTCAGCCTGAGTTACTAAAGGTATTGTATCAACTTGGTTTTGTTCTCTAATGCAGAGAAGCTGCGCCCTTGGAGGAACCAGGAGGACAACATAATTGGCATATGGCTATGGGTGATGCAGGGGTTAGTCTTACAGTTCAGAGAGTGCAGGCTGCAAGCCCACCTCTTGGAGGGACCTTTCAAATTCATCTACCCAGTGTAGTGATATCAGGTAAATAGAGAATATCCAGAACCACTGCACCATCCTGGCTCTCTTGCTTTATGACTCTTTCCAGCTTATTTCTCCTGCCTGAAAACTAGTCCAGCAGTGACCCCCCCACCCCACCCCTGCAAGCTTCTCCACTGCTCCACAACTGCACTGGTTGGAATTGCATTGTCCTCATATAAGCACGATTGTGCTGCCCCAAGCCCAGCTACCAAATCAAATGAGTTCTGGAGGCTTTCAAATGTTGGGGTAGGAGAGGGGCAAAGCCTGTATTTCCCATAGTCATTTTCATTGTGTATTATATTTAATGTAGGATGGGGCTGCATCTCCAGGTAGAGCTGGGAAAGATCCTTCTCTGCCTGAAATCCTGGAGTGCCAGTGCAAGTCGGTGCGATCAGTGCTGAGCTAGATGGTCTGAGTCATAAGGCAACTTCATGTGTTTATTCGTATGCTCACTTGCAGAAGCTGTGACCAGGCCTGTATCTTTTAGGTGCAGCTCCTGGTGGGACATCTGGGGAAAAATTGCAACCAGCTTCAATGTGATTGTTCCTTTTGAGATCTCCCAATTTCAGGAAGGGTTTCTTGAAATTGAATGGGCTTTACATTTGGCTAAATGCAGCAGCCAGTTGAATCCAGTCTGTACCCTTCGAAAGAGCCTTTCACCTTTATTATTTAGTTACATTTTCTTATTTGGCCCTCGCAGCTTTATGATTTCTTGGGTATTGACCTCTTTTGCTTATTCCCTTCCTAGGTATTCCAGTGTCCATCTCTGCCCATCACCTCCACAAACTCCTGCAAACTTATTCTGATAATTTCACGGCCCAATACTTGAATGCCAGTGACTTTTTAATAACTAAGGATTCAAGAAGTTGTTACCAAAGTACATGGACACTGACATGGACCTCAATGATTGGCGATTTGCCCAATATAATCCGTGTAAGACAGTTATACTGTATATTATTTCACTGTTCAGCGCATCTTTTCATTTAAGGCAGGGGTGGCCAACCTTTCAACATGGATGCTCCTGGCCCTTTAATGGTTGTATAGGTGAGGGCATTTCAGTAGGTGCAGCTGCCAAGATTCTAACTTCTACACACAGCTCTTAAGAACGCAGAGGCCCTAATGGTGGAAGGTTGGCCACCTCTGATTTAAGGTCTATTAAGGCATTTTTACCCAAGGGTGTATATACGCAACAGGAGTTAAATGTGTACACCTGTGGGCTGGGATGAATTAATTCTCAGTTTCTGCATGTGTATGTACTTGTCATATTTTCTCCTTGGTATGCCGTTTCATCATATATTCACCACCAATCTCATCCCCTTCACCCTTGTTTCTCTTATCTCTAAACACTCGTAATTCTCCCGTAGAACTAGAGCATCTCTGAAGTGTTAGGCTTACTTAATGTCACAGCCAGTTCAAAACCTCAAGCAGTTCCTTGCTGATACAACCCTTAATGCCACTGCTTTATGCCACTGCAAAAGGACACCAATCCAGCAACAATGCCAAGCTGAGCCAGCCTCTCATGAACCTTGGGAGGGGGGGGGGAAGCACCCATGTAGAAGGGGGCCTACAGTTTGCCAAGGGCCTCCACAAACATAAGAGCCTTGCTGGATCAGGCCAAAGGCCCATCTAGTCCAGCTTCCTGTATCTCACAGTGGCCCCACCAGATACCTCAGGGAGCACACAATGATTTTAGAGATTTAGTGATAATCATCTGGCAATGTGAGCATTCAGGGTCTCTCCCCTTCCCCCATGTGGAGTTACTGCTGGAAATGAGCCTCATCTCTGGATCCAGGAGGCAAGCCTATAAATTGCAAGCCTTTTAAATTCCAATCCTGTGCACTGTCCATTTGCATGTCTATGCAACAATGGAAATAACTCATAATAATTATTATTATTAACAGTATTTATATACCGCTTTTCAACAAAAAAGTTCACAAAGCTGTTTACAGACAAAATCAAATGTGTCTACCTGTGTCTGCAAAAGTTCCACGTAAATGTTCTACAGAAAAGATCATTTTGACTTTAAGCTTCTTAAAAGAAGACAATGAAAATTAAATCTGATGTTTCTTTTGCTTTTTTCTCTTTAAGGTTTCTGCTGAAAACCTCACTGGTCTGAACCCAGCAATTTCAACCCGTGTAGTATTTGATGGCGGCGTTTTCATTGGTCCAATATTTGGGGACATGCTTGCTACCCCCAATAATTTCACACAGGTATGAAGTTGACAGATAGCGTTGGTGACCTGTCATTATTTTCACAGATCACAACGTTGACTGTGGAACAATGACTATGGAACGCGGGCATTCTCAAGACACGTTTTTGTTATATAAAAATCAATAAACCTGAGTTAAGATAGAGACTGGTTGGTACGGTCATGGGATGGTTATCACTTAAACCAGTTATGAACTTATCTTTAGACCCACACTCATTGTTAATGCTCTGCAGGCATTAAACAAAAGATATCAACAATGTTGGAGGTGCTAGCCAGGTTAGGCTCTCTGAGCACCAGGGTTTCCTGAATAAGGCCAACACTATGATCACTTTCTGACATGGACAGAGCCAAGGATTTGCTTTTTGCCTTCTTGGCACTCCTGGCAAACATGATTCTGTCTATCCCTGAAGGCATGCCACTTTGTCATTGCTAAGCAGCCACAAGCATACTCCCAAGGTAGTTTTCAGCTGATGATAGTTACCCATAGTTACCCTACAAGTGGAACATAGAGCAGCGGTTTTCAACCTTTTTCATCTCACGGGGCGCTAAAATTGTCAGGGCACATCATCAGTTTTTTGACAATTGACAAGGCACACCATGCTGCTGGTGGGGGGCTCACATCCCCCAATGACCCTACTAATAAATGACCCTCCCCCCAAACTCCCGTGGCACGCCTGCGGACCATTCGCAGCACATCAATGTGCTGCGGCATGCAGGTTGGAAATCGCTGACATAGAGAGTCTGCAAAATATCCAAACCCGGAGAGAGAGAGAGAGAGAGAGAGAGAGAGAGAGAGAGAGAGAGAGAGAGAGAGAGAGAGAGAGAGAGAGAGAGAGAGAGAGAGTGTACACACATGTGTGCGTGTTGGCTTAAACTATTTTGCTTCTCTAGGCAAAATGACTCCCTCCACATCTTGTTGTATGCAGATAGAAGGGGCTGGGATTATGTTTCCTTCTCAAGTGTTTTCCTGCTTACAGCCTCTTTTTCCTGTGCCATACAAGTGAAGGGACAGGGCTTTCAGTCTTTTCACTTGTATGGAGTGAGGGAATGTAGGGGGGGGACTACTGCAGCCTCCAAGCAGTCATCTCTTGGAGACACATCTGTAGCCTGTTGTGAGTTATTGTTGAGAGTTTTTGAGGACAAGGCTGCTCATGTCTGTTTTGGTTTGGATGCTGATTATTATTATCATCTCTCTTTTGGAAGGGAGGTAAGATCTTTCTTTTCCAGGGAACTTGTGAGCTGCGTGATGAATGTTTGTTTTCTATACTGATGACGTTTATGATTTTATGTTTTATTTATTAATTAAAACATTTCTGTCCTAAACTCTCAGTCAGGCTCTCAGTGGCTAACAACATTTTCAAGCAATAAAAACAACTGATTGTTTTTATTTGTACTGGTTTTCACTGGTCTTACGTATCTTATCTTTGCACCCTACTTTGTCAGTTTAAAGAGCTATTGCATTTTCAACAATAAATGAAACAAAACAGCCAGAACTATCTCATTGCCTAGCCATTTCTCTTGTCTTTCCAGGCTATGGTTTCAGTGAATGACATCCCAGCAAACTGTCCTGGTTCATGTACCTTTCAATATCTCTGGGAATTGACCCCTTTGGTCAGCCATATTGAATATTCAACAGGTAAAGCTATACGTTGTTTTGTTTCAACAGAACTGAACCATTTGAATGTAAAAAGGTGCTTCAGTTATTGGGGTGTGAATGAAAATCCACACCAAAGACCTAAGACCTGAATATCCTGGATCTATGGAAGAATTTGAACCTAAAGCTAGTTCAGTGTTTTATCTTTTTTTAATCTGTTCTGCTTTTGTATAGAGAAATTTCACTTGTGTTATAGAAATTGTTTGGCTTTGCTTAAAACTTCTCAGATGTTTCTCCACAGGAAGAACCTTGATATTCATTTTGAGTGTCACTTTTTTCAAATTCTTGTGCCAACCCTATTGTGGAATTAAATGAAACATTTAATTTGAAGCAAATATGTAGAGGGAATAATTCCTCTCGAGCTTCTAAGTAAGAGAATGGTGATTTTACATTAGAATAGGCCTGAACCCAAATGATACAGCTTTCTGTCAGGCCCAGTAGTGGAGGCCATCCTCTGAAAATATATTGTGAACCTGAGGGTGACTGTTAAATTTGACATTAAATACATGCTTTTGTGACAGCCTACTGTGAGTGAAATAAATATGATGGTGTGTGCTTCACTGACCCGGTTCCCCATGGAGCAGCAAGAGTGGGGTATCTGGAGTCATTGATGGTCTTAAAGGGGGAGCTGGCTTGTCAGAAGCAGCCTGTTTGCAGCTGGTAGAAATCAGCTGTAAGGAGCTCTGAGAGGCTGGTACCGACCTTCAAAGCTGGACAGATCCAGACTAAAAAGGAGAAAGCGAAGGGAGGATGAAAGAAGCAGAAAGGGAGAAGGTGGAAGGAAGGAACAGGCATGACAGGAGGCAGGAAAGGTGGAGAGCAAAGGGGACGACGTAGGCTACATTTTACGTATGTTTAAGTTTGTGGCTTTCACACCAGCAGTTATATGTAATTAACAGTTATGGGGCAACTTAAAAATAATAAATAGAGATGAGCAAGCTAGTTGAATGAGCAAGCTAGTTGAGCAAGCTAGATGAGCAAGCTAGTTGAGCAAGCTAGATGAGCAAGCTAGCGCCGCAACCCACCTGCTCCCCGGTGGAGGGTGCCATGACCCACCTCGTTCTCCCAAGGTGGACCTCCGCAGGCCTCAGAAGGCCTCCAGAAGAAACTGAAGTGACTTCCGCGTACCCAGAAGTAAACTGAAAGTCACTTTCCAGTTGCTTCTGGAGGCCTTCTGAGGCCTGTGGAGGCTAATGGAAGCCTGGCACAGCCTGGGAGCAGCCTCCAATTGTGTCTGGAGGGCTCCAGTTTGGAGCCAGTGGGGTGCAAGGGGAGGTGGGGTGGGTCACGGCCCACCGTTTGAGAAGCTCTGCTCTAAATGATTTGAAAATGAACTAATCTTTCTTCCCCAGATTGGGAAAAATGGATCTTTTACTGAGCTATTTTGAGGCTCAGTAAATGCCTTTGCCAGCTCTTCCATCCCTCAAACATCCTTCCTACAAACGTTCCACCATCCCCTGATCACACTTCTGCCGCTGGCAGTGGATGGCTCCTTTCTTCTCCTTTCCCCTGTTACTGTGGAGGCAACATGATGAGTTTAAACTGAGCTGCCCAAGGGTTCTTTTTTCCAAACAGGAAGAAAGAAAAGTGAAAGGACTTATGGGATTGTTGTCTTTGAGAGGGCGACTGCAGTGAAAGTAGCCCTCAAAGACTACAGCTCCCATAAGCCATTTCACCTTCCTGTTTGGAGAAAAAGAAAATAAAAAGGAATCCCTCACTGCGCTAGGATAAGCAAAAGTGTGTTGGGGGAGTAGAATGCTAATTGAGAGGGTTGGTGAGGAGAGACTGAGAGTCTTTGAGCTCTGGCTCAGAAGTTGAGTTTGGGGAGTTTGTCCCTTGTTTTGGGGAGGAGCTTAGAACTCCCCAAATTCATTTCTGAATCTGAACTTGTGATAAAGTGAAAATTAACTGAGCTAGATAAGAGCTATTTTTTTGTATTCCCAACCACTTTGCTTGCTCCATATGTTTAGTTATATGAATGTTGATGCTTGTGTAGATCAGCCTTTATAACCAAATAAAGGTTTCTTGATTTAACTCTCACTTTATTCCTTCAGATGATAATGTATTAATTCACATAATGGGGTCTGGCCTCACTGCAGACAGTAAATCATTGCTCATAGAGGTGAACCAAACTGTCTGTGAAGTCTTGACTTCAAATTATACTGATGCTGTCTGCCAGATGAGCTTGTTACCAGTTGGATTGCATAAGGTTATGTTACTGGTGAGACCCTATGGATTTGCAATCAGTGCCAGTAAAGAAGGTGGCATCTTCTTGAGGATTACACCTAGACTGACTTCTGTTGAACCTTCTGTAGCTTCAGAGATAGGTATGTGTGAATCACTGTTTATGATTATTAGTTATTGTGAGGTTTCCCTGAGCTGCTGCCATGACCCCTTCGCCCCGAGAGGGGGAGGGGTGGCCAGCATCCAAGCCAGGGGTCCGGCTGGGGGTTGCACTGGTCTCAGAAACACGAGTAGGGAGGAGGTTGATGCCCCTGAGTCTACTGCTCCGCCATCAGAATCCATCCCTGAGCTTTCAGAGGAGAGAGCCAGCACCAGCCCTTCTGCCCTGCCCTCAGGTCCTTAGTGCCCGGCCTCTCATCATGGGCTGGGGCTTGCTTAAGAGCATCTGCCTGAGCCCCTCGACCTCTCCCCTTCTTGCTCCCCTCCCCAACCAGGTAAAGAGCCCGATCACGAGCAGCTGAAGTTTTCCCACTACGGGCGCCCTCATGGCTTCCTGCCACATCCTCCTTCACCTACTTTCTTCTGTTCCCTCTGGTACCTCAATCGGCGTCCTCTTGGCTTTCCAGCTGGCACCGAAGGGTGGGGTGGGGTCCACGGCTGCCGGAAGCTCCAGCCTGGGTTGGCCGCCTCCAAAGGATGGGGCGCAGTTTGCGGCTGCTGCTGGAAGCCCCAGCACGGGCTGCCGGACCACTGCATTTCCAGGGTGCGGTTTGCTGGCGGCCGGTGGATCGACTGGTGCTCTTTCCCCATGGGGCTGGGTAAGTCCACTCCCGGACAATTAAAATTATTACATTTCCTCCAAGGAGCTTAGTGAAGTATATACATGGTCTTCCTTTTATCCTCACAACACCCCTGTGAGGTAGCTTAGGCTGAGATATAGCAAGGAGACGCTGTCAATCAGCTGTGAAGTGATGCGCCAGCTGGTGATATCATCAGCCATTGCCCGCTTCCAGCAGGGAGAGACAATAGACTGATCATGATCAGCTAGAGGGCAGAGAGGGCAACTGAAAAAGGGCTCTTAGTTTCCTTAAAAAGCCTTTCTTCAAAAGCTTTTTTGATTGTCCCCATAGTTGGAGATGTCAAGCTGAAGTTCAGGACCATGGACAACTGCAAACCAGAGGGGCAATAAGGAAAAGAATCCGGCTGTTATGCTCTGCCTGTTTTAATGTTTTTGATCTCTAAGACATCACTCTTTTATAGCAGTGACTCATGTATAAATGATTTGGTATTTCAAATGTCTTTTCCTGCATACACAGTGTAACGAGAGCCTGATTTTTACAGGAGGATTTCCAGTAATCATCACTGGTTCGGGTTTCGATGGGATAAACCTGGTGCTATTTGGTCTTCAACCTTGTCCAATTAACGTCAGTGCAAGTACTGCAGTGAAAATTGAATGCATGCTTCCTCCTCGGGTAGGTCACATCTTCATTTTTGATTCATGGGCAGGAAAATCAATCTAAGCAACCTCCCAGTCTATTGCCTTGTTGTACTGTACATTGTATGTAATGTAAAGGGTGGCTTGTTCTATTCTTATGGCTTAATCAGCCACTTTTCCTCATGTCATTTATTTCACAATAAGCTTGTGTGGGAGAGGTCACTTTTTCATTATAATTATAAAAAAAAATATATTTCCAAATGTAATAATGTCTTTGTTTCATTAGCAAATACAGACAAAGGAATACAAAATAATAAGATACTGTAGTATTATAAAACTGAAAAACAATTGGAAATGGTTATTTTATCACAGGTACTCCAGGAGCCATTTGCCACCTCCCAACCTGGTGAAAATTGGAGAAAAAAGGAGGCAGAACCTAGATGTAACTGAAATGCAACACAGTTGCAATCACTGAAATTGACTAGCAAACTGGTTCCATTCTGTAGCTTCAGAGAATGGGGGGGGGGGTCACACTGTCTGCGGAGGAATTAGCAAGAGGATGCTGTTCCTGCGACCCCAGTGTACATATGCAGAGTGCTTTACTTCCTGGGATTCCATGTGGTTCTCAGGTACAGCAGGAGAAGGATGGAGTAAAGCTGTGAATAGGCATGGAGAAGTGTGAAAGGCTGGATGAGGTGTGGAGACACAACTGTGGTGTGGTTGCTGTAACAGAGAGGAGGAAGTGAGAAAGAGCTGTGTTGGCTACCAGGCAGACCAACTACTAACCCAAACTTGTGGTTGGGGAATTTATTCCTGGCTGCTCAGTACTCTTGACCAGTATTTCGAGTCTGTGAGTGGAACTGGAGCAGAATCAAAAATGAAATCAAATGGACCTCAAGAGTCCTTGCTGGATTGGAATCCAGAGGACGGAATCTAAGTGCGCTTAGAAGCAGATCTTAGTTAAAGGTAGAGCTCAGGAAATGAAAAGAGGTGGTGAAAACGTTATAAGGTCCCACTGTACATTTGACTGCATGTGAAAGTGGGAGATAGGAAGAGGGTCTGGAGGTCAAAGTTTACATGCTCTATTATGCTGAGTCAGCTTCCAGGTGGAGGCGTTCAGATTTGAGTGGAGCAAGTCAGTAGCGTCCCTGCAGGGGGGCGGAGCTCCAAGTTCCGCCGGGCTCTGAGCCTCCGTTACACGACGGGAGAAAGCGGCCCTGCCCCCTCGCCTTTGGAGCCATTCCGGCCGACGAAAGCACTTGCTCAGAGCACGGAGGCTCAGAGCCCGGCGGAACTTGGAGCTCCGCCCCACCCCTTGCAGTGACGCTACTGGAGCAAGTGAACTCCAGTCACAAGGTGGAGTTATCAGGGGAGTCCTTAGCTAACAATAGTGAATAGATCTAAAAGGGCCACCTGAACCTGTGTCCAAGTGGGCACATGAGATACTTGTGAATAAGCAGAGTCTTGGGGGATGGACAGACGTTGGGTGCAGAACTACAAGGTTCTTATAAGGCAAGGGGGATGATGAGTATGTAAGTGTGGTTGCTCGAGTGCCAGCAAGCAAGGATGGGGTCCAGTGCAAGGGTGGCAAATGTAAAGTCTTGGGGTGTGAGGTGCCAAAACAATAGAAAACAAAAGAAGTTTGGGGTTGAATAGCCCAGGATGGCTGCAGTTGATTGATCTACATGCAAAAATAAAAGAGCTCAGTTAAGGTGGAAACAGGTTTCAAAGAGCTTGACAAGAGGTCTACTGAGCAGGGCTGTGTTGAGGACACATTGATGACTCAGGCCTGTGTCCCTCAACACATTTTTGGAATCATGGCAGCCAGAGAATTGCTCCTTGGTCAGAAGCCAGATGAAGCTCACTTGGAGATGGATGCAAAGTAAGCAGAGAAATTGAATCTTCAGTCTCAGCCAAGAAATCATGTCCACACTGGGAAAGGGGGCTAGAAATAATTAGTAATGAACTATCACATTGCAGATCCATTAATGTGGTCAATACATTAAATGTATTAATTATAAGCATTATTGGTTATGCTTTTTGGACATCTCTCTAATTGGTACAGCTTACTGCCTTTCGTTTTCCTTTGAATGATAATGATGATGAAAGAGATGACTTAATAGCACACAGTCACACCTTTTGCTTATTTTCTGTTGCTTGTTTCTAGATGGGAGAAGACTATACTGTCAATCTAACGCTGATCAATGAGCATGAGCCTGCTGTCTTTGCCTATGCATTTACATACGATCCTTCACTAAATCCTTTCATTGTGTCATTGAGCAGAAACAGAAGCAGCACAGCAGGTAAGAAAGGGGAAAAACGTTTCCTCTCCGTATTTATTTTATTTATTACAGTATTTATATACAGCCCCCCCCCCGCTATCCACGGATCCGGTATCCACAGATTCACTTATCCACGGATGGCAGTATCTGCTCCCCCCCATGCTCCCCTGGCAGGAACCCCTCCCCCCCACGCTCCCCAGGTGATTCTTTTACCTTAAAATTGTGTCCATGTCTTGCTTTCAACAAAGGCGATAGTAGCATGCTGCTGCTGCTTCATAGCACAGAAGCAGGGTCAGCCAAAGACCAGGAAGCAGTTTCAGTTTCTGTTTCCTGGTCTTCATCTGAGCTTGCGTCTTTTCTAAAAGCAGCAGCATGCTACTTATAGCCTTTGTTGAAAGCAAGACACAAACATCATTTTAAGGTAAAAGAATCACCAGGGGAGTGTGCGGGGGGCTGAAGGGGGCTGCGAAGCTTGAGACTTGGCTCTACAGAGCCCGTTTCAAGCAGTTTGCGTGTTTGCGCAACAATGGGTGTGGGTGTGTGTGTGTAGAAGATGGCGTTCGCTCGTATCCACAGGTTTCAGGTATCCATGGGGGGGGGCCAGGAACCAATCCCCAGCAGATACTGGGGGCCCCCTGTACTGCCTTTCTCATAGACTCAAGGCGGTAAAGGTATATAAATTTTTTCGTTCCATTTTCTGATTTTCCAGAATTTAGTTTTTTTTAAATGATTTTTGTTTGTGCATTTCATATTTTAGAACAGGGGTTCTCAACCTTTGGAGGCCCGGGTACCCCCTATCACAGTCCAATTTTCTGAAGTACCCCCTGCTAATTAACTGCTAATTTATTGGATTAATCAATTAATTAACTAGATAATTAATCGTTAAATAAAAAGTACTAAAACAATTTTAAATGTGAAAAAATGTCTTATTTCACTCTCTGTGTGTGGGGTGTGTGTGTGAGAGGGAGAGGGGGAGAGGGATGGATCTCTTCTTTTCTCCCCAAGTCACACTTCCCAAAATCAGCTCCTCCCTCCCCCACCCCACCAAAGTACATTTTCCAAAGTACAAAAATAAGCCCAAAACCAAAATCAGAGAGACAGAAGGGCTCTAACATAACATAAGAACATAAGAAGAGCCCTGCTGGATCAGGCCAAAAGCCCATCTAGTCCAGCTTCCTGTATCACACAGTGGCCCCACCAGATGCCTCAGGGAGCACAAGACAACAAGATAACCTGTTTCCCGTTGACACTCCCTTGCACCTGGCACAGAGAAAACCCACTTCTAAAACCAGGAGGTTGCTTATGGCTTGTAACCTGTGATGGTCTTTTCCTCCATGAATCTGTCCAAACCCCTTTTAAAGGCATCTAGGCCAGATGCCATCACCACATCCTGTGGCAAGGAGTTCCACAGATGAATTACACGCTGGGTAAAGAAATATTTTCTTTTGTCTGTTCTAACTCTCCCTCCACTCAATTTTAGTGCATGTCCCCTGGTTCTGGTGTTGTGCGAGAGGGAGAAGAATTTCCCTCTATCCACTCTCTCCATCCCATGCATAATTTTATATGTCTCAATCATGTCCCCCCTCAGGCGCCTTTTTTCTAGGCTGAAAAGCCCCAGACGCTGTAGCCTTTCCTCATAAGGGAGGTGCTCCAGCCCACGAATCATTCTGGTCGCTCTTTTCTGCACCTTTTCCAATTCAACTATATCCTTTTTGAGGTGTGGTGACCAGAACTGGACACAATACTCCAGATGTGGCCTTACCATCGATTTGTACAAAGGCATAATGATATTGGCCGTTCTATTCTCAATCCCTTTTTTAATGATCCCGAGCATGGAATTGGCCTTCTTCACAGCCACCGCACACTGGGTCGACACTTTCATCGACCTGTCCACCAGCACCCCAAGATCTCTCTCTTGATCCGTCACAGACAATGTGTCACAGACGGCTCTGAAAATAAAAAAATTAAAATTCATGTGAATTAACACTTAATTACCTGCTAATGGGGCAGATAAGGAGCAGGGCTTGGTGTACCCCCAGCAAGAGGTCCGCGTACCCCTAGGGGTACCCGTACCACAGGTTGAGAACAGGTTTTAGAATATGAAGTAAATGGTAAATGGATAGCTCCATCGGGATAATGATGATGATAAATATAGTACAGTGGACCCTTTTTATCCGCAGGTTCGAGATCCACGGATTTGACTCACTGCAGATCCTCGCTATCCGCGGGGTGGGTGGGTTCCGGAATGGATCCCTCGTGGATAGTTAGGTCCGACTGTATAATCAGTGCATATGGTGCTTTACTAAGTAACATAAGCAGGAAAAAGGCCCCTGACCAAAAGAGCTTCTCACCTAAATAATATAAGTATCCAGGTTGCACTTCTATTATTAGTTTTTCTGCAGTAGGTCTTGGAATCATGTTTGCACTCCCACAGTGCAATGGCCTGGTATCAACATCTCCTCATCATGCTGAGAGCTGGCAGCTTTACTTAATCATCATAAAGAATACAAGGGTAGAGGGATCATGGATTGAAATGTATTGGGGAGGGGGGCATACCTTTCATTGTTACTGTTGTATTAATGGCCATAGCAAAACTTGCATATGGCTTTGTTTTCCTTCATGGCAGGAGGTCAGATACTCTTTTTAGGAATATCATCACTCACAAATTATACTGGACTGAACGTGAAGGTCAAAATTCAGGAGACTGTGGTACAAATCAAAGCACAAACAAATCATGGAATCAGTGTGGTGCTGCCTTCCCTGAGAAACGGATTGTACAATCTTTCTGTTACCCTTAATAGCATTTCACTATGTACTAGTCGGTAAGAGGATATTACTTTTAATTCTTTTTATTCTGAATTCTAAGTGAATT
This sequence comes from Plestiodon gilberti rubricaudatus, assembly GCA_026170595.1. Classification (NCBI taxonomy): domain Eukaryota; kingdom Metazoa; phylum Chordata; class Lepidosauria; order Squamata; family Scincidae; genus Plestiodon; species Plestiodon gilberti. The sequence continues at coordinate 141,754,386 of JANXHW010000001.1, read as the reverse complement.
TAGGAGATATGATGACACATATAGAACTGAAGTAGGAAGTTCCTACTAGTGAATATTTGGGGGGGGGGAGAGAGAGAGAGAGAGAGAGCGAGCGCTGTAGCATATATTGAAACAAACCAAATTTCAAGATTCCTGCTGATCAGACTATTGCAAAGTGCTTAATGCTAAGTTTGAAGAGTGTTCTTTTAGTTTGTAAAATCGCAAAACCACCTGCAACAGAGAAACATACAGATGTTCCAATTGTTAAGAGTTTTAAAGAAAAACAGAGGTGTTGTGTTGATTCTTCTCATTGGGTAATAAGACATGCTCGAAACAGAACTTAAGGTCTGGTTCAGATATCTGCAGGAGTATTCAGAGCTTCTGGTGGGCTTGCAGCTTAGTGCGATCACATGGAAATACCAATAGAATGAACTAGTGCCTCCATATGGAATCTGTACACATGACGTTGTATCCAATGAAAAGAGGAGGAGCAAAGATCATGCAAATCACAGTTGCTATGTGCACAAGTCTCACAAAGAGGCATGTCTGCTGGTAGTCCTGCATGCTTTTGTAGGCAGCTGTGTGGGGGCCATCAATAGTCTAAAGCAGTGGTTCCCAAACTGGGAGGCGTGGTTCCCAAACTGGGAGGCGTGGCTCCCAGGGGAGCCTTGGAATCCAGCCAGAGGAGCCGTGTAGTGCCACGGAATTCTCTCGGAAAACCGTGTAATGCCAGTTGGCAGGCATCAACATAATGTCATGGGGAGCTGCAGCCAATGGTTGCCAATGGTCAAGAGAGCTGCAGGTCGAAAAAGTTTGGGAAACACTAGTCTAAAGGCTCAAGTCCAGAGATCCAGGCTATATAGTGTTTTCCAGTGAAATGTGATCTAAGCAAGTGCTGAAATTAGACTCTTTGCGTGTGATGAAAAGTCTGCAGGTGATAGTATGGGATTTATTTTTTAGAGTGGAGCCATTCATCCAATATGTCACGGAAATCTTCAAAGTGGAACCGTGTTCTGGTTCTTTGTTAGGTGAGTACTATTGATGTACCAGTACGTGCTTATAAAAGAGATTCAAGGCTCACAGATGAATTTACATGAGCAGCCCATCTTTGCTTTGACAGAGGGAAATGTGTAGATATGGTGAGCGGGTTACATTTTGTTGGCTGGCTGTCCCATTAGAGAGATAAGACAGTCTTCTTATTGCCCCAACACCCCCTAACTGTTCCTCCTATTCTGTCTAGGGTCATAAGGAAATAATCTAACTATTCACAGCCTTTATCATTTGTGCTGCTTATTAAGCCCTAAAACAAAAACCTTTAATTAAAAATGTAAGTTATGCTTAGCTCAAGGTATGTTTTGTAATTAATAAAGTTATGTATGAATGTCATTCTCTAAAGACATCAGAAGGATAGTTAGCTGTCTCTTTCTTTAATGGGAAGTAATGCAAGGAATTTCACGCTGATTTATTTCACTGTAAATCACTAATGACACCACAGAAGTTAACTGAATTACTTTGGCATAATTGGTATGGGTAGAAGATGCATCTAGACCTTCTTTCCAAATGGAGAGATGGATACAATCTGATGTTTAGAAGTCTAGATTAGAAATCAATTTTTTTTTTCTAATTCTAATCTTTTCTGTTTTCCTTCGGGTGCCTGAAACTACACATGTTTCTTTAGTGGGAATCTAACAGAATTTCTTGGGAAATTGTCTGGGCATTATTAAGAAGAATGCCAAATAATAGGCTGTAGATGAGAGAGCAAATGCGATCTTGAATGTAGACATATTAACCTGAATTAGAAAAGTCTCAGCTTTTTCCTGTTAATGGATATTGTACCAGTGGTTCCTACAGGCAGTGGCTATGTCAAAGAATTGAGAATAATATGAACACATTTTTTTAAAAATGTAATTATGACTGCTAAAAGTAACCCAAGCTGCCATTTATACTAAAGTAGTAAGAACATAAGAAGAACCCTGCTGGATCAGGCCCAAGGCCCATCTAGTTCAGCTTCCTGTATCACACAGTGGCCCCACCAGATGCCTCAGGGAGCACACAAGACAACAAGATACCTGTATCCTGTTGCCACTCCCTTGCACCTGGCATGCAGATAAAAGCTACTTCTAAAACCAGGAGGTTGCTTATGGCTTGTAACCTGTGATGGACTTTTCCACCATGAATCTATCCAATCCCCTTTTAAAGGCATCTAGGTCAGGTGCCATCACCACATCCTGTGGCAAGGAGTTGCACAGATTAATTACACACTGGGTGAAGAAATGTTTTATTTTCTTTTGTCTGTTTTAAAGTTCCCATCATTATGGTAGGCAAGGTGTATATGGAAAGAAGACCTGTATGTTGCAGGATGCTGTGTGAGTGTGTTTTGCTCTGCTCACAGAAATCCATTCTTCCTCTCTCCCGGGTGTTCCTGCTGGTAGGAACCAGGCTGTTCACTTTCAGGAAGCAATCGGTGAATGTAACTTCCCTACTGTGGGACACTATGGACCTCCACAGTGCTGTGTAAGCCTTGCATTGCTAAGGCTCACTTTGAATAGCCCAGGAGATACTTGGTGATGATGTCATCTCAGAGCGCCTGTGAGATGGGGCTTGTGGATGGCTCCTCAGCTGTTCATCAGCCAAAAATGATGACAGCTGATGACTGGTACCAGCCCTCGAAAAGGGCTGAAGCAGGCAGTCCGCGGAGAGAGACAGACAGACGCACACACATTCACACATTGCTGAAAATAAACCCTGGCCAGTTTTTGCTATCAACGTTTTGCTTGGTCATCTTGAACATTGACATTCCTGCTATGGAAACCTATTACTGCACAGTCCTTTGTTAGTAAGCTTGGTTCAAGAAGAGAGGATGTTTCAGTCTAAATAATGTGCGTCTATAGCATTTGGTTTTTCTGCTTTGATATTTATTGTTTCTTAGGTGGGACTCTGATCACAATCTCTGGAACAGGCTTGAGCAGCAACCCAGGCATGGTCTCAGTCTTGATAGGCTCACAGCCTTGTGCGATTACTTACTTGCACGAAGAGAAGATTTTGTGCCGAACTCCACCAGCTGCTCAGCTTTCCAATTCCACTTCCAATGACTTTTCAGCACAGGTGGAGGTGTTCATTGGGAACAGGTCATCTGTAGACGCATATGCCATGAGTGTCTCAAAGAAGAATTTTACCTTTCTTTACAAAATGTCTTTGACTCCCAGTATTATAGGCATTGGAGTAGAAATGTTGAATGATAGCCTGCGGCTGGGCATAGAAGGAATCAATGTGACAGATTCGGTGGCTATGCTGGGAGATGTGACCTGTCAGCTTGAGGCAGAGAGCACCAATCATTCTGTAATCAGTGCTCAGTGCTCATTACCCCTGAGTGCTCTAGAACCGGGACAGTTCCTCATTAGAATTCTCCAGAAGCAGGTGGGCTTTGCCAGAATCCCAGGTGGGATGCAGCACTTTACAGTTGCTCCACTGGTGAAGAGGATCGTTCCCTCTCACGGCTCAGCATGTGGTGGCCAGCTGATCACTATATCGGGCCTTGCTTTAAAATCTCAGACAAATTCCGTTTGGGTGAATGTGACAAACCACTTAACCTGTGAGATCCAGAGCGCCAACGAGAGCATGGTCACATGTGTTCTTTTTCCAAGCAGTCCTTTTGTGGAGGAGGAGTGGCAGTTCCATGACGCATCTCAAGTCCTCCACGTCACGGTGACTGTGAACGGGATCGGTAGCCATTGCCTTGGAGATTGTTCATTCCATCTGTGCGAAAACCTGACCCCTATTATTGATGCTGTGACTGTGAAGCTGAGTGCGATATCAACTCACTTGTTCATCAGAGGTCTGAGATTAGCTCGGGCAGTGGATGAAGCCCTGATAGAGGTGGATAGTCATTTTCCTTGCAATGTCACTTTTTGGAATGAAACCAGCATTGAGTGCCAGACAGACAACCTTGACGCAGGAGAACACAGCCTTTCTGTGCTGAACAGAAAGTGGGGGCAAGCCTGCCTCAGACGAAAAGGCTCCAACACCTTCAGAGTCGCTCCTCGTGTGCTCCAGTTTTACCCCCAGAATTTCAGCCTCAACGGCAGAGGCCTTCTCACATTGGAGGGCATGGCGTTAGGAGGTAGGAACAAGACTTCAGTTATCATAGGAAGACATCACTGCCTCCTTATCAATGTCACGTATTGTGCTCTCAAGTGCCTCGTCCCTTCTGGCAGTGGGGTTGCTGCAGTGAGACTTGATGTAGACGACGTATCCTATCATATTGGGGAAATAAACTACAGCGAAGATTTCACGCCTGTTTTCCTCTCCCTTCCACCTCCTGTGAACCAACGTCTGACAATAAGGGTGTCACGCATCAGGCAAGCAGAAGACACCTATGTTTTCCTTGGAGGCTCTCCCTGTGCCAATGTCACTGGCAACGGCACAACTATGCACTGTGTACTCCCTCAGCTTCCTGCTGGACAGTATAATGTGACTGGTGGGGACGTATTCAGAGGCTCGGCTTCCTCCAGTTTGGTGTTCACGTCGGTCCTGGCCGTTGTTTCCGTGAACAGTAGCAGTGGTACGTATACATACAGCTCTGGCTAGCAGAACTTGATTCTGGTCTTACTGGAGTGATGTGGGAAGCACCTGCAGGGAATAGCAACTACACCCCTCCTGTAATATAAGAATCAGCCTAATGAAACTTTGTATATAAATCAGAAGTGGGAGCAATGATACCAGTGGCATAGCACCAGTACTGTGGAAACCTTTGACTGCGGTTGCATTTATGGCCCAATCCTATCATGCAGGTCCAATAGCGGAACTCCTGTTCTGCTGTTGTAAATGGCGCATTGCTGTTGAGCACAAGGGAGCCGCCAGTGGAAACAGCTGATGGCTCCCTGCACATTCCAACGGCCTGCTTATGCTACACTGGAGTAGGTAAATCATGAGTGGGGAGGGCATGTAGCTGGTGGGTCTTATCGGCAAAAGCACATGCCACATCCTATCCCCCATTTTCCAGCCTGCCCTGGCCCCTTTCTCTCCTTGGATTTAAGCTAGTAAAATAGCTGGCGTGGATCCGAGGAGACTCATAGGTGATTAGGTGGCTTACTGGGAGATAAGTAAAATAAGATTTTTACTTATTCTTGCTGGCCATTTGATTGCCTCCTCCCATATCATGCTGTGGAGTGGCTGGAGATAGGACTGGGCTGTTAGTGGCCTGTATCTTTGTTGTGATGGAGAGACTCCTTGTTACCTAATCTTTTTCCTAGCTCAGGAACAGAACACAAAATATATACAAGAAATACGTCTTCATGGAGTTTTACATCATACGTTCCAACTTCCCCAGTTTCGTACTCTTTCTAGTGAAAGTCTGCTCTCTTGCAGGAAGCAAACAATAGCTTCTGCTTTGTGTGCTGACTCAGAAAGTAGTCTAGCGCAGATCCTGATCAAACAGGTTCATGCAGCAAAGATCTTGCACATTTCTAGCTTCAGAATCCTGTTTACTGGCTTTAAAAACGGTGTCCAAACCTCAGTACCTGCCCTTCATCATCCTTCTCTGTCTTGCTTCAGTTGGGTGATATGCTTTATAAAAGCAAATGACAAGGATCACCTATGTATTCTCTTAAATGAAGAGTATCACGGAACTTTAATATAAGTGCTTCCCAAATTGTGCTCTGTGGCACCCCGGGGGCACTGTGGCGAGCCCCCAGGGGCACCGTGGGACACTCACTGCCCAAGCCGCTCATCAGCGAGACCACGGAGCATCCCTGAAAACCACAGTAAGAAGCTTGGCTTGGCAGGCTAAGTGTTGCATTCAGTGTTTTTGTTCTCTAAAAAGCCCTCCCGACTGCCCTGAGCCTCTTACCATGGTTTTCAGAGGTATTCTGTGATCTCACAACCTGGAAGAGAATGGCGGTGACATCATGTCACGTGTCATCACCAATTACTTCCGGGTGCCGGGCTTCCGGGTGTGTCTGTGGCAGGAAGGGCAGGAAGTTTGGGAACCACTGTATAGCTCAATAATAGAGATATAGTGTAGAAAAACACAGCTCTGCAGCCACCAAACTAAAAATCTCTTTGGATACTAATGGCATATTTAGTCACTGCTATTACATTCAAAAGCTATGATGAAGCTTATAACCCATTCAATAATTCATCTGCTGTATTATTTGGAGTAATGTATTTATTTGTGTTTTTATGCCTTAAAAATATAATTTTCCCAAGGCAGTGTACACAGATAAATATAAACAACATGTACAATCCTGAATGAAAAAAATTAAAACAAATTGGCATAAAAAAACCAGCTTAATCTGCTTTTGACTGTAAGAGCCATTGATTAAAAAAAAACAGTCATAAAATGCTTTGTGGAACAGAAGAATTTTCAGAGCCCGTGTAAAAGTGGGAAGAGGGGGGGGGCTTGGCAGGGGCTGCCAGTATTTTTATTCATTATGGACCACCTTGAATAGTTATCGCCATAAGCAAACGATGTCCTGGAAAGCTGAGTATTCCAAACTTCTGGGTAGACTGATATCAGTAGGGAGATCTCGCGGCAGATGATCATGCAGCTCAGTGCCAATTGTCTGTACTTTTCTTTTAAGGCTGCCTAGGAGGAGGAGAGGAACTGCATATACATGGGACTGGATTTTCTCCAGGAAACATCTCAGTTACCATCTGTGGTACTCCTTGTGAACTGCTGGATGATGATGTCACCCCAACTGTTTTGACCTGCCTAGTCCAACCGTTGAACGGTCAGTATAACTGAGAGATGTGCTTATGGGGGAAAGAATAGAAAATGAAAGAGCAATTTTATTTGGACGTCGTCTTGTTCTTTGTTTGGTGCTCACTGCTGTAGAATCCTAGTTATTAACTTCCATTCACTGTCCCACTGAAATGTACTCTCTGGCTTTGCTTTCTTTTTGTCCAAACCCTGGGCACTAGAAGTAGGGATGAAAGGATCTCCTCATTCCGTTCCTAAATGCTGGCTTAATTTTTAACATTGATTTTGGAACTGGAGCATTCACAGTTTATCTCAGCTTTTAGTTCCTTTGGTTCATTGAACTGTGGATGGTTTGGCCCCCTTTCCTACCTCATACATGCCTTCGTTGTGGGCCACATCAGTCTGCCACAAGCTGCTCTGACTGGACTTGTGTCTACATGGAGGACACCAGGGTGTGTCACAGGGTGTGCCATCCCCAAAGTCTCTGGGGTTCATCTGACCTGAATGATGACATTTCTCCTATCAGCCGCCGGGTCTGGAGTAGGCTTGGCATGAAAAGGACTTGGAATGAAGTGAATTCCTCCTGCTCGTCTGCTCACCTCCCCATCCACCCCAGGAGTTCTGTGAAGGGCCTGTCCTTTGCTAGAATGCATTCAAAGGGAGACGAAAGTCTAGAGAAGAGAAAAAATAATAATCATTTTGTTTATGGGCCCTAATTAGCTACCTGTTACGGCGCTAAGCTGAAACCTTCCTCCCAGGAAACCTTGCCCCCTTTGTCTCCCCAGGCTGTGAGACTGAGCAAGTCTAAGTGACTGCTCCTTAAGCTGTCCCTGCCTAAATGGAAGAGGATAGCCTGGGTGATGAAGAATGCCTTCCCTCAGAGATCAGAACATATTTGCAAGCAACGTTCAAGGCGTGGAACATGGATTTTAACTTCTAGTGGGCCAGTTTGGAAGATCACCACCTAACCAGCCACCCAACGTGCTATGAAGAGTTAGTATGTGCACATCCCCCCCCTCACCCACTATGCTTTCCCCCCTGCATTATCACTTTGTGTGATTCTGGACCCCCCCCCCCCCCGCACCACAGTGCTGGGGTGAGGCTGCACATCTGGTGGGTTGGTGAGGAGGAGAGACGTGGTCCAACTGCTGCTCATTTTGCATTGGCTGGCTGGCTGGGTGATGATCATCCAAGCTGTCCCAGTAGAAGTCGGCATCCCAGCACAGAGTAAGCAGTGTGGCATAGGGGACAGAATGTTGGGCTGTGAAAGTTCTAATGCAGGCTTCACTAGAATCTGTCTCTGCAACTATAGTCTTCTGTACTCTATGGACAGAAGATATATTTAGGCTGAAGTCCTATGCAGCGCTACTGCTGCCGGAACCACCAGCAGTATATGCTTTATGGTATTGTAAAACGTGTTCCGGAAGCATGCAGAGCTGCGCCCCTCCGGACTACCGTCAGAGATGCTGCAGAGGCTGCACTGACAGTGGCAGGGTGAACAAGGCCCGCCAACTTTGGTAAGTTGTTGGGGTGGGGGGAGGGTGGGACAGGGCGGAACAGGGGAAGGGCCGGAGGCATGACGGAGGCGGGAGGGGGTGTCACCTGGCGTGGGTAACTTGCGCCACATGCTTCCCCTCTGGAGCGAGTCGCCCTGCCCCCTTTGTCTCCTCAGACTTAACGCCAGCTAAAGAGCTGGCACAAGTTCAAGGAGACCTGTTGGTGATTGGGATGCTTACGGAGGGGGAAGGGAAAATAATTTTCCTTTCTCCTCTCAACTGTTCCACCCCACCATAGCATGCAGCGCAGCCCATTTTGGCGTGGCTGCATGTTATGGCAGGAAAACCACAGGATTGGACTGTTTGTGCCATTGTTGAAAATTATATTTCCTGGTTTGGAAATTCAATTTGTTCATCAGTGTTGCCTCAAAAGCTAGATGAGCATTATGATCCCATAATTCTTCACTGGCTTGGATTTTAATCTAAGTTGGAGATGAATTCAACTCCTTTCTCTGCCCTCCCTCCCTCCCATACACACATGATTCCCCAAGACTCCGCCCCACTTGCTTGGCTGCTGGCTTGGTTGGTGGTAGTGAGAGTTCTCTCATCCTTCTCTCCCCCTTAGTGCCTGGTGTGACGTTACACAGCGCAACAGGCAGAGGTAGACCTGGGAAATGCAGTTTCCCCAAATGTTACTGACCTCTCACTGCCATTGCTTGGAGGTCTTGGCATGTGTGGCTTGCTGTAGGTGGGGAGAAATGGGTGGGAGTGAAGGAAGCAGAGAGTCTTGGAGAATTACAAGGGGGTTGAGGTTGGCCTCATTCAGTCATTGGGGGCATAATGGGGTTCAAGCAGGCTCATAAGTGGGCTTAGAAAAAAAATATTTTCTGAAGTTTGGGAAGAATAGTTGGTTTTCCCAAATTAAATAACAAGCCTTAACTGGTGTGCGCGCATATCTGTCTACTATACATTTAATCATTTTGAGTGTGATTATTTAATCTTGTGTGTGTGTGTGTGTGTGTGTGTGTGTGTGTGTGTGTGTGTGTGTGTGTGTGTGTGTGTTTGTGTGTGTGTGTGTGTATTCTCCACTCCTTGCAATACTTGAAATTACCATTAGATGTCAGCAAATGAATGTTGTATTGTATCAATACTCTTTGGTCCTATAGTTGAGAAGTCTTAAATTGAATTAACTTATGTGACTGACTCACAGCACAATCCTATGCATGTCTACTCAGAAGTAGGTTCCATTGTATCCAATGGGGCTTACTCCCAGGAAAGTGTGCATAGGATTGCAGCCTCAGTATGGAAAGAGACTGTTCAGTTTCTCTCTGAAACGTCAGTTGGTTCAGACTAGGATACTGGTGTCTCAGCTGGAAAAAAGATAGCATATGAGAAATAGTCTACAAGTATGAAGTAATAGAAAGCATCAACAGCTGAGGTTTTTGGCATAACCTTTTTCTGTTGCACAACAAGGCGGTTGAGCCAATTTGGAAAGAGGAGTTGACAGAAACAGTGAATGACTGTTCCAAGGGTGGGTGTGAAGAAGAGGTGTTGGGAGAGTTTTTAGATGGTTTTTGAGTATTGGTTCCAAAATACATGTACAGGTTTTTGGTTTTTTTTTTTTTACTTCTTGTGAGAAATTGTAGCATGTTCCCCCAGGGCAATTACTGTAAGTTGCCCAAAGCTCACAGACAGGTCTGTGGCAATATGACTCCCTCTGCCATTGGGGATGGCATGTAGGCAGAGACGAGAGCTGGTCTGATGTCTGCAATACCACTTTGCAGCTGACCAGCAGATGTGTTCCAGGTAGCTTTAAACCAGCAGGGTCAGGTCTGTAAAAGAGCCAGTCAGGCCGCATCTAACACTGCATAACAGGCCTGGCTCCTCGGTTTGAGCAATTCATGGCCCTAACCTGGGCCAGCCCAGAGCATGCAGCGGCGCTGGCCCAGCTTCCATTGCATGCTATGGGCCACCTGGGGACCTAGCAGCAACGGTGAAGTAACTTACCTACTCTGCTGCTACCTTTCCCCAATGGGTCTACCCAGATCTGCGCCAGCTAATTGGCTGGTGTTAATCTGAGTAGGTCAATGGGGGCGTGTTGAGCCCAGGCTAGGGGCGTAGGATATTGGTGCTGCCGCTGCCACTGATATCTGTCCCCAGCCCGCCCCCAACACACCCCCAGCTGGTCCTGATCCCCACCTTGGAGCCTACTTACCTGCTCTGGTGGGGGCTCCAGATGTCGTTGGTATACGCTCAGAGCTACCAGCTCTTTGTGCCAGCTCACGCACTGTCACAGTGGCTGACTTTCTAGACCACAGAACGATAGTCCGACCTACTTTGGGTTGAAATACCGGGATGTTTTATTACTGATTATTTGTATTTGAATTTTTGTCAGGCTTGAGAATAAAATGAATGATAGACTGCTGTGTGTAATCGGTAATTAATTTCCAAAAAAGGAAGTTGAGGGAAACGTTACTAACAGGAACTCTTGCCACCATTTTCCTTTATTATATCTTCTTTAGTTATAACTTCACAGATCCGGGCTGAGAGCTACCACCTTTTCTGCTGTTTAACATGTGAAGCTTAACACGGGAAGCTTTTCACATGACATGGGAATTTGTAATGGGGGAGAGAGAAGCTTCACCTGCTAAATGTCTGAGTGTCAGTTGCAGGAGCCAGGCGGTATAAAAGGTGGCAACCCTATCCAGGACTGAGCAAAGGGCGTTGAAAACAGATTATGTGGCAAAGCCCTTGTTAGCCGCTTTGGCTCAAATAAATCCCTGCATATAAGCTAAGGAGGCAAAACAGGTCAGATGCCTTTGGGTTATGTTGCAAATGGGCAAGTGAGGGTAAGGAAGGAAGTAGAATCTACAGTTCTGGTTGGAGTTTTTGACAACTAGACTTGCTGGTTCTGAACCCTGAGATGGTTGAAGCACTTTGGTTTGTACAGATGGCGTTTTCTTGTCTCCTTCCTGCCACCCAGCAGTGTGATATGCAAAAACTGCACAGTAAAATGTTGCCTTCTGTGCCATTAAGGAGCATGGTCAGGATCTGCACCTGGCAACCCTAGACTTGGATATTTTTGCTCAGTGAAAACTGTCCAAGGTCACACACAGATTTGGTGGTAGCAATGAAAGTGGGCCTGAAACATACTGTAGGTCTTATTCCTAAAGCACGAAATGGTAGATCTTTCCTGCATTGTTCATACAAACTGTTTTTATATTATTAATTATAATAATTATATAATATTATTAATAGATTAATATAATAATAATAATAATAATAATAATAATAAAATACTTATATACCACTTTTTGAAAAAATTCTCAAAGCAGTTTACAGAGCAAAAGGATTAAGAAAATAGTTCCTAGTCTCAAAGTAGCTCATAACCATGACTGTATCAGTGTTCAAATTATGGGGGAAAAGGTAACTTTATTGAAATTCACAAGAAGCTCCCCCCAATTTTAGCAAACCATGCCTACTATAGCCTTCTAAAAACAATAGCTAAGATGTCCAGTCACCTCTAGCTCAACTCAATCATTGATTGAAATTCTTTCTAAATTGAGGGAAACATTAAAAATGACCTTTTGGTTTTGCCGAATTAAGAACCAATTTGTCCGGGTTTTCTGGCCGTTTATTAAGAAAGTAAAAACAGGACGAGTTTTTTGGGTTTGGTGTGAGTTTAGTCTTTCTTTTTTTAGTTTCATCAACCCAGAGACCTGTAAACTTCCTTACTTCCACCCTGCCTCATAGTTAACCCCTGCTAACTGGGCAAGAGGTACTTTTTCAGTTGGTGCTCCTCTTATATTTAGCAGGGGGAGAGTAACTGCCCCCCTTTCACCCAAGCACAGTGTCTTTTCTGGTGGCTGTTTGCTGGTGGTGTTCTGCATTTTTTTTTTAGATTGTGAGCACTTTTGGGATAGGGAGCCATTTAATCATTTGATTTTGTCTGTAAACTGCTTTGTGAACTTTTTGTTGAAAAGTGGTATATAAATACTGTTAATAAATAAATAATATGCACATAGGCTGAAAATGAATCAACACTTGAATAACAATACAGTTGCCTTGTACAAATAGGCAGTGCAAGTTACTTGCTCTCCTGCAAGAATGGGAACAGTAGACTGAATTCCCAGGTTGCCTTCTTGGGTTTTCTGGAAGTAAGCTGCATGTCTAACCCATTCACATGACCATTTGCGTAGGTTTTCTTGATAAAGGTAACATGTGGGTTTTCCATCAGCTGGGGATGCCCTTTTTTGCCCATACAGTGCCACTTTTTCCTGCTAAAGAACCATCTGGCTAGATATCACGCAACGATTATTTCTGTTACTGTACTATTATGTATACTGTACACTTGGGAGTCAAATAGCTAAGTTTGAGGCCTGTAACTGTGTATGGCTGAGAACAAACCTATGCATTATTTGTTGATCTAACGTATGCACCACTCTTCTGTTTAAGTGTTCAGTGTGACTGATGAAAAGCAACTATAAAATAAATTTAACAATGCGGCATAAAAAGACACAAAGAAGCAGATCAGAGTTCCTGCGTACATTGTTGTTCCATGCATACGTCTGTTGTTGTTCTTATAGATTTTATTTGTTTACCAAAGCCAACCACTGAAGTTGCAGCTTGAAGGAGGAGATGGGCCTGGGGTAGGGAAGGGGCTTCTTCATCTTCCCCCCTTGTACTGCTTTCCTATCAAATGTTACCCCTCTCTGTTGCTCTTACCCCTGCTGGGGAAAATATAAGGGTTTTCTTGTGCAGGGATAAAAGCAGTGAGGTGGGGTGATATTTGGCTGGGAAACGGTATAAGGGGGGAAAGAGTTAGGAAGCTCTTCTGTCTTTCACTAGGTACTAACTAGCAAGCTAATGAGAGTGCTTTCTTATTTAGGATTGACAACTTTTCAACTGGCCTCACTCCTTGAGCCTTTAACAGCACATAACACTTGCAGCCTTGTAGCAAAGCTTTCCCCGTCCAGTTCCTACAAGAGAGGCTGCTGTTCTAGCTATAGGACCAGGGCTGCCCTTAAAAGATAGCAATCTCCCTTTACTTATGTGCCTGCACGGTGACCTGCCCTTTTCTTTCTCTAATTCAGCCTCCTTAGCAGTTCTCTGTGGCCTGACATGCACTTTGGAGGAAGAGGAAGACTGCAAAGCGCCCAGTGCAGCATTGATCCAGTGCGACATCCAAATCAGCACTAATGCGTATGTCATAAAAGCAGCCACACCTTACTGGTACCTTTGTGATGATTCCATGTGTTCCTCTTCACTGCCTAACAGCTCATCATGGATCCATTTTACTGGACTGGTTATCAGGTTAGACATGCTTCTTCTCCTTGAGAGTGACTGAATCCTACATATTGTTTTGTAAGTAGCACTTTGGTTTTGTACGGTAGGAACAGGTCTTATACAAGGGAATAGGCATGGCACAGAATTTCTGTTTCCTAAGCTGATGATAGCAGAGTGTATTTTGGCCTGCAGAGAGATCTGCTTGATTGAATGTGAAATCCATTCATTGTGGATATCAAAGCATCTCTCCCCCTGTCTTTCTTAAAGTATTATTTGAATCTGGGAGACATCAGAAGATCCATCTCGTAAACAGCCTACTTTGCTCCTTCTTAGATTTTTTTTTATATTTATCTTCTGATCCAAAGCAACATCTGGTGAATGCCATTGGGGAGAAAAGATTAGGGATTATGGAAAACAGAAAAATGTGCTCTCCCCCTCTTCACATTGTTGATTCACAAGCTAAAAAGTCAAAGCAATATCCAGCATGTCTGTGCAGTATTTGTCCAACAAGGACTGACAACCAGTGTTGCTGTTGGTTTAGGTCTAATGTCGCTGCCCCATGTGAATAATTGGAAACCAATTCCTTACTAGCCAGGTGTTTGGGGTAATTTACTACGTTCTTGAAGGTTATAGGCATTAGGGTTGCCATCCTGTTTATTGGCTCCATCCTTGGGCTTCGAACAGCACCCAGACACACAACAATTAAGCAAGTAGCTTTTCTTGGTACCTGTTCAGGGTTTCTAGGTTGCAACAAACCAGAGGTTCCTTGTTTTACTTTTAAATCTACTGCTGAATTGGGAAAACTCAGCAGCCATGGCTTTCCCCTCTTAGCCCATTGGATCTTCCAGTCCCTTCCTTGAAGCCCATCTTCTGGAATCTGGAATTCTGTCTAGAAAAATGGGCAGGAGAAGTAATGACCACTGGGCTTTTTGCTACTACAGCATATTTTTAAAACAATGAGGGGAATCTCTGCGTGCACCTTGATAACCCTAGACTCATAACATTTCTTTGTTGTTGTGTTGCTATTACAGGGATAGGAGTGGGACCAGTAAAAAAAGTTGGCTACACTTGTGAGTGTGTGGGATTGGTGTTGGAATTGAATGGGCAGGCCCAGTTACTGTGTACTCTTGTGCCGCAACCTTTTAGCATTTTAGGGAGCAATCTGGGCCTCTAGCGGAAGATTAGCAACCCTAATCATTGAAGAAAAATCTGTGTTTCCCTTCCTGCCTTAGATGACTGCCCGGTTGTACTGTACCTGTTTAAATAATTATGTAACACAGGGAATTGAGGCAGGTGTCATGTAGGGTTGAAAACACGGCACCTGGTGAATTTTTGTCTTCTACTTGATTCTTAAAGATACAAGAGCCCTGTCTGCATTGTATCTGGGCCCTCTATCCATGTTGGAGTTTCCTATATACGTGATCCGATAGCTTCTCAGCAGGGTGCACGAGAAGCAGAAAATGGGAAGATTTGGGGACTTACCTATTTTAAAAAAATTGTTTCTGTTTTTTTCCTAGCAGAGTTGTTATACCTTTGACAGCGCTATACCATGCAGCAATTCAGTGGTGAAACTTCTCACTGCTGTATCTGTAAGGCACATTTTACCCAATTGTGCTTATCACGCAAGTGTGCGAGGCACAGGCGCCCTGCCAGAAAACAAACGTGACAGCCCTACTTGGGAACTATGACCAAGTAAAAACATGGAGCTTTAGAAAATTCCATGCACTCTTGCAAGCTCATATAGTCTTAAGTATAAGGACACCTCAGATTTGGCAAGGCATTTGAAAGGAATGCAAATTGTTGTTCCTGCAGGCAGAAATAGAGATTATAATTTTAGGAGTTCCCCACCCAAGAGAGCAGCTGTCAGTGAGCAGGCTAATGAAGAGCACCCCCTTTACGATGACTACTTCCCACCCCATCTCTCTCTTCCCAACATGAAGAGAGATTTCAAGAACAAAAGGGGGGGGGCTGTTAAACAAACTGGCACATATATCGAATCTGCTTAGCCTGGGCTGTTAAGTAAGTTTAATTAATTTACTAAGTTAATGTTCCAGTGCTAGCAAGAAAGCATCATTGCTATCAGCTGGGTAGCAAGAATTGGAACCCTAAATGAGCTCATTTTTTCACAGTGGGAATTAGGGACCAGTTAGCCAGTTGTGTGGTTTTCCAATTTCTGCGCCTGCCCTAAGGGAGTTGCAAGTTATTCATTCCCCAGGATTAAGTGTGAGTAAGAGAGGGAAAGGAAACAAGCGCTACCTGGGGTTTGCTTCCATCTTTGACTCAAGCAGTGTCTATTTTCTCTAGTTGTCCGCTCAGTTCTGGAACTGCGTGGTATATATTGAGAGGCAGAGCAGGCATCACTGAGAAATATTTCCTGTGTGTATTTTTGTTTGGGAGGGTTTGCAGATAAAGTGGGGGAGGGAGGCAAAACAAATAAACAATAAAAGAATGGAAACAAAATTACAGAAATTTGCAAAGTTTGACAAATGGTGGCCTGGAGTTGCCACAAGCTAATGGCTTGCGATGATTAATAAGAGTAAAAATAATTGCATTTCATTAAGATTGATGACACCCCATTTAACCTCCCTTCTCGTTTCAGCCCTAAAGTGGAAAGAGATGAAGTTCTCATCTATAATAGCTCCTGTAACATTACCATGGAAACTGAGGCAGAGATGGAGTGTGAGGGACCTAATCAGCCAATTACCGCCAAGATTACTGAGATATGGAAAAACCGGGGCCAGAACACTCAGGTATAATCAAATCTTTTTTATAGACTGATTCAAACAGCTTAAAATTTAATTTGTAATATTGTGTACATTTAAGGGAAAAAAACAATTTAGACTGGGCAGAGGCAATATATAATATTAAATGCTCTCCAACTTTGAATAGCAGTTTTAATGCACAGCAGTGCATCTTATGGTTAACTAGTGTTAATCGTATGGTTTATCAAATATGAATGAGACCTGCCCTATTTCTCTTAACTTGCCTTTATAGCGTACTGTTATCTCTTCATTTTTGGCAAACTCCTTTCATAGAAATGCAAACCCTCTTCCTAACTGTAGTTTCCTCTGGTCTCTGATGCTTACATTGGAGATCCTGATCACGGCTGTTTTTTTTCCCTTTGGTAGTAACTTTTATCCAAAGTATTGGATCGTGAACCAATTGAATCTGGAAGATGATAAACCTTCTCTTTGTTACCATGTGGAGTAGCAACAGTTCTTGTACATTGGGCAAATTAAAAAAAAATATCCATGCATGTGGAGTACAATAATGTGAGATTATAGGTTGGCTGCCTAAGTGAAATCAAATTGTATTCACTTCCTATTTCTCTAGTCTAGGGTTAGTACCTGGACAGTTTAGCAGCCCAATCCTAACTAATTTTCCAGCGCTGATGCAGCTGTGCCAACGGGATGTGCGCTGCATCCTGCAGTGGGGAGGCAGTCACAGATGCCTCTTCAAGGTAAGGAAATGTCTGTTCTCTGACGGAGGAAGGGGTGGGCATTCTCCACCTTGTGGGATTGCCCTCCCGTTGCTAGAGATAGGGCCGGCTTGAAGAAGTTGTCTCCTCCCTCGGGAGGGCGTCCCTTTCCCAAATCCAACACATCTTGGATTTTTTTGCAAGAGGGCTTAAATAAAGGGCTCAGCACTAATACTCTGCGCCGTCAAGTAGTGGCCCTCAACAGTATCTTGGGGGCCGGGCAGGGGGGACAGTGATTCTGTTCACCTGCATGTAAAATTCTCAAAGGTGTGGCCCTATTGAACCCCCTGGTAGCTCACAGGATTCCCAGTTGGGACCTGACCTTATCCTTAAGGCCTCCATGGCACGCATTCCATTCAAGGAACTCGCCCTCAAAGCTATTTTTCTAGTAGCCTTAACATCGGCCAGGAGGGTTTCAGAGTTGGGGGCCCTATCTATCAACCCTACCCTAACCCTATTTTCTACAAGGAAAAGGTGGCCCTCCACCCTGACCCAGCGTTCATCCCTAAGGTCAATTCAATTTTTCACAGGACTCAGGACATAGTGCTACCATCATTTTTGCCCCAACCTATGTTTGTTGTGAGCCAGCGTGTGGCACAGTGGGTTAAACCACTGAACCATGAGCTGTCGATCGAAAGGTCGGCAGTTCGAATCCGTGCGACGGCTCCTGCCAACCTAGCAGTTCGAAAGCAAGAAATTGCAAGTAGATTAATAGGTATCGCGTCAGCGGGACGGTAACAGCGTTCCATGCGCCTAGGTGTTGAGTCATGCTGGCCACATGACCATGGAAACATCTTCGGACAGCGCTGGCTTTTCGGCTTTGAAACGGAGATGAGCACCGCTCTCTAGAGTCGGACACGACTGGACTTAATTGTCAAGGGATACCTTTACCTTTACCTTTATGTTTGTTGTACACTGCTTTGAATTTTAGAAAAGTGGTATAAAAATATTTTAAATAAATAAATAAATAACCTTGTGCACCCGAAAGAGTGGGAATGGCATAACTTGGATGTATGCAGGGCCCTTAAGTTCTACACAGACAGAACTAGGGAACTCCATAAGTCTGAAGCCTTGTTCATAGTGTTCCAGGGAGTATCCTCGGGGGGGGGGGGGGGGAAGGCCTCAGCCTCTCTCATATTGAAGTGGCTTAGAATGGCTGTATAGAATCAGTGTAACGGGCAGTGGGCAAGGAGCCTCCAGAAGGCATCTTGGCTCACTCGATACGGGGGGCTATGACATCAGCGGCTTTTCTTGTTCTAAAGTTTCTGGTTTTCAGTCTTCTTCCTCTTTCCTGGTACCGGTCGAGTACTCCTGTACGGTCTGGGGATACAGGCCGCGTTGGAGGGACGTTTTCTTGTTCTTCTGTTTGTCGCGTCTGGACTGAGGAAGGGATGCCCTCCAGAGGGAGGAGTCAACTTCTTCAAGCCAGCCCTGCCTCTAGTGATGGGAGGGCGATCCCACATGGTGGAGAATGCCCCTCCCTTCTTCTCCCAGAACAGGATATTCACGGTAAGGGAATTCCTTTTTTCCCTTACCTAGGGGCTGCATTGCGACTGTATCAGTGCTGGAAAATTGGTTAGGATTGGGCTGTAAATCTGTCTGACTTGCTCTCATAACTATAATTAATAAGCATTTAGCTTAAATAGCAGGTGCAAATTAGAACTGGGAGGGTAACAATTCCAGTTCTTTTCTCCTCCTTTGCTCTCCCAGTGCTGATTTTTTGGTAGTGATGATCTCTAGACGAGTGTTGCTTGGAATGCACAGATTCTACCACCACGGACTGCATTAAAACACTTGTTGACTGTGGCATCAAATAAACATGAATGGACTACAGATTTAATCACCATAGATAGAACACCCATAGCTCTCCATGTAATCTCAGATTTATTCCCCATCATGTAACTTACAACATTCCAAATTGAAATTTCCTAAACATTTAGTGTCTAAATTGAAATTCAAACTATCAATGGATTTGGAATATTCAGCACTTCTATACTTGCATCCGGGCCTGATCACAACTTAATGAATGGTGATTCTGTCTGTGTGTGGGTTGGTCTTTCTGCAGGTGTAAAACGTTGTGGGAAGGCCAAGTGCCAGCCACCCAGCAGCTTGCTGTACACTATCTTGCTATAGGGACACCTATATGGACGCTGTATTTGCAAACCTTCCCTCCTCTTGGGAAAGAGAATAGAGTCCAGTGACCTTCCATTCTCATCAGTAATACTATGTTCAGCACTAGCAAGTGCTGGGAGAATAAGATGGAAAGGATTGTCCATGTTCTGTAGCTATGTATTGTTGATGATCTGGCAAATATCAGTTAAGGCACACCATTCAAACAGTTGTGTTAGCTATCCTCACAACTATAAGGGCTAGACTGTGAATTTTTAAAAATGGAAGCTTGGCTTTTAAGTAACTGGTTGCAAAGGTTTTAAAAAAAAACACCATTCCCCTTGGGCAGTCGAGCAACTCTTGCTGACTGTCTACGTTGAGATCGCGTTGACCAATGGCAATGTGGGTTGTATTTTGTGGATGTAAGACTGGGTTTACACATGCAGTGGAATGTTTTGGGAATGAGGCTGTAGAATGGACTGTATCGCTAAAGACTATAGGTGGAGTTGCTCCCCATTTTAAATACCCTGCCAGTAAAATAATAAACTAGCATACCTGGAAGAAGAGGTTTAGCTTAGCTTGTACATACTATACTGGCTTTTTCCTTGCAGGGGAGTTTGATGTAGGCGGGCATTAAAATGTGTTCTCCCCCACCCCCATCCAGTCTGAAGGGATACCTTGTTCACAAATCATCTCATTCTGTTGCAATTGTGGAACAGGCCTTTGCAATGCCTGCGCTCTGTACTGCTCACATATATTTTGAGGAGAAAACAGACAGATCTGGTGCCCTTCACAGGGAGCCTGTTCAGTGAAATCATTTGGGGACATCCCAGAACTGTTCTTGGGCTTTGGATCCTATAGTACAATCTGCCTGATGTGCTGTGGGCAGGGGAAGAATAGGTCCTGGTCCTGTAATGTTTGCACAAACAGTTCAGGGAGAGGGTAAGTCAGTATTCATTTTCCTCTATTATGCTGAACACCCTGTCAGTGTGAATAGTAAAAGCGTCAAAAACTGAGGTTGGTTGGCTAATGTGTCCTCTTTCTTTATAATGGACTGGTGCCAGTGCTACTCCCAGCAGCTAGCCACCCCTTACCTCCAGTAAGCCACCCCTTACCTCCAGCAGCTAGCCACCCCTTACCTCCAGTGTTAATCACGTTGCTAGAGTATTGTGTACTGGCTAAGAGATTGAGCTGCAAATCAGGACTTTCCTGGTTCAGATCTAATCTCAGCCATGAATTTGTACCAGGTGGCCTTGGGCAAGCTACTCTCTCTCTCATCTCCCCGGTTGCAATATGGGAATGATAATACTTCCCGTACAGAGTTGTTGTAAGGATAACATCAAGATAGTACATGTGGAGTGCTTGTACACTTGGAAAGAACTATATAAATGTTTATTATTATTGTTACCACCTTTTATACTGGTGTCCCCTGGTCTGGTCCCCTGGGGGTACCAGACCACCTTACCTGTCTCCTGAGAAACCTGTATGCGGGTCAAGAAGCAACAGTTCAAACCGGCCATGGAACAACCGATTGGTTCAAAATTGGGAAGAGAGTACGGCAAGGCTGTATATTGTCACCCTGCTTATTTAACTTATAAATTATGAGTACATTATGAGAAATGCAGGGCTGAATGAATCTCAAGCCGGAATCAAGATTGCCGGGAGAAATATCAACAACCTCAGATATGCGGACGATACCACCCTAATGGCAGAAAGCGAAGAAGAACTAAAGAGCCTCTTGATGAGGGTGAAAGAGGAGAGTGCAAAAGTTGGCTTGAAACTCAACATTAATAAAACCAAGATCATGGCATCTGGTCCCATCAATTCCTGGCAAATAGAAGGGGCAGAAATGGAAGCAGTAACAGATTTTACTTTTTTGGGTTCCAAGATCACTGCAGACGGAGACAGCAGCCATGAAATTAAAAGACGCTTACTCCTTGGAAGGAAAGCTATGGCAAATTTAGATAGCATAATAAAAAGCAGAGATATCACCATGCCAACAAAAGTTCGTATAGTCAGGGCCATGGTGTTCCCAGTAGCAATGTATGGTTGCGAGAGTTGGACCATAAGGAAGGCTGAGCGCCGAAGAATAGATGCTTTCGAACTGTGGTGCTGGAGAAGACTCCTGAGAGTCCCTTGGACTGCTAGGAGATCAAATCAGTCAATCCTAAATGAAATCAACCCTGACTGTTCCCTGGAAGGACAGGTACTAAGGCTGAAACTCAAATATTTTGGCCACCTAATGCGAAGAGAGGAGTCTCTGGAGAAGACTCTGATGCTGGGAAAAATTGAAGGCAAAAGGAGAAGGGGAAGGCAAAGGATGAGATGGTTAGACAGCATCACCAATGCAACGAACATGAAAATGAACGAACTCAGGAACATAGTGGAGGATAGGAAGGCCTGGCGGGATATGGTTCATGGGATCACGAAGGGTCGGACACGACTTAACGACTGAACAACAACAACCCCTGGTTAACGACAGGATATGTTCTTAAAACTCCGTTGTAAAGTGAGTCTGTCATTAAGAGAGTCTTCAGCACCATTTAGTGGTTGATTTTGGTATAGCGCATATAACCTACATAATGCAATGCAGTGGTTCTCAAAGTGGAGGGTCACGACCCACCACTGAGAACAAAAACTGTCCCTGCCCCCTTAAGGGGCGGGGATAGCATAGCAGCAGCCGCTGGCCCTGCCCCCACAAGTATTCGCAGTTCTCCCCGCCTCAGGGGGACTTTGATAAACACTGATGTAATGCAATACAGTGCAGGTTATTTTTATTTATTTATTTATTTACCGCCTTTCTCCATTTTTACACAGCATGCAAGGCAGTTTACAGACAGGGTGATCCAAATCACCATTTTTTGATGGGTTTTTTTTACAATATTGTTCTGTGGAAGTCACAGAACCCCCAATAGACCAGATGTCTATTGAGGGTCTATTGAACTCACTGAACCCTCAATAGACCACCCTCAATTTTCCTTTACAGTGTGATTATCACTTTGAATAGTATAGGATGGTGTAGTGGTTTGGGAGTTGGACTTAGACCTGGAAGATCCAGGTTCAAATCCCCGCTCAGCCACAAAGCTTCCTGGGTGACCCTGGGCCAGTCACTATCTCTCAGCCTCACCTACCTCACAGGGTTGTTGTGAGGAAAAAAGGGGGGAGGAACCATGTACACCACCTTGAGCTCCTTGGAGGAAGGGTGGTATAAAAATGTGAACAATAATAAAATATACAACTTGTATCAGTTGTAATAGAGAATGAATTGCAAGTACTGTACTCCTGATACATCTTTCTAAATCCCCAGCCCATCAGCTGTTTGGTGCTAGATTAGTGCTTTGATGTTTAGCGCTGAACAGCTGATGGGCTGGGGATTTAAAAAGATGTGTCTGGAGTACTTGCCATTCATTCTCTATTACAACTGTATTGTATTGCATTATGTAGTAGGCTATATGCACTATGCCAAAATCGAGCACTAGATGGTGCAACAACAGATTCACTTTACAATGGGGTTTCAAGAACATATCCCCATCATTAACCAGGGGGCACCTGTAAATTAATCTTATTTATCTGTGTATTCACCAATTTATGCATGCTGATGTAATCAAGTCTCCAATGAGATATTATAGTGGGGATGAAGTAGAAAATCGGTTGCTGGAAATGTGACAAACCCTTAATGATCAACCACATAATCTGTGTTGACAAATTGCACTACTCTGTATTGAAAATTTTGTGATTTGGAAGATAACTCTGTACAAAGAAATGCAATACCGCATATTCAGTGGCTCATACAACTGTATAAAACTATAAATAAACATATACTTGCTACACTAGAAGGTACAGTGGACCTTGGTATCCGCGGGGGATCTGTTCCAGGATCCCCTGCGGATGCCAAAACCTGCGGATAGTCAAATTCGCGGTGGGGTCACTCAGAGGACATCTGGACGCGACTGGAAGTGTCTTCTGGTCATGTCTGGAGGTGTTCTGAGGTGCGGGGAGGGCAAGAACTTCTGGTTCTTGGCGAGAACCGGAGGTGCCTTCAGGATGCCTCTGGGAAGCTTCCGTGCATGACCTCCCCATGCCTCAGAACATCTTCTGGATGCAGCAGGAAGGCAGTTCCGGTCGTGTTCAGGAGGTCATGTGAGGCCATCCAGCGCGGGTCAGCACCCATGTTGGATCAAATCCGCGGGTGCCAAACTTGCGGATGAAGAGGGCCCACTGTATACACACACTTTGCATATTCATCCCCATACAGTCATTCTTAATTCTGACCACTTCTACATGTGTGTAGACAGCTTGAATGTATATATAACCCACAGGTCCCTGAACTTTCAGTTGCCAGGGCCAGTTCTCTGTCTTGCTCTTATTTTATTTTGGACTGGAGTGGGTCAATTATGAAAAGAATATAGACATTTTGAACATAACTCTGAGAAAGTTCACAAGAGGAGAAAAATATGTGCAGCTACAGGGCTGTTTGCTCTCTGTCTCTCAGCTGGGCTCTCAGAGTGACTCAGCAAGTTGGCTTCATCTAGCAGGAGGAAGAATGTGCATGGTGACAGGAGTGTGTGGGAGGAGAAGACAACATGGTGAGGGAGTGCACATAATTATATCATGTCACTGGGCTTTGTGGCTGGTCAAAATGTGTTGGTGGTCCTGATGTGATCCATGGGCGTAGTTTGGGGACCCCTGGTATAACCTAACGTTTTAGAGGACTTATGAGTACCAGTGCTCAAGATGATGGCTGCTTGTCCATCTTCCAGTCCACCACTGTTGATAGAACAAGAGTGTGGACATCAGCCCGGTACCCAGCCCTGCTCCATTCTTCTTCATTTTGCATTGTATCACCCCACTGGAGAATAGCCAAGAGACATTAGGCTTTTCTATATGGTGAGGAGGTTGCTGCCCAAAGGTTGAGCTTGCTAGATCAAGGGGGGAAAAAAAAGCAAACTTGGTTCTCATATAGTGTGGATGGTTTTTGCAGAACTTGCACATGTGAGGTAAATACCTAGCCTCTAGCAACGTGATGCCAGAAGAACTAGCAGTCATTAAGATACGCTGTGCTCAAAAAACATGGGGTTATAAAGATAATCACCAGCACTTTGAATTCAGCTGGGAAATGACTCGGGAGCCAGTGAAAGTCAACAAGAAGGGAGTAACATGGTCCCTTCTACTGAATGTCCGAGTTCTGGACCAGCTGCCATTTTATGGGGCAATGACTTCCATAGCATACTTATGTGTATTGAGAAGACACTATCATTTGTTTCACTTCTGCCTATCAGCTTCACTGGTTGAGCACAATTTCTTTTGTTTTGGGAAGAATACAGACATTTCATATCCACTCTTCCTTTGTGCCATCCATACTTTGATAAACCTCTGTCTTTGTCCCTCATTCTCCTGACAGTCACATGTCATTTGGAGACAATTTCGGAGTTCTGAATTTGGCAGCTTGCTGCTGAGTCAGATTCTTGGGTTAATATAAGTTGCACAGCAGGCCTTACATATGTATACAAACAGGGAGCTAATGGCCAGGACAACAAAAACACAATTTCTCAACTGGCCCTTGGGGAGATCATGTCCCCAGTACACCTTAGGATCTGGCTGCTGTGCACAGACTAGGCTGCCCTGCATTCAGCACCATTTGCCTTCCACCGAATCTGTTTTAGCTTGAACAGCTGAGCAGAAGAAAGCTTGTTGTTCTGCCCATGATCCTAGGCCATGAGTTGCTAGAGCTAGACCATCCTTGTTCCAGGATAGGAAACATACAAAAATATGTATATTTGTAGCTTGCAGAATCTCGTGTTTGCTAAATGAAGCTGTGAATGTGGGGGTGGGGGGGTGGGGTGGGGGCGAGGAGGAGGTCAGATAAGTGGTTTCAATTTTAGTTGACAGCCCCCTGCTAAGATTTATGACACCATGCTGTATATGCATGCTTCTTTGTGGAGGCTTAAATCATGTCATGCAAACTGGCCTTACCTTTCCACTGGAAATAATGGTACCAGTCAGAGAAATGCATTAATAGCATCTTGTACATTGGTTTATAATAATGGTGCTATTAGCAAGAGGTGCACGGTGTCAGAGAAGTAATGGGACATCACCTTTTTCCCCTACACACTGGACTCCAAGGATTTAATGCATTTCTACATACATCGCATTGGGCATGAAGATCTATGTTATCAATTGACGCATCGGCTGAAAATATGACCCATACAAACTCTGTGGTTCGGGGAACTCCACGAGTAGAAGGACTGTCCTCTAGATGTGACTTCTCACTTTTTAAAAAGCACACAAACACTTTCAGGACAATTTAGGGATTCACTAAGTCCCTGCTTAGTTTGTGTGTCTTCTCTCTCCTCCCCATGTAAAAAGGCATTGTTGGTTTTCATTTTTTTGTCTTTTATGTTGTAAAGTACGCCAAGTGCCAGCATGGTTCATGTGCACACATACCTATAGTTACTGAAACAAAACAGGTTTGTTCTTCTAGGCTGGAGCAGAGGATTTAGAATTGAAATCCTGTTCTCACATGGAACTATGAACATTTCATTGCTTTAGCGGCTTCTTCTTGTCTCTGTTCTGATGGCTGGCAAGCAAAATCTTTCCAAATGACAGGAGTGCTGCCTGAGAAACAAATGGTTTGCTACTTCACTTAAACATCAGTGTTAACTTCCGCCTGGGAGGGAGGTTCCCATTTCTTTAAGGCTGTGTGTGCCCCAGAACAAATGGACAGGCTGTCAGCACATTGAATAACCATTCAACTTGTATCCTCTGCATTGCTTATGGGTATGATTGCAGCAGCTTCATCGGAAATGTCCCCATTAAGTGCTGGAGTTTGGATTTCTTGTGATAGACTGACTCCTGGCAGACATTGTGGAATGAAGAGGGAATGTTATGCAGGGTGGCTTAGGAGGAATTTGGACCAGCTTAGGTTACAGGTGAAACGTTGGTGTGATGGGAACTAATTGAGGATGAATAGAGTTGAGAGTAGCATTGAGAGTGAAGAGTAGACTGCTGTGGAAAAAAATGGCAATAATTATTGAGATGGGGATTCACAAGTTGATCAAAGAAACCCTGTCCATGGGTTGCAGGATTGGCAATGGGAGAAGGACGATGTTGCAGGCAATGTAATGCCTGCAGGACTCTGACTATTCAGTATTAAAATGATAATATTACTAGTGAAATACTTGAGGGTTATTAGGTTAAAGAAGAAAGCACATATTTGGCATAGCAAATGGAGGAATATGGCCAGTACCAAAAGATAAGTCCCAAAACAAACAATGCACACTTTAGAAAAAAGCCCCCTCCCCATTCCCTAGCATCTGTTCCTTGGGCTTTTCCACTCTTTCAACTCACTCTTGATGGGAGTTGGGGTCAATTTAGGATCCCCCCCCCCAAAAAAATGATCAAATTGTGGTTTATGAAAAATTGCCACAATTTGATCTTTTGCGTGAAAAATCTTACTGTCCGTTTCCATGCCACAGCTGAAACGACTTCCTGGGGCACCAACATGGAGCAACACCCTTTTACTTTCTCGGCAGCTATGTTGGTTCATGCTTGTTTGAAATGTTGCAAGGTTTCATGCTAAACATTCATCTCACATGAGCTTGTGGACACCTTTTTTATATTGGCTGATACTGCCGTGTTTAATCTGCTGCTCTTGGAATAATTTGAAAACAAGGCAGATTCTTTTAATTACACAGGAGATCAGTAGATTTTGTGCAGAGACGTGGCTGAAAGCTCACGTTTCTTTTAAGAATGCAGGATTTTGGCACCCCAAAAGAGGTAATCTTGGACACGACTGGACTTAATTGTCAGGGGTCACCTTTACCTTTTTATGCCCCCCTTCATCATTTCTCTGGGTAAGGTTCTATCCGCTAATCATCAGACTGGGACAGAAAATCTGTTTTTATTCTTTTTGTTCTGAATCTCTGTGTTTAATGAAGAACATAGAATCGGAACACTTGTCATGTTGGTGTGTTTTTTAAATGAAAAAACCCTACTGCCTCTTCTGCTTGAGGGTTCAGTGGTTAGCCTGGCCAGGTGGGCCCTCAGCCAGGGCCTGACCTGGTCACCACCCCTGCTCCATCTCCCTCCATTTTCTTTGTTGTCTTTCCTGTCAAATATTAGATTGTATATTAATCGGCGATTGTCCTCCTCTTATACTTAAAGAATCATGCACTCTGATGCTATATAAATACCGTATTGTCCCGAGTATAAGACGCACCTGATTATAAGACGCACCCTTAAAGTTTGGTGCTATTAAAAAAAATTTAATTAAATCACTGGCATTAAATTGCAACAGCCTGATTATAAGACGCACCCCTAGTTTAAAAACTTAAATTAGGAGAAAAAAGTGAGTCTTATACTCAGACCAATATGGTAATAACTGTGGAGGACCTCCTAGCCTTGTTTGAGAGGGAAGGGGAAGCCGCCTAGCTCCCACTTGTGCAAAGACGAGCGTGCCTGTGCTTGGTTATTAGGGAACCAAAAAGAGGTGATTTAGACTCTTCTTTTGTTACATCGTAGGCATAAATTCAAGGATATTTGCTTTCCACAGGGGAATATGAACATAAGAACATAAGAACATAAGAAGAGCCCTGCTGGATCAGGCCAAAGGCCCATCTAGTCCAGCTTCCTGTATCACACAGTGGCCCCACCAGATGCCTCAGGGAGCAGACAGCCAACAAGATAACCTGTATCCTGTCGCCACTCCCCTGCACCTGGCACAGAGAAAACCCACTTCTAAAACCAGGAGGTTGCTTATGGCCTGTAACCTGTGATGGTCTTTTCCTCCATGAATCTGTCCAAACCCCTTTTAAAGGCATCTAGGCCAGATGCCATCACCACATCCTGTGGCAAGGAGTTCCACAGATGAATTACACGCTGGGTAAAGAAATATTTTCTTTTGTCTGTTCTAACTCTCCCTCCACTCAATTTTAGTACATGTCCCCTGGTTCTGGTGTTGTGCGAGAGGGAGAAGAATTTTCCTCTATCCACTCTCTCCATCCCATGCATAATTTTATAAGTCTCAATCATGTCCCCCCTCATGCGCCTTTTTTCTAGGCTGAAAAGCCCCAGACGCTGTAGCCTTTCCTCATAAGGGAGGTGCTCCAGCCCACGAATCATTCTGGTCGCTCTTTTCTGCACCTTTTCCAATTCAACTATATCCTTTTTGAGGTGTGGTGACCAGAACTGGATATGGACTGTTCTGTTGCCACCAGTTGGTGCTAGAACTTTATTGTGGATATACTAACAGCCGAATCCTGTGCAGGTATGCGTTGCTGCAACCTAAGCCCATTGCGGCCTGCACTAGCGCGACCCGGACTCACCTCGGGTGAAGGGAACATTTGTCCCCTTCTCCCGGTGTAAGCAATAGGCCTCCTCAGATGCTCTTTAGCTGGTGAACAACCGGGGAGGCTGTGTAAGGCCGGCCCAGGCTGCAACGGGGCATAGGATATTGGCACAACTCAGCGCCAATGCCCCCTCCCAGCCCTGGCTGGCCAATGGCCCCCCTTCGCCGCCCCTGTCCGCCCTCCCCCTGTCACTGCGCTGCGCTGACTAGTGCAGGACCTACCTGCAGCGGCCGGTGCAGGTCCGGGATGCTGGCAGAGTAAGCAGTGCCGGCCTCCGTGCCAGTGCCACTTGCTCTAGAGCAGCTGCAAACATGCTTTATGGCACATTTGCAACTCCTTAGGCCAGTGGAGTGCATGCTCTGCCGGCCTATTGTTAGGCAGGATTGCGCCATAAGAGAGCTTCTTAGAACAGGGACTCCCAAACATTTTTTAGACCAAGTGGCCATGGTCAACCCCCAAACATCTTGGGCCCAGCACCTGAAGTTTCTGCTGTTGACTATAAAAGGCCTTGATCTAAAACTTGTTGGCATGTACTTAACTTTAGGGTTGGTTAAGCAGAGATTGGGAGTGGGGAGCGAGTTGTTTTTGTTTTTAGCCATCTCCGATAGCTTATGCTTGAAATACATGAATGAATGAGTTCATGTATGTAAAAACACAGGCCTCTGAGTATTCCTTTTGGAATTCTTTACACTTGCGACTTCCTCTGTTGTTAAGGGGGAATCTGTGTTTCTGTACATAATGTGGTTTAATCTACAAAACCCCACATATTCTGATTGTTTATCCCACAGGACTTAATTAGCTCATGACTAGATGCTACTCTGAGTGCTAGGAAAGCAGAGAGGAGCATATATAAAACTTCAGCGCTCAGTCAGTACATGTCTCATGAAATGTCAACCACCGAGATACTGATGAGACGTATAAAACATGCTGACCATATGAGAGGATGGTGCTTTCTGCTGGGCTTATGGGAGATTTTGAGCAGGTTTAGGTATTTCTGAGCCTATTATGCTTACTGAGCCTTCATATTATTATTCCAGCTCAGTAGACCAGACCTAATAATCATGTAAGCATGCTGTTTTAACAATGCTTCCCTTGTATGGATTTCCCCACCTCCCTGGCTCAATGTGTGGTGTGAATATGTCGCAAGGACAGATGCCATGTACATGAAGCCAATGGAAAGAAAACCTAACTGGTAGAGTGGTATATTTCTGACAGTCCAAACCCTTGAGGGCTTCCCATTCTGAAATACCGGTACATAGTCTAAACCATCTGGCAAAGCTAGATACATGATGCTCCCCTGAACTGGTTATGTGTGTTTGCCTTAATTTGCTTTAAAAATTATTAAGGATTTAAACAATTGCTGGGATAACAATTGCTGTACCCAAGGGAGATGAATTGCAAGTGACTGTTGGGTCATATCTTTGTGATTGAAAACTATGGATTTCCCATTTGCCAACCCCCAGTGGATTACTATGAATGGCAATAAGGTTCCAGAACTCTTTTTTTTAATGACCTAAAAATGGATGCTAAAGATTTTCATGGGTCCTTGTGCCCCTCACTCTAATACATGTATGCATCTCATTGTTGCTGTTATATTATTTACAAAGTTCCTAAAATTTATTAGGAGTTGTAGGAAAATAAAATGGAAAACGACCCCTTCCTGTAGGTGTACATTCCTAAATAGGACCAGCCAGGAGGGTCTAGGTATATCTTGTGTGCCTCTTCAACTCTCAAAATGTTAGGGCTAATCTAGATAAGCTTGTTCTGCACATGCTTCACCGAGTCTCATGCCACCACTCTGTTGGGTGTCTAGGTAGTAGCTCTGCTGGTTGTTGCTGAACAGGATATGCTCACATTTATTCTTGACCGTTTATTTCCAGGTCTGTTACATATGGCAATCACTGCTCTGTGCCTAAGGCCTCCTTCACACTATTATGTTGTTTTTCGTAACACCCCCCCCCCCCCCATTTTAACCAATATTAAATGTATCCTTTGGTACAACTTTGTACCCTCCCCTTGCTTGATGAATGACATCCTTTATGGATCGTCTTTCATTTAAATCAGTTCGTCATGACATTGTGAGGCATTCAGAATGATGACTTATTACAAAGCTGTTATTGCCACCACCCTTCTTTCTGAAGCTGGGAGGATGCATCCCTTTGGTCTCCTCAGCTATAAATTACACTGATGTTTGTGTGTGATCATTTTGTAGATTCCTCTGATCCTATTCTGCTTGGTATTGCCTCATTCCCTATGACATCCAAATAAACTTCCATCAGCATTATATTTCCTAACATTTTTCCCTGCACCCCGAGAGCATTAAGGGCTGGTATACATATGAAGCAGTTGGGGTGGGAATAAACAAGTCGAGTTCTGAGGTGGCAAAATGGATTGTATCACTTTGAACTGCAGATTGCAGATCACATTTTTTGAATGCTTCTTCCCGTGAAAGATTTGCTGCAATGCTAGAGGAACAAAACTAGCACAGCAGGGAACAGGCAAAGCTAGAAACTTTCTCCTTAGTGTGCTTTTACTGGCAGCAAGGCTTTTCACATGGAGGGAGTGTTAAAAAAGAAAAAAAGCTATCCCCTGCTTTAGCCTGAAGTAGCATGGCTTTCTGTACCATCTCGTTCTATTGCTTCCTTCTGTAGCACAGAGTCCTGTACAACTGGTATGCAACACCAGATCCCCAAGTTTAAAACACCGGTCTTGAAGTGCAGATGTTATCATTTCCTCTAAATGTGCCTTCTGCAAGGTTGTTAAACTGCAGAGAGAAAGCCAAGATGGCTGCCACTGTATCCACAGGCAATGTGAAGAGATAAATGGTTGACCCTGGTCCATGTCAGGTTAGGATTGATGCCACTATCAGCTCTAGTGCCTTTTCAATGATTTAAAAAAAAAAATCTCTGATAGAGTGTGTTATCTAGTTACTGCCATGAGGGCAATCGCCCCAGGGGAGGGAAGAGAGAGGGGGAAAAAGGTCATTCTAAGAGGACAATCTTTGTCAGATTAAATGAGAAAAGGAAACTCTCTCTTAAAAAAGTAGTACAAAAAAATCAAAGTAGATCTAGGTATAAGGGAAAGGATAAGCAAAATCACTGCTGTCTTTTTTCTCAGTCACTGGGATGGGCCTTGGGCAAAAATGTGAAATCTGGGGGTGGGGGGAGAGAGAGAGAATAAGGACTTTGCTTCAATTCTGTAATATACAAGTGATAATTTTTATCTTCCACAAGCCCAAAAATGGTCAGATTCAGAACTGATTTCCTTGCCCTTTTGCTACAATAAACTTACAGCGTAATCCTGAAGTCCCTGAAGTCTTTACTCTGAAGTCCCACTGTGTCCACTGTGGCTTACTCCCAGAAAAGTATGAAGTGTGTCTGCTTGCTGACCTTATATGCAGAGGTGTCGTTAGAGTTTGGCGCACCCGGGGCGAGATCTCGTAGTGTCACCCCCATGGACCTCCTCCCATACCAGACCATACAGAATCCTTAGTAATGTTTTTGTACTAATGTTACTCGTAAATCGTAATTTCCGCATATCACTGAATGTAATGGTAATAGTGACATAAACCCCGTCAAACCCCTAAGAGATCCCAGCATTCAATGGGAGGCAATAACATCGAGCAGCCACCAAAACCAACCAGTCACTTGACTAGCTAGACTCCAGGAGACAGAAGGAAGCCCTAATGCAATACCCAAAAATCAAGCCTCTTGGCAAAAAACAAAGCCTTCTCAATCCAGCACCTGCACTCCTGCCTTATCCAACAACGGATTACAGCATCTGTTAAGTAATCTTATGCCAGCAGGCTCCTACTTCCAGGAAACAGGACTACAAAACATGACAGGGCATGCAGAGAATGCCTACAAGGGAAATAACTTTACTTACTGCAACGGTCTTTCCCACTGCAGCTACTTGAGATCCTTTTCAACTGGAGATGCCAGGGGAGGCATCTGTAATCTTGTGCATGCCAACAAGTATGGCCCCTTTCCTTAAATCACAGACAGAACCATTAATCTACCACTGGTATGTTTTCGCACCACCGGTATCAAATGGAATGTATTTAATTGAATAGAAAGTCATTTTGGTGTCACCCCTCCCTGGTTTGTCACCCAGTGCAGTCCGCCGCTTGCTCCCTCTAGTGACGCCCCTGCTTATATGTGTTCCCTTTGGGTTGTGATTCTAAACATACTGATCCAAATTCAGTTCATAATTGTAAATGCATATCCGTTCTCTTATCGAGATTCTGATGCAGTGATTTTTCTTCATGAAAGATTGTGGAAGAGAGTGCAAAGGAAAAATGTTATATGAGTACAGTATATGACACTTCTGAAAATGATGTGAGGATGATTCAGAATCAACTCACAGCCTGATCCCTTCTGCAAAAATGGATGGCATTCCTGTTTTAATGGAGGCGTCCTTTGAGAATTGTGAAGTGCAGAGAAAAAATCTGGAGTGGGAGCCATGCTACAGTCTAATGTTTTTGAATGAATGTTTTTTGAAGCAGCATGTAGTCACAGGTAGAATAAGACAATCTCAAAGATTCTACTGACTTCAGTAGATATGATATTCTACTGCAGCAGGGATTCTCAACCCCTGGCCGGCCGAGTACCACCTCTGGTGGCCTCCTCGGACTGCGTACCACTGGAAGTAAGTGACAATGACATCATGGCTACTTCTGGTTTTTGGGCCACGTTTTCGGCCAGGGAAGAAAGAGAGGTAGGAGTTCTTGGCAGGCGGAAGGGCCATTTCCAGCACTCCCGAGAGGCTCAACAAAAGGCAGGAGTCTCTTGGGAGCGAAAACGCAGCTTCAAAGAAGCCGCGTCGGAGTGGGGTTCCGCCAGACCGGTGGTCCTCGTATTACTGGTGGTATGCATATCACCGGTTGAGAACCCCTGTTCTTTTGGTATATAATATACGGTCAGATAAGTAAAATCAGATTTTGGTGCCAGCTTGTAAGGAAGTGACTACTGAACAAATTGATACAGAACTGAAACTACTGTTGTCTTTAAAATCCTGTGGGACTTGGAAAAATAAAGAGATCCCTCAGTTAACATAATATGGAGGGGATAAAATCTGTTTAGAAGGTGTGGAGGTAAATCTTCATGCACCACTGGTGCACGCGTGGGTGTGATGGGTTGCTCTGAAGCCAGTTCAGAATTTCTCCTGCAGCACTGCATTCAGACTGGGTCCACACTGTTGTTTTTCAGGCTTGAAGATGGTGTGATTAAGTTATCAGTACTCAGGGATACATAGAGGTAGGGGTGTACGTGCATGTTTCCTATCCCACTATACTCTTGGCAAAACAGGCTTTGCGCGTTTTTGTAGCACTTCAAAGCCTGCAAAACCTGTTAGCTTAGAGACAACTGTGGGACAGAAAAAAATGAACGTTTGTATCTGCAGGCAATGATAGTGCTATTGTACTATTTTTAAGCCTCTCAAGAAAACTACTCTCTAGTCCCAGTTTTTGTTTGTTTGTGTAGCCAAGCTTTAAGAGCCGCTCCAAATCCAGACATTGAAAGGTTTCTCTGACCTTGCAAATATTTGTATTAATGGCTCCCAGCATGTACTTAGCTTCTTTCTAAGGCACGTTGCAGTTGAGCCATTTGTGCAATTACCTTCATTCTCAACTCTGAAACACTGTATGGTTAGCTGGTGGAAAAAGGTAAGGTTTCCAAGCTAATTTTTTAATGGACGTAAGAAAGGGCACCGCTAGGCCAGACCCAAGGGTCATGAGGTCCACCATTTTGTGACCCCTGGCCCCTCCTTCCTTGAACTTGCCCTCAAGTATTTACTTTGAATTGGCCCCTCCTTCCTTGAATTTGACCCCCTCGCCCTTCCTTTGAATTTACCCACTCTCCCCAGCATGCCCCGTGCTTCACTGACGCTCGGAAAAGGGCTTGGCTCCTGAGCGCTATTCCGAGCGTGAGGGTTGGCGGGGCATGCTGGGGAGAGTTCTTCAGTTGAAGTGTTTGCCCTACGCTCCAGCTGACGATCTGAAAGGCGCTTGGTTCCTGCACGCTGAGCGCTTTTCCGAGCATCAGTGGAGCTGTTCAGGAAGAGAGCAGATCGGGCTGGCAGGCTTGGGAGAGGTCGGTGCTGAGTGCCTTTGCTGGGGGGAAGAAGAAGCCTCCAGGGGCCACAGAAGAAGCCTGCGGCCCACGGGCCATGTGTTGGACCACACTGGCCTAGAAGAGTCAAATAACCTGCACAAGTTAGTTCTGCTCAGCAAGAGAGTTTTGGATTTGGGATCCAATCCTATTCAACTTTCCAGTGCCAATGTAGCTGTGAGTTAAGGAAACAAATGCTTTCATGACTGCCTCTCCCCACCGCAAGATGCAGTACATGGCCCGTTGGCACGGCTGCATCAGTGCTGGCAATTTGGATAGGATTGGACCCTTGGATTTGTTGAGCAACAGTCTCCCATGCTGCATGGCAAACCTGCGTTGAAAGTTTGAAAAGGCAGTTTGAGAGGTGACATGAAGGGGTTTGCTGCTCAAAGGGCAAAAGTAAAAAAAAGCCCTTGGGCCTGCCTGAAATAGCTCTCTGGGTCTCAGCCTATATTCTTTAAAAATACATTTCTGAACAGCCTTTAGATCAACTACGTTCTCTTTTAAGCTGACGTTGGCACCCGAAAGGCTTACCAGTGTGCTTTTCCCAAATCCAATGTCATGGCTTGGCTAGGCTTAGTTCTTGGCAGCTTGCATTTTTAGTGCATGCCCTCCTCTATCAGTGACACTTGGGATTTGCAGCTTCTCAATGGTTCTGCTGCACGAGTACCTCAAATCATAGGAGACTGTGTGTGATTTGTATGCTGCCCTACGTCGTGCCTCCTATTTCTAATTGGTTAAAACGTGCTTGGAAGCCATAATGAAAAATGCCTCCTCTTTTGCCAACTCAGACCTATGTACATTTTCCAAAATAACAGCTGATGGTTGCCTGGCATCGAGAGGTGGAATCTTGCCTTGGATCGCTTCTAAAAATGTAAATTTAGATCTGCAGCAACATCTTAAAATTGGAAAACCCTTTTAAAGAAATATGTTAATGAGAATACCAAGGCAGTTGCTTTCAAAGAGTCCCTTTTCGGTCACACTCTGTGTTGTATATGCAACTATTTATGTAGAGAGTAACCGTGTTTGAGACTCTGGATGTAAATATGTCAGTCAGATTCTCATTCACAATGTGTGAATTATATTGATTTGTAAGAGGACGTTGCTGCAGCAGAGTGAAAAGGCAGTACGTTTAAATATATGTACTATACTCCTCCTGGGTGCTGCATTTTTTTTTAAACAGATGGCTTGATTTTATGCATTTGCTGACAAGAAACCTTGAACTTTCACCAATACCTTCTGAATAACAACAAAACAACTTCTTGATAAAGGTCAGCTATATACTTACCTTCATCAGTGTCGGGGCCGGCCCAAGACTTCCTGATGCCTGAGGTGGCTTGTCAAATGCTACCCCCACTTATCTGATGATGTGCCTGCCTCCCTACTCTCCAATGTTCTAGCTCAACACCCTCCTCTCTTCCTCATTTCCTCTTTCTCTCTGTTCCCCTCTTCTTTTTCCGATCCAGAGACTGGAAAGAAGAGGGGAGCAGTGGAGGCAAATACGAAGACAGAAATGGGCGCCCTCCCACCAATCTTCTGCCCGAAGCAACTGTTTCAGTTGGTCTCATGGATGGCGCCGGCCCTGATCAGTGTTCATAAAGACCTGTTCCAAATCCAGTGTGACGTAATATTTGGACTGGCAGACTGTTAAGCTTGGATGCAAAGAGACCCACTGAATCGTGACCTCCTTCCTTTCGAATGGTAGCTTCCAATATCATATCACAAACCACTGTTCAAACTTTTCTTAAAGTTTGAAAAAATAGTTTGATATGGCATGGTGATGTCATTCAAATGAAGTAGTCACATTTCACAGGGGATGCTTAAGTGCATCTTTGCATCCAAACCAAAGTCTGGGTGCAACCCTTGTACTAGAAAGATCAGAATTCAAATTCTCACACAGCCTTGAACCTCAGTAAATTACTTTGGTCTAGTCACACACTCTCCCAGCTTCATAGGGTTGTTGCAAGAATAAGGGCGGGCGGGGGGGGGCCCCACAACCATATATGCCACCCTGCACTCTTTGAAGGAAGGGTGAGATGAATCGATAAATCTTCCCTTATAAACAGCTGCATAAACAAGTGCTTTGGTTTAAGGGGCTGTGAGACAACCTGACTTTTTTTTTTTTTTAAACAAGTCATTAAACTGGGGCTGAGTACCCATTAGAGCTCCTGAAGAAAAACAGACACAGAAAAGGTGGAGAAGTAGTAGGTACAGTTCTCTCTCTCTCTCTGAGCACTTTTCCTTTGGAAGGTTTATGTCTTTTCAATAAACAGACCGCTAGCCAAACTGCGGCCTTAACAAAATATTTTCGGTTGACTTCATGCATGGTGTGGTGTTGGAACTGTTAGCTGTGCTCAGTAAATTTTAAATGTCAGACCTCATTAGTGGTGATTTTAGCCAAAGAGAGTTGGCGTGGAACCCAACTTCCTCCAACAGAATTGCAGAAAGAGAAATCACCTTTTTGCTTCTGTGTCTTGATTTCCACAATCTCTCTCTGGTTGGGTCAAAGCGCATGACATAAAAAACAGACCCATGTGCCCAGAGGAATTAACCGTATAAAATTGTTAAAATTTTATATTTTAACATAACAAAATGGGGGAGGGCAAAGTGGGAAGGGGAAGGTGACAGTGAAGGTGCAAATTCAGAGGCATGTGGTTAGGAAGTTTCAGTAGGAGACAAGGCCAAAGGGGTTGAGCTGAAGGCTTCATGGAAAATGTACCACTTGATGAGCAGGGGCATGAGAAACTGCCAGTGTGGGAGCCCCGGAGCCCACCACTACTGGATCTGAAATCATGGGATCCTTATTTTGTTTGTAGAAGTACAGTTGGACCTTTTTATCCGTTGGGGTTCTGTTCCTGGAATGACAGTGGATATGAAAATCAGTGTTATATGAAATCGGAGGGGGGGGGGGTTGGGAGTGGTGCCACATTACCTTTTTTCCCAGCATCTTCGCCACTTCCCTCCTCCTGAGTTTGTTTAAACTTGTAGGCGGGCCCTTGCGGGGGACCCTGGCAAAGGGCTGGTCAGGGCGGCCTCGGCCCCAAAGGGCTCCACGGGGGAAGGGTCAACCTCCAGGCCAACAGGTCCTTCTCAATGGTTCCCCAGGGGTCTGGTCTACCCACCTGATATTGCCTTCTTTAGAGAGGTCTCTGGAGGACAGGTCTACCCACCGTTTGGCTGTTGAGTGAATCCTGGTGGACAGGTCTACCCACATGGGATTTAGTAGAAGTACTCCTCAGAGGACAGGTCTACCCACTGGCCTCTGTGAAGTCAAGTCTGGAGGGCAGGTCTACCAAAGTAGTTGTGAAGGGTACGGTGGGGGCCAGGTCTACCCAAGGATAGGCAGTCGCCGTAAGGCCTCAGGTGGAGCTGGGGAAGAGGGGGTTAGTTTCACCCGGTTCCTTTCCCCAGCAAGCTGGTTTCCGATGAGTCAGGCTGTCGCTCCGGAGTACCAGCCCGCTCGCCAGCCCCCTCATCACTGGCCTGCTCGTGCTTTATACCCGGTACTAACCCTTGTTCCCGCCCCCCTTTGTCCCTCCCCCAGCGCTGGAGCCAATCCCACCAGGACCAGTCTGACACTGACAGGCCGTCCGGCCTATCAGCAGGGGCGTCTGCGTCGTCTTTGCCCTGCAGGTCATGTGTTGTCTCCCCTTCCTTTCCCCCGCCCCCGGCCTCGCCGGGCGGCGAGGCTTGGCTGCCGGCTTCCCTTGCGGGGAGATGAGACAAGGCTCTGGTCAGGCTCATCTTCCTGTGTTCTGCGGGGACGAACGAGCCGGAGCGCGTTCGCTGGACTACCCCCGTCGTCTCGTCTCCTCCTCGGGTGTCGGCTTCATCAGTTTGTCTCCTCCCGGCCGCTGGTGAGTGCGTGCGCTCCCGGGCTTGCGACTGGCTACCCGAAAGGGGGAGGACGGGTCCGGAGCTGCGGCCCTCCTCTGTCGGGGTTGGGCACTTAGCCCCTCCAGGGCGTGGAGCGTCTCCCCGGCCGGGGACAGGCCCAGCTCCGGACAAAACTGACTGAAAAAACAAAAGCCACTACTGGAAGCAACCTGTAAATGGCGCCAGAGACTCCCGGCTGCATTTTTCAGCAGTTTGGACACGCGCAGGAGGCTGGAAGTGGCTGGCAGGCCCCTGACAATGCTGAAAAAAAGAGGTAATGTAGTGCAGTTGAATCCGTGGATTAAAAGAAAACCGTGGATAAAAAGGTCCTACTGTACAATAAAGCACATTATGGCCATTATGCAGTTGGGTCAAAGTGCATGCTTTTGTACCATGCTATTGAGACTTGCGCTCTAAAATCACATTGCTATGGGTAACTTAGGTAGGGGCTTCAGGCTACAGTCCCATACACACTTACCTGGGAATACTTCCCATTGAAGTCAGTG
The DNA here is from genome assembly GCA_026170595.1 of Plestiodon gilberti rubricaudatus. Taxonomy (NCBI): domain Eukaryota; kingdom Metazoa; phylum Chordata; class Lepidosauria; order Squamata; family Scincidae; genus Plestiodon; species Plestiodon gilberti. The sequence continues at coordinate 141,715,502 of JANXHW010000001.1, read as the reverse complement.
GGGCTTACTTCGGAGTAGTCATGACTAGGATTGCACTGTAAGGGATACCAATATGCAATAAACACCTCTTAAATTGAATGTGCTCATGAGAATGTGTGTGTTTGGATGCTATGAAAGGTGGATCATTTGGTACATAAGTCAAATAGTTATTGTTTTCTTTCTTTTATAAGCAGCTGGCTGTAGTGAGCATCTACAGGTGGTGCGTGTGTGTGTGTGTGCGTGTGTGCGCTAGTGCTAGAACAAGATTTGATGCATTTTGAGGTGGAAATGGAAACTTAGTAAAATTTTAATCGGCTCTAGTTTCTTCTGGTCTGCTGAGATAGTTAACAGGTTCAGTTTAACCCCTATCTTAAGTTCTTATTCTGTCAATGTTTTGAGTTAGGAGTTGTATTTCATTTCTGTTCATATAAAGCAAAGAGATTCTGTACACTAAGCAGGGCTTTCAGATGCTGCTACATGAATAAGAATGATATGAAAAGAAGTTAAAATGTGTTTCACTTCTGAACAAATAAGTGTCCCCCAGTTGGGTACAGAGCATTTTGGAAGTGCTGTGGTAGCCTCATTTACAGAGTGAAGTTGACTACCTCAGAGAAGATTTGTCTTCTTGCAGTTGCTTCATGAATATGAAATTTACCTTTACTTTTTCAGTGGATAAGGCTTGTTGATAATAAAAATCCTGCAAAGCATTTTTTTTTTTTTTTGGCGATAGGGCTGTGCTTGATCCAAATACTGGAGAGTTTGTTGAGATTGCACTATCAGATGGAGCTGGCTCTATTTCCTCCATTTATTCTTCCGGCCAAAACAGCATTATGCAATTATGTTTGCTTTTAAACCTGAGTATTTTACATGGAATGATGCTGTAACCAGTCCATGACACATTATGGCAGCGATAATGTATACAGATAGGCTAAAGCAAGCGCCTTGCTGATGTGCTAGGATTGAAACAGGATATTGTGCTGGAAATGAAACGCTTATTGCTTGCAGATTAGGCACTCCTGGTTTTTGCGTTGCTGGAAAATCAAATGAGAGCCCTCGACAGCCAAGTTTTGTATTTAAGAACAGGATCTGTAAAGTCACATTCTCCGATCGTTCTCTGTTGGTGTGTCCTCCCATTTGTGCATGTGGTACAGCCAGTGCTTGTGTTAGAAAGCTGATGCTTGATGAAAGAAATGTATTCAGTGGATTAAATCTGCAAATAAATAAAGTCCGTATAATGAAAATTGAGGGTCATTTTTTTTAATTATATCGTCCAGGGCGCAATCCAAACCTACTTAGGCCACCGTTGTAACCAGTGGCCCAGCAAAAACGGGAGGCCCTAGAACGGAAAGGGGATTCAAATCCCCTTTGAATTCCCCTTTTGGAGGGGATTTGAATCCCCTTTCCGTTCTGGGCAGTAGCGTCACTAGGATGCGCGTCACCCTGGGGCAGGGGGCGCGCGTCACCCTAGTGACGCTATGATATCGCAGCACAGGGGGGTGACCCGGCTCCCCCCCCCTGCGTCGCCCTCCGGACGCTCCGAAGCCAGCCTGGGAGCCGGCCTCGGAGCGTCCGACCCCATCGGCGCTCCAGGGCCTTCTGAAAGAAGGCCCAGGCAGCGCGTCCATCCGGGTATTTTTCGGATTTTCGCGCATGCGCAGACCCGTTTTGAGGGCAAAAAGCCCTCAAAACGGGTCTGCGCATACGCGAAAATCTGAAAAATACCCGGATGGACGCGCTGCCTGGGCCTTCTTTCAGAAGGCCCTGGAGCGCCGACGGGGTCGGACGCTCCGAGGCCGGCTCCCGGGCCGGCCTCGGAGCGTTCGAAGGGTGTCGCGCGTCACAGAGGTGGCACGCACGGGGTGCGCGCGTCACCCCGTGGCGCGCGTCACCCGGGGGTGCCCCGCCCACCCCACCACACTCCAGCGACGCCCCTGGTTCTGGGGCCTCCCGTTTTCGCTGGGCCGCTGGTTACAACGGCGGCCTAAATAGGTTTGGATTGCGCCCCAGGAAGATAATTTTTAAAAGGTTTTTAGAACATGGGAGCTCTGTCTGAAGGCTAAAGAAAAATTAGATGTAGTACTGTATATGGAGCTCCGCTCCCCCAAGTTTACTCATCGTAGCAAGAACTGAACCCAGTTCCAGCACAACAACGTCTGTTGACGTTGCTCCACTGACACTTCTTTTATGCTCATAGAATGAACTTGTGCTGTGCTGCCAGTGGATGGAACAGGCACGGACTTATATAGTCTATGTCTGTACTAGAGAACGCTAAGACTCAACAACTCTTCTCCAAACCAAGACTTCAGTCCTGTGAATATAAACCCCCTTGATCTCAGTGGGTCTTCCGTCCAATATACCGACATAGGAGCAGGCCCTTAGATTGTCCTGCAGTAGCACTCACACAGTTGCCCGGTGGAAGCTGCTTTCTTCTCTGAGATCGCTGCTGAAGAACAGTCCCGGCATGGAGAGCTGCTACATCCTAGCCTGCCCTTGCATGGATGGTCAGTCCAAGTCTGGGAGGAAGCTGCTCAGAGAAGGTCTTGGCACCTTCTCTAATATGCTACTATTGAGCGGTTGTTCAATTGGGAGGAGCAGAGAGAGGAGGAGCCCCTGAAGTTTCCTCCCTCCTTCAAGTCTCAGAATAGCCATGCAAAGGTGGATGGAGCCAAACTACCCTTCTATGTTGCGTAGGCTTTGGAGGGTCTAAAATGGGGTGTTGTCTTTTTAGTCAGGGTCAGTTTTGGGGGTTGGAAGAGAAATTTTTAATCAATTGACTTGGGCTGCAATCCTATGACACTTCCCTGGGAGTAAGCTCCATTGAACACAATGGGACTTACTTCTGCGTAGATATGCATAGGATTGCAATGTAGAGTAATGTTGCAGGCCCATTTGTGTCGTGTTTCAGCCAGCTTGGCTCATGAGTTGAATCACTCCCATAAAGAATCTGTCTCTTAGTGACCCTAGTAAATCTGAATCAAGCTCCTGGGTGGGGGGGTGTCTCTGTGTAAGCATAGTAGGCTTTGTAAGCATATGAGATGAAGCCTAGTGCAGCTTAGATGGCATCTCTGAACCAGGCTAGTACACCAAGGGTTTGGTGGTAATGGCCATATAATTTGTACCTCCCACTAAGTGAAGCTAGAACAGTCTGCATGGGTCAGTCTTTGGCGTTACCTTGTGTTCTCCGAGGCATCTGGTGTATTGAGATCACTGTGCTTCAGGGTACTGGAAACCACAAGGCATGGAAGGTGGGCAAAATGCAGCCTGGAGATGTCCTAGGACCTAGGCTATGCTGCATGAATGCTTCATGTATTTCTGAAATGGGCACAGCAGGTTCTTGGTCCACTCCATAAATGATTAGTGATGTTGCGAAAATTATTTCCTATCTCACTGAACACATTTTGGTGGCTCATAATGCTTACCAGAACGTAGTCTGGCTCAGAATAACCCAAGATCAGTTTTAAGCCTAACTGGGGTAGTTTGCACCCTTGCTTGCTGCTTTCTGCCACTCCGTCTTGGACTGCTTGGCTCTGACCTGAGTAAGCCAAGTCGGAGCAGCTGCTGAGCCCAGTAATGGGGGGGGGTAATGGGGGGGGTCATGAAAGTAATGGGGGGGGGGTCATGTCACCACCAATTACTTCCGTGTCTGTGCACTCGGTGGGTGATGCCAGAGTCACTGCACCGGGTGCCCGGATGGACAGCGATGCCACTGCCCCGAGCAGACCTCCAGCAGCCAAAAATCCCCCTTGGGATGCAGCATAGCCCTTGCTGGTGCTGCTACATCACCGCGCGGGGATTTACTTTGAATTGGGCTGTAAGTAAAAACCAAACAAAAACAAAACCCCAACATCAAACAAAAAAGAACCTTGTTGTTGAATAGATTGAATATAATCTACCAACCTTGCTTTCCAGTTGCACTTACAGAAATTATGTGGCAGACTCCTGCCTTGCCCTCCCCCCCCCTGGTTACACCGGTGGTGTAAGTTGGATAGGATTGCGCTGTGAATCCATTTTCTGAGCATTTGGTACCTCAAAAACTAAGCCAAAAATTAGGAATATCTCACGTAATATTATATGACGTTGTTAATGCCTTTGCGCTGATCATTGTAGTGCCTTTTTGCAAGGCTTTGTGCCCTGGCTACTGAGTTGACAAAAGTGTCTGAAATGTTGTATCAGTCTGAATATGCATAACAATTGCAGGATATTGGTGTAGTCATAGATCGCGTTTTGCCGTACCAAAGGAAGTAAGTGAATTCTGTTTTGTATAGTCTCAAGTGCAGGCATTTGGCTATCCTAAGGCTTAATTTCAATGTCACAACTTAGCCATCAAACATTTTATAGGAGATTGATGCAGCATCCCACCAGGACAGTTGGAGAATTGTAGCCACTTGCAAATCCAAGGGTATGGTTGAAGATGTGGTGATAACCTAAGAAGGTCAAGAGATATGCCAGGCAATCACCCATTTTCCATATCTAGGGAACCAGAGCTTGACATATATCATAGTGAGACTTCATCCCCTTGAATGGTGCCGTTGGCCAAAATTTGAGGCCGTGACTCAGGAACTAGAGTGAGGAGAAAAGAGGGAAATTGGAGTGGAGGGACATTACACTGAGTTAGGGACAGGTGAGCTGTGTGCTATTAGCAAGAATGGAGTGGACAGACAAGGGATCTTTGGGGACTGGAGCAGTAAAAAGCCACTGGGGAGTCTGGCGGGGCTGAATTTCTTGTATAGGTTGTGACCGACCAGCCCAATCTCTTCCCACAGGACCTTAGTTAATTACTTACTAGTTTAGTATCAGCCACAAGTGATTTCAGTCTTTGTCTGTTCAACTGGGCTTTGCTGTCGCAATGATTTGACAAAGAGAGGATCTCCTCCTTCTCTCTTCATGCATGCTTGTGTGTGCGCACATAGAGCATTGTCTTTGCCTCCCCCCGCCCTCCCCGTGAAAGCACCATTTGATCAAACCAACATTCCATGCCCTTAATTAATTACCTCTGGTGTGACGAGCCTTACCTTCTGTGTCTGGAAATTGCAGTGATTACCCCCATGCTGAGAGAGAATTCTCTCTCCTTCCTCCTGCAGGATTTACATCTTCCTTTTGCTGCAGTCCATGTGCAAATTAGTGTCTTCAGTCTATATACTGGCTTATGCTGTGGGTGGTGACCTAAAGCTGCCTACCTTTTTTTTTTTTTTGTCTCCCCCAACTAATCAGCTAGTGGAACTATTTCCAGTTGGCTTTTGAGTCTTCTTGCTGCATTTGTGGCTGCCCCTGTCCGAGTAATTAATGATAGTGCTGTTGTTTATGGGCTTGAGTTGCTAACACTCTTGGCTGGAAATGCATTTCTACCTTTGGGGCCTGCTAGTTTCCTGTTTCCAGTCCCACTTCACTGGTCCAGGTCAATATTTTCTGTGTAAATAGATTTATCCAATAATGGCTGGTGGGAGACTGTGTCATTCATCAGTCCAGTAGCAAACACACCAGACCAACTTCCACTAGAGCCCAGGAGGCTGTACCAGCATAGCTTTTAAAGAGAATTTTCCTTCTTCTCATTACAGGTACAATCCTGTGGTGTGCTGGGTATCCTTAACTTGACACTGAATGTTGCTGAAGACTTTAAGGCTTTAACTGTTCAGTTCTACACAAGTAACTTCAATGGGATATTGATATACATATAAGTGTATCAAGGACTGAGGCCTAAGCATGTGTTGACTTTAATTACCGTATTTGCCCGAGTATAAGATTCACTTTTATCCCCTAAGGCAAGTCTTTAAAGTAGGGGGTGCGCCCTACAATCAAAGCCTTTCTGCCTAGTGTTTTATGCAAAGCGCTTTCAAACCAAGCCTCTCTGAGTCTCTTTTCAAAGGTAAAACGGGGCTTTTTTTTCCTCTCTCTTTTTTTAAACTGCAAAGCACTGTGTTTTCAAGCCTTTCCTTGCAGTTCTTAATCACTTGCTAAATGGCTGAATACCATGAGAGATCATTATCTCTCAGCAGCCTCTGGAAGCATTTGAAAAAAAATAACCCTTAAGTTTCAACCCCAGGACTCTGTGGAAACTAAGATATTTATTGATCTTGCAGTTTAAAAGTTGAGAGTACAGTTTGAAAGTTGAGAGCAAGAGCTCCTGCATAGGCTTACCATATCCAAAGGGGGACAGAGTGCCTATCTTTAGGCTGCAATCCTATGCACACTTTCCTGGGAATAAGCCCCATTGAATGCAATGGGACTTACTTCTGAGTAGATATGCATAGGATTGTGCTGTTCATTGAAATTTGGGCACGTGCAGCTCATCATCATGGAAGGGTGCAACAAGCTACACCTGCCCAAATTCCAAAGGTTAAAAGGTAGGCACTCTGTCCCCCTTTGGATCTGGGAAGGCTACTAATACTAGAGTGCCCAGATTCAATAAGGGACAGGGTGCCTATGCCTGTAACTGTACTAAAGCTGTACTGTTCTACTAATGTGTATATTTAAGTTAAAAAAAGTTAAAAATGTATTCTTTAAAAAATAGCACCAAACTTTAAGGGTGTGACTTATAATCAGGAGCGTCCTATACTCGGGACAATATGGTATATAAACACTCATGAGACTATTGCTGATTTAACCTTATAAGATCCCTGGGAGAAATATTCCTTGGTGTATGTGGGTAGGTGTATAAAAGCTGTGTCCAGATGTCCAATTCCCCAGCAACAATAGGTCTGAACAGGAAAGAAGAGATTGCAGATGTACAAACTACCAGAGGAGGTTGGTGCTATGGTTGAGTTCCCATCTGCTGTCATTGGCTGGTTTGACAACCCAATCATCACCCACAAAAATACTCTGGATAATGGTACCTCAAGCTTTTTCTACTGTGTGATCTGCGTGGAAATGCTGTTTTGTTGACCAATAGTGTAATACCGTATTGTCCCGAGTATAAAACACACTTTTTTACCCTTATTTAACTTTTTAAACTAGAGGTGTGTCGTATACTCGCACTGTTGCAAAAATAAAGAGACATTGCTGGAAGAAGCGGAGGCTAAGAGGAGAAGAGTGTTGTCTTCAAAGCAGCTAATTGAAGTGATTATTGGGTGATTATCGCTGCTAGCTGAGCTTTGCTTTGCAGCTCCGTTTGCAACTCCGAGATGCAGTGGGCTCCTTCTTCTCTGCCCTTTTCTTTGTAAAGACAAGAGGGGACTCTCTCTCTCTCTCTCTCTCTCTCTCTCTCTCTCTCTCTCTCTCTCTCTCTCTCTCTCTCGTGTACAGGCTGTAACCCTTTCCAGTCTGCAATAAGTTGTTAATTTTCGTTCTCTGCTCTGCTCGGTTTTGTATCCTCTTGTAAAGCAAGATCACATACACTTTCATCCCCCCTCCCCAGGCAATGAATGGTTTAGGCTGCAATCCTGTGCACACTTTCCTGAGAGTAAGCTCCATTGAGAACAGTGGGACTTGCTTCTGAGTAGACATGCACAGTATTGCACTGTTTGTTTAAATCACTGGAATATATTTAATGCCAGTGATTTAATTAAAGTTTTTAATAGCACCAAACTTTAAGGGTGCGACTTATAATCAGGTGCGTCTTATACTCGGGACAATACGGTATATTTCTTCCACAAGATCTTTCCTTCCGTTCCTTTTGAGGGCGATTTTCAACCACTGTGCCGCAAATGGTCTGCAGGTGTGTTGCAGGAGATTGAGGGATGGTCATATATTAGTAGGGCCATTGGGGGATGTGCGCCCCTGGTGTGCCTTGTCAATTTTAGCACCTTCTCAGTGTGCCATGAGATGATAAAGGTTCAAAATCACTGGCTTACGTTTTTAATGGTACTTGGGACATAGCCTCTGATATTGTCATCTGTCCAGCACCGGACTTACCTGGGGCGCTGGACCAGTGGGCTCCGCTGGGGCTGCCTGCTGCTGAACTGTGAGGTGCAACCGATTCCGGGGAGCCCGGTCCCTCCGATGACGTGCAGGAAGAAGTCGCCCCACCCTCCAGGGAGGCCGTGTGCCTCGCCGCAGACGGTGTGCCTCACCTGGAAGCGGCGGGGAACCACAGGAACTGGGTTCTCACTGGCAGCAGGGACAGAAGCCGAGGAATGACCAACCTGGGCCGTGCAAGCGCTGTGAGGGGATCTGTGGGAGGAGGGCTGACGGGGCTTCAGAGGGGAGACTTATGGATGCGGAGGAGGGTGTGTGGAGGCCTGGAAAGGGTGGGAACCCTGGCAGGCTCATAAAGCCACAGGTCTGTGATAAAGGGCCTTTCCCCTCCTGCTCTGAAGGTGCAGGGCCCACAGTTGGTTGAAACCCTGAAGCCCTGGGATGACCTGGAAGGAGGCTACTGGAGGAGGAGCGCTGGTGCTGTAAGCGACCCCAGTAACGCTTCTGAGGCCTCGACAGGCTTGTTATTGCCTGCGGCCAATCCCCTGGTGCTCTCTCAACCCTGGTCCTCCCGGATCCCTCAAGTAGGAGGCCCTACCCAGGTCTGTTGCCTCGGGGTCCCTGCATCATCCTATATTTAAGGTTTTCTGTATGGTTTTTGCTGATGTTGCTTTTCTGTACTTGTGTCTCAGGAAAGGGAGAAGAAAAATAGCTGGGAACATGTTGGCTTTATGTCCAAATGGTCACCTGCAAGTTTTCTGCATCCTCATCATAGCTGGGGTGCAATGCTACGCATGCATCTTGGGAGTAAGCTCCACTGAACATGTGGGGTTTTCTTTTGAGTAAAGACACATAGGATCGTGCTGTTAATATTTATTTACTCCTTTCCCCAAGTTTTCAAAGTGTTGTACGTGGTTTATTTATTTATCATAGCTATGTAAGTGAACGTCAGTCCCCTCACAGGGGACCCTCTGTCCTTAAGGGTCCCTTCTGGATGGTGGATTTTTGCTCCCCTCCAGCAGCTTTCCATGTAGTCAAAGCAGCCCCTGTGCAAGGCTATGGAGAGGCTCTCTTTCTTGCTTTCCATAGGTACTTCTTTGATACACAGTTTGCAGCAAAACTGCTGATAGAGGGGGATAGAAACCCATCCCCTGTGGGGACCACCTGATGCTGGGGTTGTCCTGCAGCCCCATGGCTTCCCAGCAGGAAATTATGCTCACCTTCCATTCTTCACGGGAGCCTTCCATAGCTGCTACCTTGTCCTCTTCTTCAAAGGAAGGTGTTTTTTTCATTGAATTTTTTGGGCGCTGTTTTGAGTTCTTGCTATATCTCTGCACCTAAGACCTGCCCCACTGTCTCTCCCCACTCCTTGCTCTTTGCTTTCATCTCCTTTAGTACTAAAACTGAAATTATCCACTCTGATCTCTCTTACCCTTGCCTGACATTTCCAGCTCTTCCCTCAACGCTTTCCTCTTCCCAAGTCCTCTCACTCAATAAACTGATTGCCCTTTTGCCGTCTTCTAACGGTTCCGTTTGTTCCTTTGATTCTACCCTATCCTATCCGCTCCCAACCCCTGGTTGCCATTATCCCCCCTCTCCACCACCACAGTACCAACCTCCCTCCCCTCTGGCACCTCTTCTGCCACATTCGAACACATTATTGCTTCCCCGCCCAATCCTTTGACCCATTCTCCCCCTCCCAGGTACCGCTTGATTTCTCTTTCACTCTTTATCTTCAAATACCTACAGGCGCTTCTTACTCCCAGTGTCTTGATTTTCTCTCTTCCAGTTCTGTTCTTGACCCTGTCCAGTCTGGCTTCCACCGCAACGGCCATTGCCAGAGTCACTGATCTCGCTGCCAAAATACAATGGTCTCTCTTCATCCTCATTGTGACTGATCTGCTGCCTTCAAGTGATTGCTCTCTCGTTTGATTCCCCTTTTGCCCCAAAGATCTTTGAGCCTCTCCATGGATGGTCCTCTTTCTACCTATCTAATTGTTTTGTCGCTGTTTCCATAGACAGAAACTCTTCCTCTGCTCCCCTTTTTCTCTGTGACACAAATAGGAAGGGGATGAGAGATGCTTTAGAAATAGGCCAATGCAACTTGTGACCCACCAAGCTCAGTTGCAGCCCCACTGGTCATGTATCTATCACTTATCACAGGCCAGTTCAGTCAGCTTCCTGTTGTTGCTTGTACCTGGCTGGGACTGTAGCAAAATGGAGGGTTCTTGGGCATATGTTGCTATTATGTGACGAGTCTAACTCATCCAGCCCAACATAGCACAAGTGCTTCAGGCCAGCGTTAAAACAAATGTTGAGGTGGTGGTGGTGGTGGTGATAGTAGTGGCAAAATGGTGGTAGTACTACTAGTAGTAAAAATTGCACTGCTTCTTTATAAACTCCCCACTATCTGTATGTTTGAGAAGTTTAACTATCAGCCTTACTGGCCCTACTGTGTGTCCCTTTCGGATTAGAGCACTGAAAGATGTAAAAATATTTTGTATGTGTATCTATCAATGTTGAAAAGCCCAAAGGTATATATACATACGTACGCAGCGCGTGCTGCAGACGCTAATTTGTCTTTTAAAATTATGGTTCTATTCACCTTCCTAATTGCTTTTTCACTAAAAGATAGCTTAGTGGGTTTTTTTTTTTTTAAATTTCCCTAAGAGCTCAAAATAATCAACTTTTGTTTGTTTCTGTAAATATTTTTGTGTGTCCTTAAGGAGATAATTATTTCTATTGTTGCACGAGCATGGTGGCCACTAGTCTGGGGATAATTAGAGCAGATGGCTGTTAACGCATCCCTTGGAAAAAGGCAACTTGGCAACAAATTGTACCTGCCCCCCCCTCCTTCTTTTGTCATCTCTGAAGATGTGATTTTTACTTCCCTTCAGGTGGGTGAGGGAGGGTGCGGGGAAAGCAAATCTCTCTGGTGTATTAATCTGAGAAGCTGTCAAGAGTTCACAGCCTGGAAAGTACGCACCATGTATTTCATCACTGAAATTAAGTGTTCTGAAAGGTGGTGTTGGGAGTCCTGGGTCTCTGGCATGGAGAAATATATACACTGTATTCCATCACTTAAAATGTTAACCTTGTCCCTCACTGGTGATTGGGAACAGGAACAGTTGCTCCATGCTTGCTAGTTAAATGGCAATCTGTCAATGCAGGGGGGCAGGGGAGAGACTGCCTTGTGTTATGTCAGTTTCTGTGATTTGGCTTTAATGTTTTGAAGTCTCACTTGTTTGCTCTTGCAAGGCCGGGTGAGGGAGTGGTGGTAATGCATTACTTAAAGATTTCTCAGTGCCCCAACCACTTACTCTCTCCCTCTCCCCACCCCCCTCCTGCTGTGGACTACAGCTCAGAATAGAAATGTTTTGCTAGGCACAGAAAAATGAGGAAAGTGTTGCTCACTCGTCTGATTTGCAGGTCTAGGGTGCAACGATGGTCAGCAACTGTGGCATTGGCTTGAGGAGCTGAAATAATGGGCTACAACACTCCACAAAGTTTCTAGATCCTGTTGATTTCCATGCAGTGGATGCTTTAGCTGTGTGTTAGGTTGCCTCCCGTGTGTGTACTTTGGTAGGTTTAAACTTTTTAAAATCTTCTATATAATGGAGATACTGAAATTTCACCACCACTATTTCACCACCATGTTAAAGGATAATGACATGGACATTTTTATGTCCTCAAATGCTGAAAATGTATATGTGTAGTATTTACATTTCACTGTCAAAACACCACGCAACATTTTTAAGGTGGTTGGGACGGACAGATACCCACCCACCCTGAGAAATGTCACTCATTTTACAGAAATTAATTTGGGTTTCCTTGGAAATTCTCAGATGTTTTCTCCTTGAGAAGTGTGATAAAAACTCTGATTTCTCCCTATTTTGGGGGGTGTTTTTGTTATCTAATTTTAAAAGGTCTAACCCCCCTCCTCTGGCTTTAGCAGCATTTCAGTAACCTCTAGAGTAGGGGTTCTCAACCCCTTCCCAGCTGAGTACCAGCTCCGGCGCCACTCTCCTGCTGCGTACCACCAGAAGTGACTGGCGATGACATAATCGCCAGTTACTTCTGGGTTTTCAGGTTTTTGGAGTCCAGAAAATGTAGGTAGAAGTCTCTGGGAAGGTAGGAGGGCCCTACACAGCATTCCCGAGAGAAGGTAGGAGCCTTTTGGGAGTGAAAACGTGCTGCCGAAAGCACCGCATCAGAATGAGGGTCCGGCGCTCCAAGTACCACTAGCAGTCAGCCGAAGTACCACTGGTGGTACTAATACCACTGGTTGAGAACCCCTGCTCTTAGAGGCATGTGGCCATTAATGGCAGTGGCCATTATCTCTCCGTTGCCCTCATTGCTACCTTTTGTTTGAGCATCTTCATCTTCCCCTTGACCAGTAGCCAAATGGATCTTAACCTTGAGCCAATTCCTTGAACCCTGAAGCCCAGCTGATGTCCGAGAGTGGGAAATTCAAAAACCCCAGGTTAACCCCAAATGAACACTCTCTCAAGTAAAGCAAGGTTTACACCTACAAGCTATAAAACTCAGGAACACCCCTTCCTGTGTGTACTTGCTGTAGTCCAGCACTGAAGTACTGGATGCTCATTGTGGATTGTGTCCACTGCCTTGGGTGCCTAGGACTGGAGAAAGGGCTAGAAGTGCAGAACAGTGTGAGCCACATCAGGTTCAGCCACATCAGGATCCCTTTATTTTCAGCTTACTTTGTACCAAATTACCTTGCCAAATTCCCCTCCCCACAACTTTTATCCAATGTGCCAAAACAATTCATACCTTGTCCTTATCGCCTGCAATTATGTCCCCTCTACTTGCAAAGTCTTTTAATACACTCGTTATAGTTTTCTGATTTTCCTACCTCATCCAAGTTCACTGGTGTGTGTGTGTGTGTGTGTGTGTGTGTGTGTGTGTGTGTGTGTGTGTGTGTGTGTGTGTGTGTGTGTGTATTTGCCAGCCTCTCCAAGTGTCATCTTTCACTAATGTTTACAGTTGAGTTTTTAAGGGAAATCCTCAGGATTTAGGGGCTTTCTGTTCACCAGGGGAGGGGGAGAGGGACTTTTCTAAGGCAGCCTCTTTCTGTCTGGGCTCCCTAGCTTTGGATGGTGGCAGAGGCTCAACTACCAGTTTTTCCCAGTTTGCTCAATAAAGAGAGGGAAATGGAAAGCAGGGGGGCTGCATGCTAGATGGTAACCACTAAATGCTACATCCCTGTCAGCCTCCCTCACAAGAGAGACCCTGAAATTCACTTCAGATTTTGACATTTATATACTGTACTCTAATCATATGCTTTATGATCCCTAATTGTTTTTTTCTCACAGCCAATTCGGAGGAGGGTCATCACTACTTTCAGTTTAAAAATATGTTCACAAGAGCTGAAACACTCCTTTAAAGCCTTGCATTTGCCTCTGAGTCCACTCTTCCCACAGACACACAGAGCCCGGATGTTAAACACACTTCTGTTGGCTGAGATGCTACCAAACCAACAATGCCAAATGATGTGTGTTTGCTGTTTGCTGTTTGGCTTATCTATCACCCGCAAGGCTCTGCTGAAGGCATTCATAAGTCCATTGTACAGTGAATAATCTATCATATAGTGAGCCTTGTGTTTCCACGGAGAGTCCATCGTAAAGTGATTTGAGCTCACTGTGAACCCATCGTAAAGCAGGGACCTACTGTATAAACCCAAAGTGTGTTGTTTCCAAAACATAATTTCCCAGTAAATCTCAGTCTGGCAAGTAATAAGAGTGAAAAGGAGTGTAAGGGAGAAAGTGCTGCTGCTAACTGCTTGGTGTTGTACCTGTTTTGCCCTCCACCTCTCTTTACAGGCTCAGTAAGAGAAAGGGGGCATAGTTCATTATACCACCCTAGCAAATGTATTGTCTCGGCATGAAGGGTGCAGGTTGATCTGCCTTGAATTTCAGGCGGAGATTCAGATTTTGATATATTTCTATAGATTTGAGCTTACACTGTCCCAGCTTACAGAAAAGAACAGGTCAGCAATTTCCTTTAAATGTAGCCTGGTGAATGCTGGGGACAGGTCAGGGGGATTTGGTCTGCCTGGCCTTTCCAGGAACCACAATGGTGACCACAAATGTGAGTTTGGGGGTGGGTGGGCATGTGGTGATGGTAATACAGTAGAAGAATGGAAACCTAAGTGGGTCGTGCCTATGTTAGGCAGAGATTTGAGTTTGAAGGTTGACTTTTCATTTTTCTTATAACAACGTGTGTCCAAAATCAACATTTGAGAAAGCTGAGCGTGTCACAGTGCAAGCCCATAAATGTTTATTTTGAAGTAATAAATACTTCAGGTAAGTGTGTTTGTTTGAGTTGAATGATAAAGGACAATGATCCATGTTAGTGACTGATGCTAAGCATTTAACAAGTGCAGATAATAGAGCGAGAATCACAGCGACTCCCTTGTTGAGGTGTGTGAAAGACCTGGCTATTTTCAAGTGGAATAATATTGGAACAAGAACAATATTTCTTCTTCCTTTCTCCCCACAAACAAGAGGGGGCAAAACTAATGTTGGTCTGAAACTCCTATTGATTAAAATATTATTATTAATAATAATAAAAACCAGTGCTTTGTTGTACATCTTTTCACATATAATATTTTCTGCCTGATGTCATCAGAAAGGCCCCATATATACCCTTGTCTTCCATTCCACACCTGTTTATATCATGAATTTGCACTTTGAATGTGGGTAGCCTGAGGGCAGGTGATGGTTGCAGTTTTGTTGCAGGCATACTTCTAAGCCTCTCTCTTAATAACAACCCAATCCTATCCTCCCTGGCGTAGGGTGTGCAGCGTGGGCTATCCTATCCATGGGAGGCCGTGGCTGGACGTCTACTTGGGGTAAGCAGGCATTTTCCCGCTTACCCTGGGTAATCCCCCAACCTGTGCAATGGGGTTACTTGGTTCTATGCCACCTCTTTAGCTGACGTAGAACCGAGCAGCACCGTGTTGGGGCTTGAGGTCTGGGAAGGGGGGATAGGATATGGCGTCCACCACGAACACTGGTCTCACCCCCTCCCAGGCCTGATCCGCTCCCCCCACCCCGTTCCATCCCTCCTCACCCTCCCCAGCCCCCACATTGCTCGGAGTGGCCTTACCTGCTCCGGCACTCGTGGGGCCTGTTTACAGTGCCAGCAGGACGGCGCAGGCCTTCCTGCCAGCGCCGGGGCTGCGACCACAGCGTTGGCACCCATAGCCCATAGGATTGGGCCATAGCTTACCTATTAAGACCCATGCCTTTTCCTTAGTTGGTCAAAAAAGGAACACAAGAAACAATTTCCCTTAAAGCAGCATCAACATAGCATGGAAAAACAGGACACTTCTCACAGATCGGCTTGTGGATCGCACCTTATGCGTTGGTCCTTCATTGAGATGTACTTTGAAGTGTGCCTGATGCAGGTCTGATCCTGCTCTGCCCTGAATTTGTTCTTGTTACAGTGATGGGGTAGTGACCGAGTGTGGTTATTTGCCTGTGGCATTTTTTGTTTAGGTTAATTGAGAGTTGCTCTTCACAAGTTTCATTCAGAACATGTTTCAGGTTCAGAGGAGAAGGCAATAGCGTCATTAAATTAAGTTGATAAGAGAGAATGAGGTAGTGTACTGTAGTTGAAAAGTCACATACTCTACAAATGGGAGCAACAGGCGGCAAGTGTTTTGGAAAAGGGTTCTGTACACACCAAGTACCACCAAGTACCACCCATCAAGGCTCCCATTATTTATGGCTTTTTAATGCAAACATTGGCTTGAAACTCAACATTAATAAAACTAAGATCATGGCATCTGGTCCCATCAATTCCTGGCAAATAGAAGGGGCGGAAATGGAAGCAGTAACAGATTTTACTTTTTTGGGCTCCAAGATCACTGCAGACGGAGACAGCAGCCATGAAATTAAAAGACGCTTACTCCTTGGAAGGAAAGCTATGGCAAACTTAGACAGCATAATAAAAAGCAGAGATATCACCATGCCAACAAAAGTTCGCATAGTCAGGGCGATGGTGTTCCCAGTAGCAATGTATGGTTGCGAGAGTTGGACCATAAGGAAGGCTGAGCGTCGAGGAATAGATGCTTTTGAACTGTGGTGCTGGAGAAGACTCCTGAGAGTCCCTTGGACTGCTAGGAGATCAAATCAGTCAATCCTAAATGAAATCAACCCTGACTGCTCCCTAGAAGGACAGGTACTGAGGCTGAAGCTCAAATATTTTGGCCACCTAATGCGAAGAGAGGAGTCTCTGGAGAAGACTCTGATGCTGGGAAAGATTGAAGGCAAAAGGAGAAGGGGAAGGCCAAGGATGAGATGGTTAGACAGCATCACCGATGCAACGAACATGAAAATGAGCGAACTCAGGAAGATAGTGGAGGACAGGAAGGCCTGGCGGGATATGGTTCATGGGATCACGAAGGGTCGGACACGACTTAACGACTGAACAACAACAACAATGGTGTTATCAGAGCTCTGTCCTGTGCAGTTTCACTTGTGCACATTCCTACACACACTGCTCTTTTGGGAATCAAAAATGCCGTTAACAGTATTTGGGAAATCAGTGTCATGCGCCCTTTACGCACATTGCACATCTTTACTGATGGCTTTGTATTCTTCATAAGAAGAACGTATTACATGACTTCATACACTTCACCCCCTTTGATATGATGCCAGCAGCATTTGAAGGATAGAGGTTGAATGCTTTTAACATTTTGGCTATAACTGGTATGTCAGATAGGGATCCATCCCATATGGTTTATGTTTTAAATCTAAATGTTCTACCCAGCTAAGTATGTTCCCAAAGTCTGTGCTGCTAAACCTCTCTTCTTTTTCATTTTAGAACGCCCTCCCTCTTCGATTCTGTGGATGGTGGTCAAAGAGCTTCAGCTGGCTTGATGGACATCCACCACAAGATGGCGATAATGTCACAGTAGAAAAAGGGCAGACTTTGTTCTTGGATACCAGCACAAGCATCCTTAACTTGCTTCATGTCAAAGGTCTGAGCATGTCTCTCTTTCTCCCTCCCCCCCCTCCGCATCCCTTTCTCAGGCTGTGGTGTTTCATTGTTAGAGAAGCATGAGATAGAGCATTAGTGGCTGCTAAATGTAGGAAGCATCGGGGCGAGGGGGAAAGAAAATTATGTGTGTTCATTTGCTTTATTAATAAGCAGATCTATTATTTTATATATGTGGAAATATTTGATGCTGCTTGAGGGGAGAGCTTTTCTCCTGCTGGCTTTTCTTATGTGTGTGAAGGAGTAATAACAGTACTAGTGGCAGTAGTAATCTTTGCTTTACTGCAATGTGGAGTTGGTTTACATAGAATTAATTTTGCCGTTGCACATTTATTACGGTTTAGAATCTTTATATGCCACTTAAATAAATAAATAAAGTTCACAAAGCAGTTCTCATAGCAAAAAAGGGTGAGGAAACGATTGCCAGTCATTAAAGGGGCTCACACTGTTTGAAAAAAGAAAAGAAAAGGGACACAAGGAAGACGTCAACAACTACCACTGGGAGGAAGACTGTGCCGGGATGATCAGGGAGAGTGTTGCTATTCCCCTGCTTAAGTTTAAGAGAGACACCACTTAAAAGGTGCCTCTTTGCTCAGTTAACAGGGGCGTTTCCAGCCTATGGTGACAGCAGTTGTTCGTCGGCGTGATTAAATGTGTTGATCGGAATGCAGGAGTACTGAGTTTAAATGCGAGATTAGCCCTGAACACGTTGCTTGCTCTTTGCCATCTATAAAATGATATCATCATTTTACGATGATAGTCATAAAATGATGATGACTGCTGCAAAATAGCTTCTCTGTTGTCGACTCTCACATCCCATTGGTGACCTGTAAAAGTACTGATTAGGCGGGCTGCCCAGATCACGTGGATGTTTTTCACAAAAACTTCAGTGGGCTGCCACGATAGAGGGATGGTACTACAATGTCTGGGTTTTCAGGACACAACATGGGAGCCAACTACATGGAAGTGGTTTTGCAGAAGCAGTGGTAGAACAAAGATCGGTGGTGTACACTGGGCCATACCCAAGCGAGACCAACTGTGGGAAGAAGCGTGGCCTGTGTAGTAGTTGCTCCAATGACATGGAATGGTTTACTTGAGGAGGTTGGACTGTTCCTTTATCAAGGCCTTCAGAAAAAAAGTGTAAGACGTTTATTGAGGTGGTGCATTGTTATTTGGAGCTGGCCTTCTGCACAGTGAGTCTCGTGTACCCTCCAATGTTTCACTGATGAAAACAGGGACACACTTCTATATTCAATGATACTTAACGTTTGTGTACCACTTTCTGAAGGTACAAAGCGTTTCACACGTCTAATCGTGATGAAGTCCTTACAACAAACCTGTAGGTAAGGTTTGTTCCAATCACGCTCTGATGTCCCAATCCTATTACCCATTTTTAGGGAAGTGGGACACTGTCCTACTGCTGTAAATCAGCTGCCGACAACGTGTGGAGTGTGCCTGCAGCAGCCATTTTCGAGCCACATTTGGCAACCTGCTCCAGTGTAGGCAAGGTGGTGCGGGCGGGGGGGGGGCGGTTCGTGGGCAGGGAGTGGGAAGTAATGGGATTTTAATTAATGGAATTTTTAATTTAGTCTCCAGAAAGATTGTTTGCATCTCTCACAGTTAGTGGTGACTGGTGTCTCCAAAAATGGATTGTTTTTTTTCTACTGCATTTAATATGTACCCACAACACCTTCAGCGGAGGAAGTGGGAGGACAGGCTCTACCTACTATTAGTGGCCCAGGTGTTTCACTGTAGCCACCCTCTGTAGCCCTTCACAGAATTTGGAAGCAAACAAGGACGTCTGTGGATCAGATGTCAATTTCATATCAATGCCTGTCTGACAGCATTGTCTCCAGAGACTGCAAAAGGTTCATTGAATTCAGATATGCATCTTTGGAGAACCAAGGAAGCGGTGGCTTGCGATGGCCCTACGGCATGGCTGCTGTTTCCGATCGCTCTGTAGGCCTTATAAAGTCCTTCTGAAATATACAGAATGCTTTTTATAGGTTTACAAAGCACCTGCTGTCATTTTAATGCTGTTTGGGGCTATCCACAAACGCCTGTGCGCTGTGGCCGTAACCTTTCCTCCTCTTGCTCTGGCATTTGCTTTCTTTGGCACACGCAGCCCCTTTTTGGACTGAGCGCACTCAACGTGATGCCGTTGCGGCTCTATTCATGTGGAGCGCCTTTTCCTCCAGAAGAGATGCTACATTCAAGCTGCTGATTAAATCACCATTGCTTGGCACTGATACTGTCGGGAAAGAGTCCAAGCAGCTTGCAAGGGAGCACATGTAATCTGAACAGATGGGCATACATGCAGATGGCCAAGAAACATGGGCATCAGTTTGGGGAGTTGATTTCTGACTGAGAGTGCATGAGCAGCTGCCTGTATGTAACTCAGAGTGGGAGGAAGGCTTTGATCCAGAAAAATACTTTCATACACTGCTTGACTTTAAGCACACATTGAGTTCCATTAATTCTAGTGGGAGCACTTGTATATTAAAAATCCAGCACCTGTTTAAATGCCTTGCTGAACTGGGGCCAGAATTGCTATCCCTGTTGTGCTGTTAATGTGTAGTTGGTGAAAAGATGTTCATTGGCTGTTTAACAGCTTGACTGAATGTAATGCAAGCATTTCTATATCCTGCGCAAAACAAATCTGTGAAGCCGGTCTGAATAGTGTCCCTAATTAGAAAAACGTGAACACCCTTCCCAGAAAATCGCTCAACTTATCTTCATGCTTTGAACTGTTCTTTGAAATTCCTACAGCAGGATCATCTAAGCAAGGCCCTCTAGAGAGGTGTGGAACATACCTATTGTAATTTTTTTTCCACCTGGGCAGGATCCTCCAGATTCACCTGTGATTTTACTTTATGTGAAATTTGATGGCAGAACTCCCCACCTCTAATAAGAGCTGCAGACCTATACAGTTTGTACAGGATAATTTTTCTTCAGTTATTCCTTCCGGAGACCATCTCGTATGAAAACTGTATAAGTAGAAAATGCATCCCTTGCTACATCATAAATCCTTGTTATATGATGGATTATTTGTGCAAACCTCCATTAGAAATTTTACTCCTGGTAGACGTCTGTATGGCATTGGTCTTGCCCTATCAGCTCTAGTGGAGATACAGCATAGCCACCTTATATGGCTTCCTCACAAGGAAGCTGCTCGAATCAGCATATACGGTGGATATGCCGTATCTCCAAAACTAGAGCTGATAGAGCAAAACCAATGCCATTTTTGGAATCAGCGCCCCAAATATACCCAAAAATAAGTCTAACTTTTAAGGCACTGAAATGCGTGTTGGGTTATCTAATGGTGGCTCAATGATGCCACTTCTGTAGCACAAACCCATAAGACAGATTCACAAGTGCCGTGCCCCAGAATCAAAACATGAGACCAAAGAAAGAAGGTACCTCTGCCACACTTGGGTATAATCTGTGCTCCTTTGCAGTTTTCCTGCGCATTTCTTGATGTGATTTAGGCATTGGCCCAAGACAAGTGTATGGGTTGCTCCCATGTTTCCTGGTTCATGTTCCATAGATTATTTTTTTTTTGCAGGGGATACTTTTTTCCCTAGGGAACAGTAGGTTTCTCTTTAAAAAATGGAAGGGAATGTCTGGGAGTAGAGACGAAAGTTTATTTGAGATGACTGGTAGTTGTGATGGACTCTCAAACGACCAACTAGCCTCAGAATATTTCTTCTTCTTTTTTTTAACCTTCCTCCCACGAAGAGAATGAAGTGTGTTGGGAACTGTCTCCTCAGTGACTGTACAGAAGTGATTATTGTTGGTATAATTGTATTTATTTTGTTTGGGAGGGAGGCCATCATAACTATAGTTCATTGATATTTTTACAGAATTACCCAAAGGCCATTTGTAAGATATTCCTTGCTTTCTTGGGTAGCCATAACAAACAGTGGAAGCACCAGAGTCAAAAATGAGGTTGAGCAATATTCATTTTTTCCTGCTTTCAGAAGAAGGGTCAAGTACTATGAAAGCAACAAAGAGCAGCCTTAAAAAAAAAATCAGTCTTGTAAACCAGCAGCTGCATATTTATTTTGAACTAATAAAGTGTAGAAAGGGATGGGTTCAGAGGGCAGGCAGCTAGACACATGATATGTAACTGACTTGTTGTTTGGACATTAAATGCTTGTAAATTTGACAAAATGTGTTTTAATTAGATTAGTCGAGAGACTTGGGCTTCATCCTTGCCAGTCATCTTGGTTCTCTTTTCTTATGTGGATCTCCCCTTAGCGGTTGTTTTTAGCATCTGTTTATGAATGCCTGGATTTTCAGAAAGACTTGCGTGATTATATTAATGGCAGTGAGAGAAACAGGTGTTAACGTTTCTTAAAAAGTGTTCAGGGAATGGAACAACTGTCCCCTGAAAAAAAATATTTGAGTGCATTTTGTCACATGCATTGACGCTGGTTGTGTGAGCTTTACCTGTTTCTAAACAAATGTCCAAACGGACATTTTAAAGTAGAGTGTGTGTACTACTTAGCCCAATCATCATCATCATCATCATCATCATCATCATCATCATCATCATCATCATCATCATCATCATCATCATCATCCACTGTAGGCAAAGAGTTTTCTGCACAAAATGGGCTTTACCATTTGTTCTCTGTGGAACCCTTGAATGCAGAGAAAGCCTAGTGATACATATGGAAAATGCTGTCAATTTGAAAACGGGGATGACTCTTTGGGAAGCCCTATGGAGAATTATCCTGCTGACAATCTGACCCTTCTAGGAATCTTATAGAGCAATTGAAAGGACCTCAATTTTATCAATCTTTTACGGCACAATCCTATTGAATCCCTATGCCAGCACAAACAGGTGGTGTGCCTACGGTGTCGCAAACATGCCGTAAAGCATATTTGTAGTACCCTGTGAGTAGGCAGTGCCGGCGGGAAGGCCTGCGCTGTCCCACCGGAGCCCTTCACGCTGGAGCAGGTAAGGCTGCTCCGAGTGATGCAGGGGGAGGGCGGAGAGGGAGCGTAATGGGACGGGGAGAGGGTGGGGGGGTTAGTAGATTGAGTCCGAGAGGGGGAGAGATTGGCGGCCTTGGCGCACGCAGTATCCTATCCCCCCTCCTGGGATTGAAAGCCTGACCCTGGCTTCTTGGTTCTGCGCCAGTGATTGAGCTTGCGCAGATCCGAGTAGCCTCATTGGCTGGGGGCTTACCCGGGGTAAAGGGAAATATATCCTCTTACCCCAAGGAGACCTCCAGCCCACTCCTATCCAGTGCTGGATACAACGTGGTCCATATAGCCCCGCTGTACTGGCGCTGGATAGTATTGGGCTGCTCGTATGGTGACTTGGATTTTATTATTATTATTAAGAATATTTATACACCGCTTTTCAACAAGAGTAGTTCACAAAGCGGTTTACATAGTAAAATAAATCAAATGGTTCCCTGTCCCCAAAGGGCTCACAATCTAAATAAATAAATAAATAAATAAATACAGAAGAGACACCAGCAACAGCCACTGGAAAAGATGCCACGCTGGGGTGAAGAGGGACATTTGCCTTCCCCCTGTCAGATATAAGAGGGCACCACTTTAAGGTGCCTCTTTGCTCAGTTGGACATTTGGGTGAGTGTTCGACTGCTTCAGTATACTGCACTACAACCACAGCATTGGCTATATTTCTCATTTTATGTTTCTCATGATAGCTTTAAATAACATGTTCTATGCCATCAATACGTTCAGTGCAATTTATAGTTCCGTGTTCAGAGACTCAAATGGAACGTCTGCAGCAATAAGCCATGTTTTATCTTTTGAAAGATCGATACAAAGCATATAAATGCAAGACCAAAGTTATATTAGAGGGTGAAAATGATTGTTGTTTCTGTTGCAGATAGCACCCATGTGGTTTCTTTTCTTTTTTTTTAAAGCAGTTGTTGCACTTTGCAATGTCACATACACAAGATCGCACCCTTGTACTCTCTGTTCAGCTGGAGCATAGCTAACTTCAGGGTATTTTGTGTAGTTCCGCTTGCCTTATCTTATGAATATCTTAGAGCTGGAGCAGGGACTAGGAAATGGCAAGAGGGTGAGAACATCTTCCCTGTGAAGAATGGCAGATATGACAGACATTTATAGAACTATAAACAGTGTGGAGAGTGTGAATAGAGACAAACTATTATTTATTTCAGAATGCTATAGCTCTAGGTCATCCAATCAGACTAGCAGCCCAATCCTATCCTCCCCCCCCCCAATGCTGGTGCAGCCGTGCCCATAAATGCGCCGTTATATCAAGCAGGAGCAGATTAAAATCCCCTTACCCCTCCATAAGCCTCCTTCTCTGCAATGAGTCTCCTTGGACCTGCGCCAATGATTTTGCTGGTGAAAGTCTGAGGAGAGAAAGGGGGCAGAAGGCTGCTGCCAGAGAAGATAGGATCTGGCGTGTACCATCGCTGCTGGATCCAACCCTTACCACAGCCTGCCCTCCCCGCTCAGTTTTGCCCCCTCCCTGCCTCTGTTCCGCCCTCTTCCGCTTCCATCGCTGGCTTACCTGCTCCGGCGGGTGGCCAGCAGTCCAGTGACACGTGCAGGAGGGCTCTAGCCTTCCCGCCGGCGCTCTGGCAGCGTGCTACTCAGCGCGCTGTCAGAGCACGCTTTCAGCAGCCAGCGCTGGTGGAATACCTCAGAGATGAGATGGGCAAAAAAATTACAATAACTGGATAAACATTTACAAAACACCCTGCCAAACTATGAAATAAACAGCAACACTGCCATTGAAATTCCATTGCTGATAATATTTTCCTCAATATTTTCTCAATATTTTCCCATCGACTGAGTCTTGTCACGTCACCATGAAGATGACATGTAGGAAACAGATTGGGGGGGGGGGGAATGGGCATTCTTCTCTACCAATCAGAGAATGAAGGAAACACCTAACCCCTGATTCGTACCTTCAGCATTTGTTCTTCAGAGGTATATAGTCTCTCAATGCAAATACTCATTCCACCAGTGGGGCAGCCCAATAGGATTGGGCTCGTATTTCACCCCACAGGTAACTTGGGAAATATATTTGTAAATTTGTATTTGTAAGTTTAAGTTTGTACTCTATTCATGCTCTGCAGCTAGTCTACACAACATCAACATCCAAGTTTAGACTTAGGTGCCGTCTTTTTAGCCTGGTGAACAGCCAGAAAGATTTTTCATGTGTTAATGTCATAGCCCTTGGTTATTCTGAAAGGGTACCTGAATGGGAATGTAATAACCAAACAGAGATGCCGAAACAGATATGGGAGGAAAAAACCAAAACCTTCTGGTCTCATTAAAAGCCCACCTCAAAGGAAAGGACTACCTTTGCAAGACCTCAGCTTCTTCTTAGACTCAGATTAAAATCTGAGCAGAGAAGAGTTGCCAGCTTCCCTGGGTAGCAAATGCTTTGCATAGCTAGGAGATGGAGATCTTTCTTAGCCAGGGACCATCTTGCCAGCCTCCAAAACTCCAAATGGGGATTTCTGAAACGGAGCTGGTTTGGCAGGTATAGACCACCTGTCAAAGCAGCCAATCATGCCTCATACTTCAGGAGCAAAATCGGGTGGGGAAAGCTCCCTGTGTGCTCTCTGCAGAAGGTGGGCTTCCTCTGTTTTTGCACCTGTAGCCTGTTAATTCTCCTCTTCAATGTAATGGAATGGAAAGTAAGAGCCTAAGAGATAGGTCATTTTTCCAAACCTTTGCATTGAGAGACTATATACCTCTGAAGAACAAATGCTGAAGGTACGAATCAGGGGTTAGGTGTCTCCTTCATTCTCTGATTGGTAGAGAAGAATGCCCATTCCCCCTCCCCCAATCTGTTTCCTACATGTCATCTTCATGGTGACGTGACAAGACTCAGTCGATGGGAAAATATTGAGAAAATATTGAGGAAAATATTATCAGCAATGGAATCTCAATGGCAGTGTTGCTGTTTATTTCATAGTTTGGCAGGGTGTTTTGTAAATGTTTATCCAATTATTGTAATTTTTTTGCCCATCTCATCTCTGAGGGCTCAGGGTAGGGCAACAGTTTCAGACACACAATCACCTCAGTTATGTCCTCAAACCAGCGAGGACAATTTGTGCATGAACGTGTGGACATTCTGGAGTGGGCCCTGTTCAATTGGAAGGTTGCTGTTCAGGAAGACGAACAGTGCTGTTTTCTGGATTTGGGCTGTGTGTCAACTAAGAATCGATTGGTCAGCATTGGCATTGCCAACCAGCTGTATGTGGGAGGACAGATTGTAGTCATGCCTAGCAGGTGAGCTGACGGTGTCAACCATCTGTTCAGTTGGGAGACTGTTGTACAGTGTAGCCAGTTGCTGTGCATGAAGATCTATGGATCAGGGCCTCAGTCTTGGGTGTTAATGAAAACCATCCGTTGAAGAAAATCCTACTCATGACAATCCTACAATGACAAAGCATGTTGTTCCCAAAAAATATCCAGCTTTGGGTTATTCTGAAGCTGGAGAATGACAGCTCCAAATATTGGGTGTGGGGGGGGGCAGTGGAGTCCTGCTTCAGGTTAATGTCCAGAAATCATTCCTTCCAACATCATCTTGTATGTCGCAACAAGAATGTGATAACCTGGTGACTATAGGTGCCTCGTCAACGTCAGGGGCTACTAAGCATGGGAGAGCAATATGTCTAATTTGCCAGTACAAGGGCAGTCACTTCAGCAACACTGGCATTTTATTGCAGGCTATTGAAGAAAATGGTTAGCTGGCAGCCCCTTTTAAGATTATTGGTGGCATATCAGTGAGCTATCATTTTGGAGGAGAGGTGAAAGGCCGTTATCTTATTCTGGTAGTGAATGTAATTGGCTTGCTTCCTGTGTCCTGATTTGAAGTAGGCGATAGCATTCTCCTCCAAAATCCCTAAAAGCATCAGTATATGTTTCTATCCACCGGCAGTTCTTCATATGGATACTGAAGACACACATTCACTCTGACCTCTGAAATGGCAGCCTCTGCTATTTTTCTCTGCAATAAAATGAAGATTTGGCTCTGCATGACCTATGGTGTCCGATATGCTCATTTCAGTTGCAATTTCTATGCACAATCCCTTTCTGTGTGACTGGTAATGAATGACTGTATTCTTTGAACTGGTTAGCATTTATGGCAGCCCCCAGACCAGAACACTGGGAGCGTGTGGGGCAACCCATGGCCTGTTCACGCGGATGTGCCATTTGCTCTGGAGTGTGAATGACTTGCACTGAGCTGGATGGGAATTTCGGAAGTAAAGACCTTCCATCCACCCTAGTTCCCCTTACAATATCTGCATACACACCTGTGCATGTGAATAATTATTGGGGTTAGGGGAAAAATGGACTCTTTAGTTAACGAACTCATGGTAATCTTCCGTGCGTGGGTGCTGTGGACGCAGTGGACTGGATTGTGCCTCATTGAGACCGACTCCGTGCAAATCACGTTTCAATGCATAACTTCCAAGCCACCTGTTTTGGCTTTTCTTAAGGAGTTGTCAGCCTAGGGAGAGAATTTTCCCCAATTGATGAGGGCAGGGAAAGAGAAAAGCTTACCATTAGCTGTTTTAACGCTCATATGTTTTCACACAAAGTGATTAGGACAAATGGGGCCTTATATCCCCCCCCAATGTTTAGTGCATGTTTGTGTGCAGGTTGTAAATACAGAAGTAGGAGTGTGGTTGCATTTTTGGAATCATTGATCTGAAGTGCTCTCTCTCTCCTAAGAGAGCAAGGTGTTAAACATGTCATGTGGGTATTAGTTTTTCAGTTATTTAACATAATCCAAGACCAAGCAGAGGTGGAAATTAAACTGAGGAATTAAACTGAGATCACATATGAGTCTTACGGCCCAATCCTACCCCCCCCCCCCCGTTTACATGATGCAGCAGTGCCAACAGAGCATGAGCTGCATCCTGTTTTCAGGAGGCGACCAGATGGCCCAAGAGAGGTAAGTAAACATTTTAAATTGACCTCCGGTATGCCGCCTGGCCGCCAATGGATCTCCTTGGACCTACGCCAGCTATTTAGCTGATGTAAGTTTGAGGAGTCTCAGGGGGTGGGTCTGGGTCGCGAAAAGGGGGCCAGGATCTTGGCATGAGCTGCTGCCTCAGAGATCCTCCCCTGAATCGCCCCCTCCATCACCTTACCTGCTCCTGCAGGGCGTCCAGGAGCCCCTGGTGGGCACACACGGAGCCTCCAGCCATTTGTGCTGGTGGCTCTGTAGCGCACGACGGCAGTGTGGCATTTGAGACGCTGCACCGACACGGCGGTAGATGTGGTGATCGTCTGCCGTATATGCCCAATACGATTGGGCTGCCCATGTTTTAAAAACATTTGACCATGTTACATATTGAAATGCATTATCAGAATGCAGACAGGGAAGATAAAAGTTTTCAAATACCAAATGTTCATGCTGTGGCTCCCATGAAGGTGTATGTTTTGGGAGGGACTGGGTTGGTAGAAAGAGGCGGTGCTGCTAGTTCCCTTCTTAACATGGCCCCATAATGACAAAGTGGGAGGTGGTTTGTGCTCTTTAATTTCAGAAATCATCTTTGCTCGGTTTGTTGAAAAATTAGCTGTAATGAACAAGATTGCCCTGCTGTAATGTTGGTGCTGCTCCTTACTACTAATGGTTGTTATTACTGTTTTAGGTGGCAAGCTTGTCTTGGTTGGCCCCGGACCAGTAGAACTCCATGCTCATTACATCCTGGTATCAGATGGAGGAGAGCTGCGGGTTGGATCCCTCAGTGACCCATTCTGTGGCTCAGCCCACATTCATCTCCATGGTAGTTCTCATTCTCCAAGGTTCTTTCCATATGGAGTCAAATTCCTGGCTGTGAGAAATGGAAGCCTTTCCATGCATGGTGAGCCGTAGACATAATTGCACTGCCTGACGAATAAGCACTTTTGATAGTATTGAAGTGGTGATGAGCATCTAGATTTCCTTAGTGTGATGGACGTTTCAGAAGTGTTCAGTTCTCACAGACCACAATTTTGCAGTTTATTAAAATAACATTTGAAACATGAAATATACCTACCACAGGATCGCACCTGCCACTGACCCTAAAATGCTGTTTTCAATGTACCTGGTTGTCCTGTCACCTCCCCGAAGCGTCCGGGGGACCTGGTGCCACCTCCGCAGACCTCCCCAAGGCTCTAAACAGCAGCGATTGCTTCGAAAAGCCCACTTCCAGTTTTCACTTCGGTGAAAACCGGAAGTGGGCTTTTTGATGTGATTGCGCTGTTTAGAGCCTTGGGGAGGCCTGTGGAGGCGGCACCAGGTCCCCTGGACCCTTCGGGGAGGTGACAGGACAACCAGGTACATTGAAAACAGTGTTTTACGGTCGGAGCGGGCGCGATCCTGCAGCTCTGCGTCCGACATCACCCTGCCCCCGCAAACACAGAGGAGTAAACTCCACTGTAGGACATTGAGAAATGCTGCCCTATAGCTGAGAAAGGGGCAGGGAAGAAGTCAACCTGGGATTGGGGAGACAACCCTTCTCCTTCTTCTGTTAGCCTGCTGCTGGACCAATAAAAGGACTAAGAGAGCATTCCCATGAACAGAGTGGCATGTCTATGGCCTTTCAGAACCCCCTGGAGGTGGAGCTCCCGTCTTGGGGGGAGGAGGCAGAGATGGCAATAGGACAAAGAGAAGATCTGGAGGGACAGATGTGTTTGGGGACAGTTTATGGTCAGTATTATACTTTGCAGAACATGCCATAAAGCAGCTTGCACCTGTGGGATTCTTGATGATTGGGATCCATTTTCACTAAGATGTTTACTTAACCTGGTTAACATACTGGCATACTTTTGGCAGGTGATGTTCCAGATGCACTCCTGATTAATGGCCTGCCAGTATTAGATGCCAGGGATTGCCTTCTGCTTGGAATTTGTGTATGCCCTTTTTACTTACAGCGCAATTCTGCATAATTATTTGGCGGGCCACCCGCCGGATCCTATCCCCGTTCCGGGCTGCCCTGCAGTGGCCCGGAGGTCTATTCGGGGAAGGGGACGTTCGTCTTCTTCCCCCGGTGTAAACCGGGACCGGCCCGATGGGCCTTCTCGGATTTCCACCAGCTAAATAGCTGGCGGAAGTAAGAGGAGGCCGTGTAACGGCCGAGCTGGCCCGGCGGCGGACAGGGATATGGCGGTTGCCATCCCTGCCCCCTCTCAGGCCAGCTTGGCCAATGGCCCCCCTCCCTCGCTGCCCGGACCACCCCCACGGCCACCGGAGCTAAATGTACATCCTCTGGCGGCCGTAGGGGCGATTTGGCGCCGGAGTGAGGGTGGGCGGCCTCTGCGCCGGCCGCCCTTACTCCCAAGTCGTTGCGAACGTGCTTTATGACACATTCGCAATGGCTTAGGGTGGCGGAACGCTCGTTAGGATTGTGCCGCCCGGAGGATTGTGCTGTTAGAAAGAGAACCATTAGTGTACAAGGCACTCATTTGTCTTCAGGGCATTTATAACCAACATGACCTGGAAAGGCAAAGAATGGGAAAAGCCAGGTGAAATACCAATTTCTGTTCATTTCCATAGCTCTAGTTCAGGTTACAGAGTAGACGGGAAGGCTAGAAAATCAAGGTAAGTTAACTAAGGGTGGGAAAAAAGAGAGATTTTTCAGGGTGGCCTCGACACACTATTGGAAACATCTCTTGGCTTTGGTTTCTTAGTGCTGATGTAAGAAATCTTTGGTTTGCTGTGGAGTTGCATCCAGTCTGAGGCACAATTCCAGCTCATGGGTACAATTAAGTTTCATTCAAACCATGTAATCCCCAATTTAATCTTAAAGCAGTGGAGCCCCCTAGAAAGTGAGACCGGAAAGAGCATGATCTCTTTTTTGCCTTCATACTGCTTACATCAGACGTTTTGCTGGTTCCAATTTAGCACCCAGGCAGGCTTGTAGTATAAAACAAATTGGTGTACTTGTCAACATTTTTATATTTTTGAAATAAATGTGTATAGCTAGTGCAGATCTAAATCATTAAACAAACAGGGGTCTGAAAATTTTTCAGCTGTCTCTGAGTAGACAGGATTGAGTATCATTTAATTTCTTACTTTCCTTTCAAATAGAAAATTTTGCAGGAAATGTTCTATAGCTGTGGCAGAATCCTGATTGTTTAGTAAGTGCCTGTCAGCTTCTGCCTTTGATATGTTAATATGACTAAGGGTTTTCCCAGAATTCTCTCTGAATGGCAGTCCTGCACTCGGGTGGTCGGAGTAGATTGGGAAATTTCACTGTTGCCTTTGGCTTTACCCAGCTCCCCTGCCAATCAGAGCACGCCACCCATAAACTGCCTGCCAATCACATGTCAGTTTTAAAGGAGGTCTCAGTCAGCTGGGGTAACTTGAATTTTTGACAATGTAATTATGGCCCTTGTGTCCACAGCAGAAGCCTGAGTAGGATGGAGGGATTTTTATTGATTGTTCAGAAGGGAAATTTATCAATGTCTCTGGCTCGGTTCATATGTATTCCCCTGGAAACTCTTCTGACAAGTTTCCAAAGAGAGATCTAGATAAGTGGCCTTGGCCATATCTTTGTCCTTTCCATCAAAATTGATTTAGGCTGGTTGGGGTCTCGAAAAGAACATGCAGAACTTCAGGTACTATGAAGCTTGTGCAATGATGAAGACTGTGTAAAAACAAGAACAGTGACAAAACTGCACATGAAACAAGCCTGTCTCAAGCTCCTTAGGGCTGGCTTGGACAATGTGCGCGAGCAGCATGTGGTTAGAAGCTAGAGGGCTTCTGCACCAGGATATGGGCGCACGGCCTTTTGTGGTCAGGAGGCCACACGTTCCTTGCAGCTATTCATCTACTGATTCTGCCCGCCCTGCTGTCTCTTCACCCGTCCGTCTGCCCTTCTATGCCTCCTGCGCCTCCCTCTCTTACCTTTACTAGTTAGTTCCAAAGGGTTACATCCAGAGTAGTGACTCAAAGTCTTTGAAGAAAACCTGGTTCTTAGAATAAATTGTGAAAAGAAATGAAATTGAGAGTCCAATTTACAGATAATTCTGGGTGCTTCTCTGAGCTTCTTTGTCATCTTTTTTTTTAAAAAAAAATACATCGCTACTATGTGTTCATTGAAAAAAAAATCCATACATATTTTTGCATGAGAAGAAGCAAACAAAACATGAAAACAGAATAATTAAAACCTGGTAGGAAGAAGACTTGCAGCCCAATAGTATCCAGTGCTGGTGCAGCGGAGTGCACTGCCTACGCCCCCACGCTATATCCAGCAGTGGGATTGAGCAGGCTGGAGGTCTCCTTGGGGTAAGAGGGTGACTGTACTCTTACCGTGTGTCGAGCCCCAGTCTGCTCAATGGGGTTACTTGGATCTGTGCCAGGTAAATAGCAGGCGCAGGCCCGAGAAGCCCTGTGTAGGATTTCCAGGTCTTGGAGCTTAGGATAAGATACAGCAGAGGCCATCCCTACCAGTCCTGCCACCTCTTGGGCCTGATCTGCCCACCCCCACCCCATTACACCCTCCCCCGCCCTCTCCCAACCCCGTTCCACCCCCCATGCCACTCAGCGCAGGGCTTACTTGTCCACTGGCACAGGGCAGGCCTCTGCACTGGGCCCTGGAGTGGCGGCATAGGCCGCCACGCTAATCTGGCCTACTCCCAGGGTTCCGCAAACATGCTTTACGGCACATTTGCGACACCCAGTGCCGGTGGAGTGTGCGCTCTGCCGGTGCTGCGGGAGAATAGGATTGGGTCCCATAGTCTCTGTTAACGTTAGTGCTTCAATATAAGCTGCTGTATATAAGTTAAATAAGCAGGGTGACAAGATACAGCCTTGCCGTATTCCCTTCCCAATGTTGAACCAATCGGTTGTTCCATGGCCGGTCCTAACTGTTGCTTCTTGACCCGCATACAGGTTTCTCAGGAGACAGGTAAGGTGGTCTGGTACCCCCATCTCTTTAAGAATTTGCCACAGTTTGTTGTGATCTACACAATCAAAGGCTTTTGCGTAGTCAATGAAGCAGAGTTTTTTGGAACTCTCGTGCTTTCTCCATGATCCAGCGCATGTTGGCAATTTGATCTCTAGTTCCTCTGCCTCTTCGAAACCCAGCTTGTACTTCCGGTAGTTCTCGGTCCACGTACTGCTGAAGCCTAGCTTGTAGGATTTTGAGCATAACCTTGCTAGCATGTGAAATGAGTGCAATTGTATGGTAGTTTGAACACTCTTTGGCACTGCCCTTCTTTGGAATTGGAACGTAAACTGACCTTTTCCAATCCTTTGGCCACTGCTGAGTTTTCCAAATTTGTTGGCATATTGAGTGCAGCACTTTCAGATAGCATCACTGATGCAACGAACATGAAAATGAGCGAACTCAGGAAGATAGTGGAGGACAGGAAGGCCTGACGAGATATGGTTCATGGGATCACGAAGGGTCGGACACGACTTCACGACTGAACAACAACAACAATACCTGTAAAATCAAGCATGAACTTTAAGTAGCTGTTTCAGACATCTGAGAATGTGAGGTTGAGATGAGGTCCTGTGGATGTATGTCACATCAAGTAGTTTTTATCAGATGAAGGAGTTCAGGGCATAGGTTTCTTAGTTCTAGGCTTTATCTCTTAATAATCTAATAATCGATCTTCCTTGCTCAACCTTTTTCTTCACCAATTCCCCTTCATAATGACTGGCTTTTAGCTCCTGATGATATAGGCAACAGATCTTAACATTTGGAAGATCATCTTGCCCTATGTTCACGTTCCTAAAAGCACACATTCTCTGCCTCATTCAGTAGCAGATTGGGAGATTAACCGGCAGTAATGGAAAATGTGAGCAGCTACTAATGAGTATATGCAGTGCTTCTTAAGCCCTTACACTTTATCGACCTCCGTTCAGTAGCAGTGCCGTTGAACACTTTGTTCATGGCATTGTGAATCGCATGTTGCCAGGTGCATATTCTGATGCGGAATATCTTTGGAACATAGCTGCAACAGTTTCCTAACATCATCATAACGTAAATGCGTTACAATACTCTGGTGCAGGAGTTGGTTTGTCCATCTGTAAACTCTTAGCTTTCTGGAACTCTCCTTTCTGTGTCAGTGTTGCCCCTCCTGGAACTAGAGGAACATTAGTTTGGGGAGGAGCTGCCTCCTGGTCGCCTCCCACATGACGTAGAATTAGATATTCTGAAATTAACCAGACCAGTATACTTACTCCCAGGTGTGTATAGGTTTGCAGCCTTTGTAGCCTATTTATGTAAGTTTATGAAATCTCTTGCCCTGCTCCCCTCACTTCTGTAGCCACTGGGTCTATGTCCATTATTGAGATCTCTGGGGAAACAAACGTGCATATCTCTTAGCTATTGGTATAGTTCAGGGGTTCTCAATGTACTCGGTGTGATGTACCACCTACATGACCACCGCCACACCGAGTACCACCAAACGCGATGACATCATCGCTGCTTACTTCTCGGTTTTCTGCACAGGAGGCTGCCAGATGCCACGCAGGAGGCTGGTAAGAGGCTCCAGGTGGGCGGGGGGGGCTGTTTTCTTTGCTCTTGGTCAAAGGCAGGAGCCTCTTGGGAACAAAAGCGTGGCCCAAAAAGTGCCGTGTTTTTGCAGGGTTTCAGGGGTCCTAGTGGGGTTCAGGGGGTCCCAGTGGTCCAAGTTCCACCAGAGGTATCCAAACGTACCACTAGTGGTACGCGTACCACCGGTTGAGAACCCCTGATTGAGAACCGGTTGAGAACACATAATTTGTCTGTGACTTCGGTGGAAAACTTGTGTTGTTCAGTCGTGAAGTCGTGTTCGACCCTTCGTGATCCCATGAACCATATCCCGCCAGGCCTTCCTGTCCTCCACTATCTTCCTGAGATCGCTCATTTTCATGTTTGTTGCATCGGTGATGCTGTCTAACCATCTCATCCTTTGCCTTCCCCTTCTCCTTTTGCCTTCAATCTTTCCCAGCATCAGAGTCTTCTCCAGAGAGTCCTCTCTTCGCATTAGGTGGCCAAAATATTTGAGTTTCAGCCTCAGTACCTGCCCTTCCAGGGAACAGTCAGGGTTGATTTCATTTAGGAAAACTTGTATCTCTTTGCAATCCTGAAAGGTGACTTAAAAAGGGGGGGGGAGGTATAAGAGGAATAGTGTCCTTGAAAATTGCCACAACACTAAACCTCAGAATGTTGTTAATTTAAATTAATTGTTGGATGTCTAGGTAGGTATTCAATTTCTAGGCGGTGATGTAGCCCACTAAAAAAAAGAAAAGAAAAGCAGTTTGAATGCTGTGATACGATACTTGCATCACAACTGCGGGAAATAAAAGTTCCGAATTTCTGTGCTGTGTTGCAGTGGGAAATCCCTCTGCCCTGCAGTAGGCCTGCTCTCTTCCTTCTGAAGCACGGTCTCTTTGATACTAGGATGCTGCTTCAGGGAGTGATGCTAGGAAGCTTCAGGGAGTTTCACTTAAGGAGCTCTCAGTAACACAGGACACTGCATGTTCCTTAGTACCAGACAGTGATGAGGAATAGATTCATTCTCCATGTCCAGAGGACTTAGTCATTATAAATAAAGCAAAGACCTGCTGATACCTGAGGATACATATGAAAAGCTTATAGAGTGTGTGTGAGTGTCAACTAGTATCCGACTGACTGTGAAGAGTCTGCTTTGCATCGACAAGCTGCCCACACAGAGAATTTGGCCTGAAGTGCTGTATGGGGGTGGATCTAAATTTTCACTTGAGGCAAAGAACATCTCCTTATTTATAGAAGTTGTGGAGCAGTAAAACCAGAACTCCTTTCTATTTCAGCCAACCTGGCACTTCTGATATTTTCAAAGCAGGGGTGGAAAGGCGGAAAGAGAAGGTCCAGTTTGCTTTTGGACAGCTGCAGTTTGCCTGGGTCAAACCTAATGTTGTTTAACACAAAGCTTTGGGGAAAAATTTGCGAGCCTGTTGTTTCTTAGGAGCTTTGCCAACGAGAACTACTTCTGTAATCTGTACCTAGAGATGACACATTTTTAGAATTTTTGAAGCTATGAGAAGAGAACAAACTGTGTTTTCCCTGAGTTTAAAAGACATGGTATGGATTTCATGTGGCTAGTTGTGTCTGTTGTTACCATGAGACTGACTGTATATAATGAGCAAAGGGTTTTTCTGCAAACCTTCCCTCTACACATGCAGCTTATTCTACATTTAAAGTAGTATTAACAGGGTACAGAGGATTGGACAAGCCATCAGCTGCAAGCGAGCTGAAGAGCCCCAGAATGCTGGAAAGTGAGGGGAGTGTGTTTGTTCACAGTATGATCCCAGCTGAAGCACACAGGGATGGGCTGGTTTGGTAAATGTCATCCAAACTGACCCATAAAGGACAATAAGTCAACCTGGTTCAATATTTATAATAATATTGAACTCTTTAGTAGAGTATCATCATCCTATTCAGTCAGTCTCCTGGTAACTGAACAAAATTAGTTGCTGTTCCTGTCCCATCTAAAAAGAACATGCTAGTGTAACAATAGAAATGAGGTCTGGATTCCTAGTGATTGGCAAACTCCCCTGAATTTAGTTTAGAGCCATGTTAATGACAAGGTTTCTTGATGAACAGGGCTCTTCTGTTTGCCGAGAGGTTTCTTGTGGCTCATAACATTGGTTGTGCATGCTGCTGGTGCTGTGCATAAGTCTTAATAAGTTGGGCGGTGTTGAGAACATAAGAAGAGCCTTGCTGGATCAGGCCAAAGGCCCATCTAATCCAGCTTCCTGGATCTCACAGATGCCTCAGGGGGCACACAAGACAACAAGATACCTGTATCCTGTCGCCACTCCCTTGCACCTGGCATACAGAGATAACTTATTTCTAAAACCAGGAGGTTGCTTATATCTTGTAACTTGTGATGGACTTTTCCTCCATGAATCTATCCAATCCCCTTTTAATGTCAACTAGGCAAGGTGCCATCACCACATCCTGTGGCAAGGAGTTTCACAGATTAATTACACCCCGGGTAAAGAAATATTGTCTTTGGTCTGTTCTAACTCCCCCTCCACTCAATTTTAGCACATGTCCCTTGGTTCTGGCTTTTAAGTATTAAAGAACTTCTGTGCATGGTCCTGTGAAGTAGCTTTGGGTGGATGCTTGGTCTGCTGACAACCGATTCTGCACATCCAGTATTTCAAAATCGATTGAACTTTCTGAATTGGAGAAGAATGGACAGGGATGGCACTCATTTCATAATTATTTGTTAAATTGAATTTGATATATTGTATGTTTCTTAATATTTTTATGGATTTTTTTTTGTACGCCATGTTGGGCTTTTGCTTTTGGCAAGGGAAAGGTGGGATAGGAATTTTTAAGTAAGTAAATAAATAAATTCATACATCAGCTGAGCATTATGAACAGGACAAGCTTGTGCATCATAAAAGGAACCACCACCACCCCCTTATATTCCAAGCTAGATAATTACATTATGTGATATTTTAAGCACATAGTTTGCCCTTGAGTGTAGTCACCCATAAACGTTTCTACCTCTGATCTGCAGAACATGTTTCGGTACTTGAAGCTTGAGTCCCAGAAACTAGTGATGACCTTTTTAAGCCCCCAAAGTACTTCTCCAAACTCTATGGATTTGTAGAACTCATGCTCATTTTTCCTGTGTTTGCTGATGTAAGTGCTTGAGTTGGAAGCAGCCTGTGTGGCTGTGGGGAGAGAGTTGTTTTCCCAACCAGCACCTACTTAATAATTTAAAAATGAATTTAATAATTGAGAAATTATACTGAGCCATCCATATTTTAGCACTTGGCAATGTTACTAGTGTTAGGCCTTTTGGTCAAGAATACTTTTATTGAATTTAATTTGGCTTTGTCTGCCACCACCCTCTTCTCCAAAAAGGCATCTAAATGAAATGGAATTGGAAATGGAAGCCACTTTGGTTATTTTTGTGAAAAGCAGGATATAGATCCGGTTAATGATGATGATGATAAACTATAGCTGAACTAAACTTTATCACTGAATTGTAGGGGTAGGGTATTTTCCCTACCTCAACACTTGCTACAGCGCCTGATAACACTGGATAACAAATTTTAGCAAAGGTCATGCCCCCAAGATTAAATTAGTCATTTCTTATAGATTTTGAGGTATTGAACACGAATATGACAATGAAAATGCAAAATTGGCTAAGGTTTGTAAGAGATACGCAATAGATAGTTCCATAGGCATGTATTGTTAAATACCTGACAGCACTTACAACACCTATGTACTCAATACGGACTGCTTCTCCTAAACTAGAGCCAATTGACAGATTTTATTGTCATTTTCGTTTTCAGCACATTGAAATTAGTAAAGATTAGCTCTTTCCATTTCAGGCCAATTTTGTGTTGTCCAGTGTAATCTGACGCAATCTGTGGTGACAGGACAGCAGAAACGCTTTAGTATGGAAAACTGTCAGAAGAAACATATATGCGCTCCTCCAGACATTGTTGTTCCAAATTTCCTCCTCTGTGGGTTTCTCAGATTAGTCTCTGAGCTAGGCTCTTAAACAAAATTAGGCAGTAACAGTGGCGTCGCCCCCCCTCGCCCCCCATGCCCCACGGAAGGAACCGCTCACCGTCTTCTATGGTGGCTTGGCAGCTTCTAACTAGGCAAAGTGGCATTCTTCGTGCATGCGCACAATGCCGCTTGAAGCCGCCCTCAGAAGGACCGAACGAAGACGCAATTGGGTCTTCGTTCGGCTCTTCAGAGGACAAGGCTTCAAGCGGTGTTGTGCGCATGCGAAGAACGCCGCTTGAAGCCTCCCTGGCCTAGTTTTAGAAGCGGCTGAGCTGCCAAAGACGCGAGCAGCGTGTCACTCCCTCTCGGCGTGTCACCCCCTCCCGCTGCATCACCCCAGCGGCCCACCCCCCCGCCACACCCTAGCGACGCCAGTGGGCAGTAACTAATGGTTTTGGAAGGAGGCCTTTATGATGAGGTGGAACTGAGTGAAGTTTTCTCCAGGACATTAATTCAAAGCATAGTTAAAATGGCAAGAACAGTTACTTCAACACCTGTTTGTCACTCTTGGTTGGTACAGATGTCGCAACTTTCAGCTAGTGAACTAATAATTTATGAAAGCTGAGGAACTTGATGGTCTGTGGTTTCTCCTTCCAGGAGTATTTCCAAAATTAATAAAGATAATCAGGTATTGGGTTTCTAGTATATGGTGGTGTAGATTTGTTAATTAATACATGTGTATTTTTGTTGGACAAGGATGTTGGCAAGGTGTATATAACACCTAGCAGAGAGGCATTGACTAACTGGATCCAAGAGGTTGATAAGTGCCTTGCTATGAAAAGAGTTGATCCTAACCACTTTGAAAGAGGCAGTTGTGAAGAGCACTTCTGAAAGAAAGCCTTCTTGGACCTTGAGGATTATAATAATTATTAGCCAGCCACGAATATTTCTTTCTTGGGCGTGGTGCTTGTATGGATACGAGTTTCCTGGGCAATTCCAGATTCTCTAAGATGATTATCTAGATCGTTTTAGTCTGGTTTCAGACCTGGTTTTGGCACAGAAATTGCCTTGGATGACTTCTATTGAGAGAAGGCCAGGGAGAGTGCAACCTTGCTAGTTCTCCTGCATCTCTCGATTACGTTTGCTGCCATTGAACACGATGCACCAGACTAGTGCACCAGCTGTTGCCTCTCCTGGACAGAGATAGCCTTATTCATGCTCTAGTAACATGCGGGTCAAGAAGCAACAGTTCAAACCGGCCATGGAACAACCGATTGGTTCAAAATTGGGGAGTACGGCAAGGCTGTATATTGTCACCCTGCTTATTTAACTTATATGCAGAGTACATTATGAGAAATACAGAGCTGAATGAATCGCAAGCCGGAATCAAGATTGCCGGGAGAAATATCAGCAACCTCAGATATGCAGACGATACCACCCTAATGGCAGAAAGTGAAGAAGAACTAAAGAGCCTCTTGATGACAGTGAAAGAGGAGAGTGCAAAGGTTGGCTTGAAACTCAACATTAATAAAACTAAGATCATGACATCTGGTCCCATCAATTCCTGGCAAATAGAATGGGCAGAAATGGAAGCAGTAACAGATTTTACTTTTTTGGGTTCCAAGATCACTGCAGACGGAGACAGCAGCCATGAAATTAAAAGACGCTTACTCCTTGGAAGGAAAGCTATGGCAAATTTAGATAGCATAATAAAAAGCAGAGATATCACCATGCCAACAAAAGTTCGTATAGTCAGGGCCATGGTGTTCCCAGTAGCAATGTATGGTTGCGAGAGTTGGACCATAAGGAAGGCTGAGCGCCGAAGAATAGATGCTTTCGAACTGTGGTGCTGGAGAAGACTCCTGAGAGTCCCTTGGACTGCTAGGAGATCAAATCAGTCAATCCTAAATGAAATCAACCCTGACTGTTCCCTGGAAGGACAGGTACTGAGGCTAAAGCTCAAATATTTTGGCCACCTAATGCGAAGAGAGGAGTCTCTGGAGAAGACTCTGATGCTGGGAAAGATTGAAGGCAAAAGGAGAAGGGGAAGGCAAAGGATGAGATGGTTAGACAGCATCACCGATGCAACGAACATGAAAATGAGCGAACTCAGGAAGATAGTGGAGGACAGGAAGGCCTGGCGGGATATGGTTCATGGGATCACGAAGGGTCGGACATGACTTAACGACTGAACAACAACAAGTAACTTCCGGATTAGACTTCTGCAATGCATTGTACATGGAGCCGTCTTTAAAGACAGCTTGGAAACTGCATTTAGTTCAGA
Organism: Plestiodon gilberti rubricaudatus; assembly: GCA_026170595.1. NCBI lineage: Eukaryota > Metazoa > Chordata > Lepidosauria > Squamata > Scincidae > Plestiodon > Plestiodon gilberti. The sequence goes on along the minus strand of JANXHW010000001.1, from coordinate 141,675,938 downwards.
ATACCTAGCTCAGCTAGGCTAACTGGGGCTGAGCGTTGGGATCATATCTTACCTGTGTTGAAATAGCTCCATTGGCTTGTCCATTTCTGAGGACAATCCAAAGTGCTGGTGCTTGTTTTTAACACCCTAATTCTCATACCCAGCTATAATCAAACCTAATGTGCCCTTGCCCCTGCTACACTTCATTCCTATCCTCCCCCTCTTTCGTTTAACTTTACTATTATCAAAATTGTATTGTATTGTGTAAGCTTATAGGAGGCAGAGGCCTGTCTTGTTGGTAAAATGTTACGTATGTTGGAGGCATTATATAAATTGTGAGGATGAAGAACCCCGTAATATATCTTACGAAAGAACCCCAGATACTGTAAAATGGCTCCAAATACAATAATTTCAAAAACTTAGTCTGCCCCCCCAAGCAGGGAATTTTGGTATCTTTTGTTTCGTGCATGACAGTTGTGCCAAAGGTAGTGGCGGTATAGTCTGAGTGGATCATTACTTCCTCTCTTTCCTCATCACCCTTCTCTGTTGGCCCCCAAACGCTTGAGGGTTTTCTTCTTTGTTTTGTCCTCCATGATCATTTTGGAGTGCCTGAAAGACAAATGAGTGTGCTATGCAGTGTTTTAACTGGCTTTAAGTTTAAAACAAAAACAAGAAGATCGGGCAGGGTGATTCTTTAGTGGAATGATTCATATTGATACATTAGCTTTACCTTTACTGAAAAAAAGAAAGAAAAAAGAAGTTGTTTAAGGAAACTATCTTTAGAAGTACAGGAGCTGTTTTCTGTGAATGTTGCATACGCTTGAGTTTTCTAAACTCTGATTAGCATCACAAAGTACACTCATGTCATTATCAGTTGGGAATGGCACATGTGTATTTTAAGACTGTGGCTTTAAACTCTTAATATTGAAATGTCCATAAAAACATGGACAGAGTGATTAGGAGGGAAAATAATAATAGGATCCCTGCTTCCATGTTTGAAGCAGGAGAACCAGGCCATTTAAACATGTATCCACCATTCATAATTGATGGTGCAGTGTGTATATTTTGCCATTTAAATTCAGGCGTTTACAGCACAGTCCTATGCATGTGTATTCAGAAGTAAGTCTCAATGAATTCAATGGGAATTACTCCAAGGTAAGTGTGTATAAGATTGCAGCCTTAGTCCAAGTTTAAAAGATGAGAGAATGTTAAGAGTAAAGCCTGAGTGTGCTTTAAACTTCGTAGAATGAATCCCTCCCTTCTCTTTCAAAGAGAGATCAACTGCATAGCTGTCAGTGACAGCTACTTTAATAGATGTGCTGGAAGGGGAGGATAGTGGCGTTTCTAGGTTAAATCTCATGTATATTTTCTAATGAAAAATTATAATTTTCCCGGGGGGGGGAGGATTGATTGAGTCTGTTGGGAAAAGGTTACTTAGCAGGAATGTTGGGGTGGTGGTGGTGGTTGGTTGGTTGGTTGATTGATTGTTCAACTGCAGGATATTTGATAAATGGAAGTCATACATTAAAAAGTGAAATTCTAGGAGGGGAAAGTTGGAACTCATAAAAGTTTTCATTTTGTTTGCTGTCGATTTGAAATATTTTGAAATGAAATCGGAACACTCATTTTTTAATGAAAAAAAGAGAAATTGTAACCCACAATATTTCGTATTCATTTTTTCTCTCTTCCTCCTCTCACTCTCTTTCATGTTCACCTGGTCTTATATTCATCCATCAGCTTTTATATTGTAGGTTGTATTCCTAAAGTGACAGTCACACACCTGAAATCGGCAGCACAGTCCAATGATACTAAGCTGATTCTGGTGGAGCCTGTGGACTGGAAACCTGGGGACAAAGTTGTTGTTTGTGGAGGAGGCGCTCAGAAGAAAAAAGAAATCGTCACCGTCAAGACCATAAATGGCACCGAACTCCACATTATGTCTCCACTCAGGTATTCATACCTGTGGGTTGGAAAATGTTCATCTACAGACTGTGAAGCTAATTTGGGGCCCATCCATCCATCCATCCATCCATCCATCCAGCCAGCCAGCCAGCCAGCCAGCCAGCCATCGCTATTGATCTTCCATATAAAACATTTTAGTACGCAAGGCGTTTTACCAAATTATTATTATTGTACTCTTGAGGGACTGCGGTGGCTTAGTGGTTAAGACGCTGAAGTGCAGACCAGAAGGTCAGTAGGACAGCAATTTGAGACCAGAGTGCCGCGTGACGGAGTGAGCTCTCATCTCCTGTCCCAGCTCCTGCCAACCTAGCAGTTTGAAAGCAAGAAATTGAAAGCAGATAAATAGGTACCGCTGCAGCAGAAAGGTAACAACGTTCCATTAGTCATGCCGGCCACATGACCACGGAAGCATCTTTGGACAGCACTGGCTCTACTGCCTTAGAAACGGAGATGAGCACCGCACACCACACGGACACTACTGGCTTTGGAGCAGGGAATACCTTTATCTTTACTCTTGAGTTACGTTTGTAAGCTGCAAAAAAAGATTGCGATAGGTGGAAATGACTGCAACCTTGTCAGGAGCTGCTTCACGTACGTGGCTGGCTGCGAGGTTGTATTCAAGCTCTGTGAACTAATTACGTGAGTGGTTACATGTGTAAATTGAATGTGTTTGGAAAAGAGAAGGAACTATGCTTTGTATAGGCTGAAAAATGCTTGCGTTCAGTGTTGCGCTCTGTACTCTATTGCTCAACACTGGTGCTAAAACAATAATTCAAAGCTGAGTTCTGGCTCTAATTAAGGTTTCCAAAACTCAAGATCTTCTGGTTCTGTTTGCTCTTGCACTTTCTGTAGGTATCCCCATGGTGTTTATGAAGATCAGGTGTCTGGAGAGCAATTTGCTTTCAGAGCTGTTGTGGCCGTGCTCAGCAGACCTGTGGTCATCCAAGGAAATGTCACAAGTGAGAGGAGTTCCCACATGAAGCAGTGCAAAGAAGCAGGCATTTCAGGAGGTGAGAGAGAAAGAGAGAACATGCCTTTCGAGGAACTCGTAGCTGAGTCAGTAAATAAGCATTTGACATCTTATTTGGGTATCGCTATGTCAGAAAGGTTTCTTAATGGAAGAAGTTGTTAAGAGTGCCTAAACTCTTAAGAAAATGCAAGTTATCTATTCAGCATTTGACACTGATTGATTATAGTCCAAATGAATTAAGGCCTTGATTTAAAACAAGCTTTTGATTTTCTGTTTGTTTGCAATTTGATCCACAACTTGGTAGGCATCTTTAGAACGTAGTTCTGTATTTCATGTTCATATACTGGCCTCATTCACCGTTTTTTTTTTCCAAGCAAAAGGGGAACAGGAAAGAGATTTCTTATGGCAACTCAAATATTGAGAATTGAGTTGCAGAGAAAATGTTTCAGACAAAAACAACACAAAAAGGAGGGGGGAATCTATTATTTTGAAGGGTGATCTCTTGATCCATGTGATTTGCTTGTTGAGCTTGGGAGCTTTAGCTTTTCTTCTTATGTTTCAGATGTTGCTGTTCTTACATTGTTGTTTCAAACTTTTTGGGGCAATGTTAGGGAAGAGAGACAGGACCCAAGGCAGTAAAAAAGTGTATCAAGAATCTTTCAAACGAACGTATTAGTTTTAACTGTGTTTACAGTGTGCTCTTTCATCCAAGTCGACTCTTGAGTTGCATCTAATGTAATGAGTATTGTTGCAGAAACAACAGAAACAAGTTGTAGGAACAATTTGGGTTATCTGTGTTTCACTAACTTGGCAGAAAAATACTTGTTGAATAGCAGTAGTAAAAGAGGAGATAAAATACAGTGAATGTAGTGTGCAAACAGTGTTATTTCAAGTCTCATAACTTCATATCTTCCTAGGAATTTGAAGGAAAGATGTGAGGTTGTGTCATACTTTTAAAATAAAAATGCTGGAAAGCTTCTTCAAGCTTGGGCTTGGAGATGAAGTTAGGAAGCTCAAAAACAGCTTCTCTCAAATAAAAAGTGAACTTCTAAAGCCCCCAAAGATGATGATGAAGAAGAAGATGATGATGATAACCACTATTTATATACTGCCTTTTCTTTGGTCATCAGATTTCTCCTCTGACTTTAATTCAGAGGCGGCTTACACGGGCAGGCTCTCTAAACCCCAAGGAGTTTTTAAAATACAAATGTTCTAGTCTTGCATAGAACCCTTCATTCCAGGTGGCTTCCTTTCACGGTCTGACCTCTCTCTGGCATTTGCCTCCCATGCTTCGACTGACGGCAACCCTGACTCCCTCTCAGAGTGCCAACTGCAGCTTCTCTCCTTCATAGCTTGTCAGTGCTGTGCCGACAGCTCTCTGACAGCACGGATACTTCCAGGTGTCCCGAACTGCCGTCTTTCAGATCATCAGGCATATGAGATGGCTGCTCTACCAACTGAGCCAGACCTGCAAACCTAAGTTTGAAGAAATTCCCCTACATCTCTTCCTGCCACCCTCTCCCCACACCAAAGCATGCTTCCCTCCAGCGCCCCCTCCAAAGCATGCTCCCCCCCCCGGCCTTACTTACTGGTCTAGTGGCAGCAGCAGCAGCGAGTTGAGAAAAATAGTGGTGGTGCTTCTTAGGGAGTAGGCATTCCTCCCCCCCCCATTTTCCCCTTTTGTCACTATTAATACTATTCTCCACAATGCAATTGCAGCAGCCTATTGAGAGACTCGAAGTGCCACCAGAGCTCTCTTCCTGGCACACTGCAGAGCAGCACATCAGGATAACAAATGGTGGAGGGGGAAGGAAAAAAAATCTGCAGTCGTGCATCATGCCAGAGCAACGAGGGGAAAGAAAAACCCCTCCCCCTTCCCTGCTCACAACTGCTGCTCCCCACTGCCTTTGCCTGGTAAGCAAAGAGCAGAAGGGGAGTGTTATTGGGGGAAGGCGAGGGGACATTTTGGGAAGGCAGGCTGGATGGTGTAGTGGTTTGGGAGTCGGACTTAGACCTGGAAGATCCAGGTTCAAATCCCTGCTCAGCCACGAAGCTTCCTGGGTGACCTTGGGCCAGTCACTATCTCTCAGCCTCACCTACCTCACAGGGTTGTTGTGAGGACAAAAGGAGGGGAGGAAATATGTACACCACTCTGAGCTCCTTGGAGGAAGGGTGGTATAAAAATGTGATAAATAAAAAAAAAATTAAAAAAAATTGATGGGAGGAGGAGGTCATTTTCCAAGCCTCCTTGGATTGGATTGGAAAATGATCTGTGCCCTGGTTTTGTGAAGAAAAATTCAAACCATTTCTGATGTGCTTAGAAGAGAAAGTTCTCCCTTCTCTTATTTTTGAACGTTTAGTGCTCTGAACCTAAACATTCCCCTTGTTGCTTTTCAGATGTTTCTGAGTGTCTGTATAAGAGAAGTGAGAAGAAACTTGGATCTCGGGACATGGGGGCTGTTGTCATCGTGCAGTCCTACCATGGTGAAGCAAGTTGGCTCCGTTTGGAAGGTGTACAGTTTCGGCATGTCGGTCAAGCATTCCAGAAGCACCTCAGTGCACTGACCATTGCTGGGAACACCCAAATGACCAGTGCGAGTATTAAATAATCGTATCTTTACAGCCTTGTTGTTATGAACAGTTTTCCCAAATAGGTTCCTGTTAACACCCTAATGCTAAACACTTTAAAAACTAAAAATTGCCATAAATTCTAAAAAGATGGAGCCTATGAGCTCTGCTTGCACACTCATCTGAGAAGACTCTGCATTTCAATCAAACAGGAACATCCAGAAAACATTGGGAGTGGTTTCATTTTTTTCCTGGAATTAGTTGCCAAAATTTTGATAGGTCGGTTGGTTGCAAATAGTCCAGGGGTGGTGGTGGTAGTGCAGTGGCAAGATGCTTGGTCAACTCCAAACTTTTCTTGATGAAGCCAATTATCTAGACCCACATCCCAATCCTATCCCTCCTCCCCCCAGCGTAGGCTGTTCAGCATGGGCCGTGTGGCCCATACTGCATCCTATCCGAAGGAAGCATCTGGGGGTCTACTCGGGGTAAGCAGGCATTTACTTGCTTACCCCAGGTAAACCCCCAGCCACCACAATGGGTCTACTTGGTTCTCTGTCAGCTCTTTAGCTGGCGTAGAACCGAGCAGCCCTGTGTTGGGGCTCGAGGCCTGGGAAGGAGGATAGGATACAGCATCTGACGAGGACGTCAGCCCCACCCCTCTCCCAGGCCTGATCTGCCCATCCCCTCCCTGTCGCACCCCCTCCCTGTCCTCCCCCTAGGCTGGGTCCATGGCGCTGGGTCCAGTGTTCTCCGGCAGGCAGGCGGTGCAGGCCTCGGCACCGGCACTGCCTACTCGCTGGGTGTCGTAACCCAGCCTGTTTATGGCCTGTTTGCGACAACCTGTTTGCGACAACCAGCGCCGGCATTGAGGCTGCAGCACCGGCGCCAGAGGTCAGTAGGATTGCGCTGACATTTCAGTCTATATTCCAAACTAGTTTGGTGGCCCTCAAGATGTCCTTTGCCAGGAAAAAGGCAGGAGGAGTGCAAGCATGACCCTCTTGATCCTTCTAGACCTCTCAGCACTTTTGATACCACCAGCCATGGCATCCTTCTGGATAGTCTGCCTGGAAAGGGAATAGTCATTTCACTCCTGCTTGCTTCTTTCCATGCATTGCTGACCACAGCAAACACAGCACAGAGCTCTGGTTGACCAAGAACTTGGGATTCTGTTCTGGATAGGGTTGCCGTCCCTTTAATGAATCCAATTCACAGTTTAAGGATGCTTTGAGATCTAGCCCTGCAGGTAGATACACCTAAGTCTTGTCCATGGCATGAATCTCTTCTAACCAGTTCCAGTTGATATGACAGTTGTAGCCCTGTAACACGAACAAATCATCTTCATGGGATTAAAAGTCATAAGTAAAATTGTATTTAATTAAAAAAACAGCATGATGTTTCATTCATTTATCCATGAATATCGTCAGATGCAATAAGCCTGTAAAAAGGGCCACAAGATTGTAACGCCGAACATTCCGTGGCCAGTATTTAAAGGGAAACCCGGCACGTCTACTACAATAGAAGCAATTAACCCCCAGAAATGCAAAACAGAGGCAATTAATTGTAGCCCTTCTTGGGAAAAATGTGATCTGGCTGCAGTAATTCATGACCTGGTAACATCCAGGTCAGATTACTGCTGTATGTGGGACTCCCTATGAATACTGTGCACTTCAGTTGGTTCAGAATACTGCTGCAAGAGTGTTGACCATTCTTGAGAGAAGGGAACATTTGCCGACATTTAAAAAGCTTCACTAGCTACCAGTTTGTTTCTGAGAATTCTTTAAAATGCTGGCCCTGTCCTGTAAAGTCGCAAGCACTCTGAAACTGGAGTATGTATATGATTGCCTGCTCCCTATTTGATTGTGAACCTGTATGGAAGCCCAGCTCCGGGAGCTCACCCCTTCTGAAATGAGGTGGGTGGCTATCTAGAATAGGGTTCTCTTGGTGGTGGCAGCATCTCATTTGTGGAACGTCTAAACCAAGACCATTCATTCAGTGCCTGCTATGCTGGTGTTAAGTAAAAGCCCTGCTTTTCCCAGGCCTTTCATGTGGCTGACTGATCCTGCTGCTGCTGTTTGATTCATTATTTTTTTAGATCTGTTTGTTCCCTATATTTTATTGTTTATGAATGTATTGTAAGCTGCCTCACAGTGGCGTCACTGGAGGTGGGGCAGAACACTAAGTTCCGCACCGCGCTGACCTCCGTTACTCACCGGCACGAGGCGGCCTCGCCTTCAGAGCCATTCAGTGGGGTGAAGGCAACCCTGCGTTGCCTTTGCCCCACTGAATGGCTCCGAAGGCGAGGGGGCGGGGCCGCCTCGTGCCAGTGAGTAATGGAGGTCAGCGCGGTGCGGAACTTAGCATTCTGCCCCACCTCCAGCGACGCCACTGCTGCCTCATGAATTGCAGTTGAAATGAACAACTAAAGAATATGAGGAAGGTAGCATGAAGTTACAGGCAAACCTAGTTCTGCTGCTTTGTACCAATTTCTCCCCCCTCTAGATTCTAACATTCAAAGTTGTGTTGTGTTGGATTCTTTCGGACGGGGAGTCAGCCTATTAGGGGTGTCGGATCTCAAGGTGGAAAACAACATTTTTTACAACATTATGGGCCATGGACTTAGAGTGGGTAAGTGGATGAAAAACTTCTCCCACACTTTTTTTTTGGCACTTCTTGCCCTCATTTTACAGTTATGTTTCCAAACGTTTTATTTCCCCCTTGAGCTGAAAAACTAATATTTTATATGAAATAAGGAAATGTCAGTTAAACAAAAGCGACAAAGGGATTCCAAGTTTGGACCTGCCCCAGTGCAGCTGGTGGCCTCCTCGGGGTAAAGGAACGTTTGTCGTTTTATCCCGAGTAACGCGCCAGCCACCCTGATGGGTCTTCTTGAAAACACGCCAGCAATTTTGCTGACATACATTCGAGAGGCCCGTTTAAGTCCCAAAAGGCCTCGGAAGGGGATAGGATATTGGCAGAGGCCACCTCCGCTGATCCCTCCCCCTTCACGGACTCAGCCGATCAATCCCCCACTTTCGGAACCCCCCCCCCCCCCCGTTCCACCCTTCCCCTGCTTCTTCACCACCTGCCAGGGCCTTACCTTCCTGCCGCGGTGCTGCTCTTTTCTGCTGGTTCTTTCTGCTGGTGCTGCTTACTCACCGGATGGTGCAAAGTGCTTTAAGGCACTTTAAGGTCTAACTTCCGAAGTTAGACAGGATTGTGCCATTACATTAATCTAGTCATCATCCTAAGAAAATGAGCCATTGTCTTTCTTACCTCATTCGGTTTTTCTGATTCTGCTGCTCTGGTTACAGATTGTTTTGCACTATAAAATTGATATAGTTCTTAATCATGCAGTTGAAACAATATTCAAAGCACGTTATCTATGGGTTAGTGAATGGTAACCAACTAATGAACAATATGAAGTAGTAATGTATGATCAAGGGTGATGGCTTATTAATTTGTACCCTTATTGGTTTGTTTTAGGAGATTGGCTGGATCGGAAAAACAAATTAAGGCACAATGTAATCATTGGGCTTTCTGGTACTGATGGGCTTTCCAATACTGAAACCTTATCACCTGCTGGAATCTATATCCAGGCTCCTGATAATTTGATAGAGGTATGGTAGGGCTGAGCCAACATGTCCCACAGAGGAGAGGTGTCATTTCAGTTACTTTTGGGGGACAAAAGGGGGTGAAGTCTGGCTGAACTTATTGACTGTGGCTCTGCTCCATGCAGTCCCAATAACTGATGGCTGAACAACACTATTTCTTCTGAGGGCAGTGGCATTCGTACACCCCCCTGTGGGGGTCCGCCGACGCAACACCCCCTACGTGACGCCACATGCTCCGCGGCTCCGCCCCCTGGGCGCGTGAGTCATTTTCGTGCGCTGCTGCCAAAATTTGGCGGCGGCGCAGCGTGAAAACACACGCACACATAGCGCTTTCAGGCCCCTTTCAGAGCCAAATGGCACCCGGACAGGCGGGTGGGCCAATCTTGCGGCCGAAGACGTCTTCAAGAGGACAAAAAGTGGTGTAGGGGGCGACGTCTCTGGAGGCAAGTACACCCCCTGCCGATGCTTGTCGCCCCGCCACCTTGGGGGCCCCGCCCCCCTAACGATGCCTCTGTCTGAGGGGACAGATGAGTTTAAAAAAATGGTGGCCACTGGAAGGAGTGCCACTGTCAGGAGAGCACCACTTCAGTGAATCAGTCAGTGGTAGTGAAGGTGATCCAGGGGATGAGTGGTTTCAGGGCACCTTTTGCCACCCTCCAATAGCAAGCTGAAAGTTCTCTATAGGTAGCTTCTTAGCTCAGCCCAAGTTGAAGGACCACACTACTGTGCATGTCAAAGAGCAAAAAGGTAGGTGACCTTGTGAGTTTCTTTTTTACAAGGCAGTTGTAATCCAAGGGTCAGACTCATGAATTACTTTAAAAGTTCATTTGTATACCATGTGCCCCGGGGGGTGCACCTGACATTTTCTGAACTTAGAAATTCCCATGACAATTGGTTTCCCAGGAGCCAAAGTATTATGTAAATTACATTCCTATTTTTAAAAGTTCTAGATTGCCGAGATCTTTTAGCAAAAATACACAAGTTTTTACGAAATCAGTTGTTTTACTGGAGGACTGGAAAGCAGCTAAAAAAAAAAAAAAAAAGACCAGTTCTTAAAAAGGGATCTGGGGGATCCAGGAATTTTCATGCAAGTTGGCTTAGTTTCTATTCCAGATGCATTGGTGGAAAACCTATGTACACAGGGCCAAAAACATTCTTTCTCTCCAACCATCGGCCGCGGCTCCCCATTAAATGATGTTGATGCCTGCCAATTGGCATTGCACTGTTTTCTGATTCCGTGGCACTCCGCGGCTCCCCTGGCTGGTTTCCCTGACACCCCTGGGAGCCGCGCCTCCCACTTTGGGAACCACTGATCTAGAGATTGTAGAAGAATAGCCCAGTGAAAATTCGGTATGCAATAGTAATGATCACGGAGAATTCTATGCAAGGAATTGAAAATAAAACTGCCAGTATGTCATATCTCAGAGCAGTGACATTTATTTTATTTATTTATTTATTTTAAAAAATTATATCCCGCCTTTTCCTATGCTGAAAGGCAAATGCCCAAGGCGGCTTACAACAAAGGTTAAAATACATAATTTAAATTAATACATAAAATAAATTTAAACAATACATAACCATACACAAATTTAAAAACAATAAAATCCACTAGGGGAGGGGGGCGACAGTGTGGAGCAGAGAAGCAGCTAGGCAGAGCATCTTGAGACACAGGAGGCAGATCACGACCCATCACCCAAACGCTAGACGAAATAAAAATGTTTGAGCCGTCGCCGAAAAGTCATGAGGGAGGGGGTGGTTCTCAAATCCCCTGGCAGGGAGTTCCACAGTTGTGGTGCCACAGCAGAGAAGGCTCGCCCATTTAGAATGCTGTGTGCAATTCTGGTCAGCCCCACCTTGAAAAGGATGTTGAGAGCTGGAAATGATGCAGAAAATGGCAACCAAAATGGTCAGGGGGCTAGAACATTTCCCTAAAACGAAAGTCTAAGGAGTTTGGGGCTTTTTAGTTTAGAAAATTTGTGACTAGGGATAGAGATTTATAAAGTTATGCATGTTATAGAGAAAGTAGACAGATATATTTTTTTTCTTCTTTGCTCATAACACCAGAATTTCGGGGTCCCTTCATGAGATTGATTCAGAGTCGTTTCAGGACGAACAAAAGACAGAGTGTGCTTCTTCACACATCTCATCATTAATGTTTGGAATGCACTGCCACAAGGTGGTGGCCCTCAAATGGAGTTCACAGAGGGCAAGTCTGCCAATGGCTACCAGGCATAACTTGTTAGCGGTTGCCTTGAGCGCTTCCCTCTAGGAGGGGAAAGGCGGCGTTCATAAAGTAATGAACAGCAGCTATATGTTGCCTCCAGCTTCAGAGGCAGTATGCCACTGAATGCCAAGTATCGGACAGCAACAGTTGGGGAGTGCTCCTGCCTTCATGCTTTATTTGTGGGTTGCTCAGAGGCACCTGGTTCCACTTGAGAATCAGGATGCTTAACGAGATGGGCCTTTGGCCTGATTCAGTAGGGCGCTTCTTTAAGTTTTTTGCCCTTATCCTCCACTTTCAATACTGCAGCTGGAGCCAAACTCATCCATTTTAATGGACAGATGTGCAAGAATGCGGTGTGTGTGTGCTCTGCAAGCAAAGACACATTGTACTGTTCTTGTACAAAAGATGATACAGGGGTTCAGCCTAGGCAGAGAACCAGTAACAATAAGATGCATTCGGAGGGGTCTCACTCTTGTTTTCATTTTCCTGGTAGTTGAGAATTATTTTAAAATGCTGTTGGTCTCACCCCTGTCAGCCCTTCAGCATTCGTGTAGAGTAGACGGAAGATGGTCTTGCCTATTACTCTCTGCTTTGTAGCTGAAGGGCAAGTCTTGCGTCACATCATTTATTTTAACGTACAGATGAGAAAAGCTCTTTGTCTTTCTTCACATGGGCCCCAGAGGACCAAGAGATTTTGGACGATGTGACATTTATAAAGTGTCATGCCTTTTCACATGTTTGCACACCAGTTTACACATTCGATGTTCACTGTGTAACTTATAGTTCTTCGCTTTCTCAAGCAGCAGGAGGCAAGTCCTTCTTAAGACTGAGAGGCAGCGTCATCTCTCAGATTGGGCTTAGCCAAGTTTATGCATATTATGCCTATATATTTTTTCCCTTTCTCCTCTGAGACTTTGTTTTCAATTATGAAGTTGTAAAATTCAGGGCACCGATCAGCAATGTTTCTTATCTTCACATTAGAAGCTTTCCAAATGAGCCGTAATTTATTGCAGAGGCACAAAATCTTTTGTTGTGTGTGTGTGTGTGGGGCGTCATTTTGTTCAGCATTATTATAATGACCAAACTGAGACTTCATTCTCCAAAACCACAGATGGTGTTGTGGTTAAACCGTGCCTGGACTGTATTACTTCAGCCTGCAGGAGGAGGGCTCACGAGGCTCCTTCGTACAAATATGCCTCACACATAGAAAACGAGATGGGGATTTTGGAATATTTGCATATACATAACGTCTGCTTGGCTCTGCTTCCCCCTCCCCATCGGCAGGCTCACTCAAGAAACATGGCTGCAGCGCCGTGGCGCGGCGGCACCGTCTGTCGCTCATGCTCCTGTTCCTCACCCTGATCCTCTGCACCCAGCTGCTCCCTTCCTGCCAGGCTAGCCATGCGCTAGACTGCCATTTTGCAGAATACAAGCGCTGCACCGACCCCGAATGCAGCATTAAGTGGTGGGGGGAAGGAAGGAGGGAAGGAAGCCACCAGGTCTCTGTGATGGAAGTTGCTGGATCCCTGCGACTGCCTTTCCATAGATCTGAACGAAGACTTGTTTGCATCTCCAAGACCATGCAGAGAAACGGGCCGCCGGGGCGCTTTTGAACGTCATGTCAGCACTCAAAATGTGTTTGGATTTTGGAGTATATTGGATTTCCGGATGAGGGATGCTCAACCTGTACGTGTAGGAGTGTTTTTAATGGGTCATCATGTGAGCCTGCACAGTCTGAAGTGGCACAGCCCAGACAAAAGTTCACTATGTACTGTTGGTGAGAATTGTGCGAGTTAGATGATCATCATGGTTATTTGGACTGCACCATCTTCCACCATCATGGCACTTAGGGAAGGGCCTCCCACAGTCATACTTGGGAATGACTTGGATATTGATGTATGTGAGCATTGAATTGTAAAGCATGGATTAGTTCTGAATATCGTTTCAAGCTGCTTTCAGCTGTCTATTGGGGACGAAGCAAACAGCGAAGAGAGTTAAGATTTAAACTTTGCATTCACAAAATATGCGTATTACTTGACTTACTTAAAAGGTCATCTGGATGTATTCCATTGCTATCAGATGTTTTTTATGTAGAAAAGCAGGTAATTTCTCTCTGGGATTTTAGCTGCAGAGAGACCCACAGTTCCCCGAAGAACTGATTACACACACAATTCCCCTGCTTGCCTAAAACCTCTACTTTCGAGCTGCTAGATGTCCACATAAATTTGTAGGGCTCCGGTCACAAATCATCTGTAGAATACACTACTAGAATCTCAGGTAAAATAGTCACTGAAATAATATGACTTGACTACAGAAGTCTGCATTAACTGTGCTGTGGGCAGCATGGTCTGGAAAGCTGTATTTCGGTAACAAGGTGCCTAAACGTGTGCTTTAGGCAGTACTTCTTATCTCTTTGTGTCGTGACCCTTGTGACAAATGTCAGACACCACGACAGTGGGAAAATTGGATAGGTCAGGAGACTGGAAATGGGATATGGAGCCTCTCTCTTCTAGGTCACTGACTCTGCTTTGATTTGGGTCACAAGTAATGAACAGTCATTACTTTCTTAAGGCTCTCGAGTGACCTCTGGAAAGTGAGTTGGTGGTCTTGCTTCCAATCCCTATGAACAAATATCCACCTAACAAACACATAAAGTGACACCACTGACCACCTTTTGGCCACTACACATCTGGAGCAAATTTCTACTGCAATTTGGTAGTGCTGAAAAGCTGGGCACCACCTTCAATTCTTCCCACTGTGAGTAATTCACTTCCCTTTTAGCTTCTCCTGATGACCCTAATTCTCTGTGCCTTGTGTATCTACAGTCCAATTTTTTTATCCTGACTCGGTGGGGAGATGGTTTCTCTCAAAGCATACATTTTGGCAGAGATGAGAATTATACTCGAACTAGTGAGATGACCACCAAACAATGGGAATTTGTTGTTGTTTATCTTAATAATAAAACAAATGTGTATATATTGCTATTGTTATACAGGGCATTTTTTTTTCAGAGATAGATAAACCAGAGAGAGAGAGAGAGGCCCTTGTCTTAAGAACCTATGAGTTGCAATCTAAATTCCATCTCAGAGGTCTTGAAACTGACCAATGCTGGAATCCCTATGTGTGCAATTACTTGGGAGGGATTTATTTTGGATTGCTGAAAAATTGACCCAGAGGCTCACAACTGACTTGACTCTTATCAGAAAAGAAGCAGGCTAGTTGATCGGTGTCTTCTTTTCTGTGTGGCTAGTTTCAGCTGAGCCTGTTCAGTTTTACATATTTTTTGTTTTTCCCAAAAGGGCTTGTATGTGACTCAGGGCTGGTGAAAATACTGTAGTAGCAAGTTTAAAAGAAAAGAAACGGACAGAGGTGAAACTACTGAGGCTTTCCTGCAACCTGTCATTTTCTGGGGAGAAGCAGCAACAATCGCCCTGAGCCAGCAGACCAGCAGTTGATCACCTTCCTTCTCCAGGCAACTAGGCAATACCATCCACCCCAGATCAAATGGTGGTGGTGAGAGGGTGGGGAATTGCTGAAAAGAACGTTCATTTGCACGAATGCAGATTTGGTATATTTTAGTTTATGTGATGCCAAAGTTAGTAAAGAAGTTCTCTCTCACACACACACACACACACACACACACACACACACACACACACACACACACACACACACACACACACACACAGTTCACTGCAGTGGTCTCTACAAATGCCTGAAATGAAAGTGGGAAGAGTAGCAGAAAGCAAATGAATTGATGCTGCTCAGCAACCTGTATACATTGGGAACGCTAAATTGGGGGAGGGGATGGTTCAGAAGCATCCCTCCTATTTCTCTCATATGACATTATTATGTTCTTATATATTTCTTCACGCAGTGTGTAACTAATCTGTGGAACTCCTTGCCACAGGATGTGGTGATGGCACCTGGCCTAGATGCATTTAAAAGGGGATTGGATAGATTCATGGAGGAAAAGACCATCACAGGTTACCATCACAAGCCATAAGTAGGCTTACCAGATCTCCAACCGGGACAGAGTGCTAGACCTTTAGGGAGAAGGAATGTGGGCAGGTGTAGCTTGTTAAACCTTAGAGCACAATCCTGGGCATGTCTACTCAGAAGCAAGCCCCACTGAACACAATGGACTGGACTGTATTACTGGACTGAACACAATGGGGCTTGCTTCTGAGTAGACATGCCTAGGATTGTGCTCTAAGGTTTAACAAGCGACACCTGCCCGCATTCCTTCTCCTAAAGGTCTAGCACTCTGTCCCGGTTGGAGATCTGGTAAGCCTAGCCATAAGCAACCTCCTGGCTTTAGAAATACTGTCGGTTTTCTCTGAATGCCAGATGCAAGAGAGTGGTAACAGGATACAGATATCTTGTTGTCTTGTGTGCTCCCTGAGGCATCTGGTGGGGCCACTGTGAGATACAGGAAGCTGGACTAGATGGACCTTTGGCCTGATCCAGCAGGGCTCTACTTCTGTTCTTATGTATTTAGGAAGCTGTCTCCCAGGTGAAAGATTGGCAGCTCCTCAAGCATCCTCCGTTACGTTCCCACCCATCTCAGTTTTCCACTAATACCTTTCCTGAAAAGGAGAGAAATACTTGCAGCTAGGATTATGACCAAATGCATTATTATTATTTCTGCTTTGTTCAGTTACTTATTTAAAAGTAGCATCCAAGGAGTGCCATTCCAGAGAGCTGAACATTTGATTTAATTCCCGCCCCCAACTGTTGGAACGGTTATAACGCCTTCAAGTGGTGCCATACACAGTCGTACACATGGGTAGTCAGGCGTGCTGTTCACATGTTGCGATAATCTTGCAAACACTGTCAAGAACCACAGAGAGGCCCTCCAGCTATGTTTCAGCAGATAGAGGCAGACAAGGCTACATATGGAAGAAAGTAGCCCCGCTGCACTCAGCCCAGAAACCCAACCCACACACGAACATACATGGGTGGCTTGCCTTATAGGAGAAGGAACTTTTGTGTGGCATTGCCCTGAATTGAACATCTCACAGGGTATAAATAAGAGTGTCTCGACTTTCATAGTGACACATAGGAGGCGCATGAGCCTTCCTGGGTTTCAAGCGTCGCTTGGGGTATACGTTATTAATATGGGTAGGACAGAAAAAGCCTCAACTCAAGGATTGTTTAGATGCAAACCTTTCAGTGTCCTGGAATGTTTGTGCTCCTCTAACAATAGCATATTGTTCTAATATTGCAGCAGGTGCTCTAAAAGCATATTGTTCTTTGCAGGGCAACACAGTGTGTGCAGCTGGGCATGGCTACTTCTTTCACCTCTCCCCTACAGGACCATCAGAGGCAGAAGTCCTGTCCTTCAGGGAGAATGTAGCACATTCCTGCACTAGGTATTGTTGCTTTCAATTTGATTAAAGATTCTCTCTCTCTCTCTCTCTCTCTCTCTCTCTCTCTCTCTCTCTCTCTCTCTCTCTCTAATGTTAGCTGCAATAGCCAATTAGAAAAAAATGTGTTTAATGTTTTCTCTGATGTTTAATAGGATCTCCCCCCAGCAGGATGAAAACATATTGATATGCTATGGTCCATTTCTCATAGACTGTGTAAATAGGATTCATTTCAATTTCAATTACATATATTCTTCTTCCCCAGTTCTAAAGCATTGTCTGGTATGCTCATCTATTAAACAGCTGCTGCATTTCATTTCAGAGATGTGGAATCTGCATATACATTTCACTATTGGACGGAAATCTCATTCCGTTCTTAAGCATGCTATTTGTGTGTGTGTGTGTGTGTGTGTGTGTGTGTGTGTGTGTGTGTGTGTGTGTGTGTGTGTGGATAAAATATAGGCTTTAAATTTAGAACTTTGCATGTTCTAGTCTGAAGTCCCAAATATAAAACATTTACAAAATGTTGCACTGTATCCTCAGCCGTTAACAGAAGTGGTCCTATTCAAGCTTCTGGCTAGCCCGGAACAGAAGCCTTGCGGTGCTGTTTGGACCATGCAGGGGGAGGAGGCTTCGGGAAGGGAAAAGGACAACTTCTTTTCTTTCCCACTCTCATGAAAACTTTCCCCATTGTGCAATACAGTGTGCTAAGGGACTGGATCAGGGCTGGCTGCGAACCCTGAACTTGAGCACTATATTGCTATATCGAGGGGAGGGAAAGGGCAGATTTCTGGAAAATAAGAAAGGAAAAAAAGGTTTCCTTCCTGAAACCTTCCTATATGATGTAAGGTGGAGAGTTTTTTTTTTTTAACCTCATGCACAGATGGCATCAGAGGTTGGCCAGGTGGGGCCCTGACCAAAGGCCCAGGGCAATGAAACCACCCACCTGGCTGGCTGGACCTCTGAACCTTTAATAACCATAGCAGTATTCCCAAGCCCTGCTATTAGCGCAGCGTTCGGGCTTTGGCTGGCCTCCTCAGTAGCGCAAGGGGAGAGGGTGTCTATTCAGCCCCCTCATCTGAGATTGGTGGCCAGGCAGGGGGCGGGGGCGTCTAGGGTTTTAGCTGGTCAGCCCACAGCCCTCGTGGCCGCTCTGCACATTTGTCCTGGTGAACAGCTGATAGTGCTGCTCAATGTGGATTCAGGGGTGGGCAGTGGGTTCCATTAGGGCCCAGGGACCCCCAGCAACCTAGCACTGACCTCGCAGCATGCATCCTTGGATGCTAATCCCTTCTTTAGGATACTGTAAGCTGTTAAGGGTTCAAGAAGACCAATTCCACCCTCTGTTTTCCTTTGTTCAACTATCAACATTCCCTAAGTCCCGGAAGTCACTGAGTCATTGAAAATTGGACCATTTTGGGGATTAAAACGGTTTCTTTTAATTTACCAACAAATACCCTTCTGCCTATCTAGAGTGTCCCCTGCGTATGCAGGAATCATCATTACTTTATTTTTGGGTGGCCTGGTTCACATCCAACCTGATAGACTCTCAACCATCCCGAATCAGTATTGGAGGGAATGATATATTGGATTTTGTTGCCTTTTTCCATCAATGCGCTTCAGATGCCATAGTCATCTGAAGCAAGCTGCTAAATTAAAAATCACTGGTACCTTTTTGGTGATTCAAGCCCTTGGATATTAGTCTTTGTAAGGTATTATTTGTTTTTGAGTAGAAAGACAGTGTGTTGCAAGTGCTGGGTCCCTCCTAATGTTCAAGCACTTTTGTTCAGCCATCTGCGAAAAGCTATTTCACAAAGATTTTGCACATAGTCCCCTTTTGGCATTGTTCACCACCCAGTTTCCTGACTATCTGCTGCTTTTCTTGACTCTGTTCATAGGCACTTGGTAATTTCCTCCACCATAGTCTCGTTCCTATGGGGTCAAATGCATCGAACTCTCCCTCCCCAGGGTATGAACAGGAAAACAGTGCTGCCTGGCTCTGGTTTGCAGTTATCCTTCTAGGATCTATTCTATTGTAGCAGCCAATTCTGGGAGATGTTGTCTATGCATCCATGCTGTGAACGTCATTGTTTACCCTGGACTGAGTCAATCTAAATATTGCATTGGAATAAAGAGTATGGCTGTTATCGAACACAGTTGCTTGGCCAAGTGTGCCGAAAAAAATATTCCATCCCATTT
Source organism: Plestiodon gilberti rubricaudatus (assembly GCA_026170595.1). NCBI lineage: Eukaryota > Metazoa > Chordata > Lepidosauria > Squamata > Scincidae > Plestiodon > Plestiodon gilberti. Next base: position 141,657,056 of record JANXHW010000001.1, on the reverse strand, counting down.
TTTTATTAAATCATTATCTTTTGTTTCAATCTGAACAGATATGGACTCCTGTTATATCCAGAGTATCACCCTCAAAGAGCAAATGATACAGTACCTGTGATGCTACAATCCTTCACAGCTTGGCAGTGCCAAGGTGGAGTTCAGGTATTGTTTTTTGTTTAATTTTTTTGCTTAAGTTTTTTTTAATGATTTATTTTTTTATGAAGTCCACAATGCCCAATGGCTCCAACTAACTGTACATATCTTGTTGCATAGATTTTAAGGCTAGAAAAGGGAACATAATGATAAGCATAGTGGAGTACCTCTGGCAGAATCAAACCCTGAATTCCTGCATGCCATTAGGGCTATTCACACATGTACAGGCCAATCCTAACCAACTTTCCAGGGCCGATGCAGCTGCAATGCAGCCCCGAGGTAAGGAAACAAATGTCCCCTTACCTTGAGGAGACCTCCATGACTACCCCCGCTCCCTACAGAATGCAGCACACACCCCACATTGGCACGGCTGCATCTGTGCTGGAAAGTTGGCTACGATTGGGCTGTCAGTTGTGTGCACAGGAGTCTGTATGCGTGTTTTTTGTGGGTCTGATTATGCATTCATTTTAAACGTTACCCGGAGAATTGGATTCCTTAAAAATGGAGTACAGATTGTGCATACTGCTGTAGATACATTGAACAGAACATGTGAATAACTGTATATGTGTACAGGTATACTATACACAAAATTGTACACACCTAAAATGTACTATGTAAATAGACCTCATTATTCGAAATTAAGAAAAATACCTATTGAAGTTATATTTTAGGTGATTTGTAAATTCCTTAATTATTGAGTTGTATTAGCTGTTCTTACTTTCATTATTGGCTTTTCATTGTATTTATTTTTAATCTTTCTTGTAAGCCCCCCTGAGTCTTCATTGCAAGGGCGGGATATTTTTCAAAAAATAAAATACAAATAAAATGACCATCTGATCTGATGACTTTGTAAGTTACACAGACGCCCATTCACTTCTTGCTTTCTTTTACAGTATTGTATTACTTAAAAAAATATTTCCAACAGATTATTAGCTGCAGCAACGTACAGCTTCAGGCCTTCCACATTTGTTCTTGCAAAGACTTTGGGATTGACATTATGGAAAGCCTTGGAAACACCTCTGTTGCAAACAGCTTACTAATTGGCCATGAAAAGGTAAAGACTTTTAATTTAAATGAAAGCATCACTACTGTCATAGTGATCCAGGTTACACTATGTTTTTTACTAGAGAAGCATTTCAGCAATTTTTCCTTTGCTGGTAGGGAATACTCTAAAAATGAGTGTGGCTACTCTAAGGTGTAATTAAGGCCTTGTGACTCCTGAAAGAATGTCGGCTGACTAAGGGGAATAGTGCCTAGTGGATAGTGCATAAGCTGCATATGTACCCCTTCTGCTCCCCTAACTTTACTAGACCAGCAGCTGAAAGGGGGTAAAAATCTTGGTACAGTGATGCCTCGCAAGACGAATGCCTCGCGCAACGAAAAACTCGCAAGACGAAAGCATTTTGCGAGTTTTTTGGTGACTCGCAAGACGAATTTTCTTGCGAAAAATTTTCGTCTCGCGAGGCATCACTGTCCCCTCCCTGCGCCGGACGCGTCACCTCCCCACGCCAGATGCTCCGAGGCCTTCTCCCGGTCTCGGAGCCTCCGGAGGATCCTCCCCGTGCCACTCCGGATGCTCCGCGGCACCTCCCCTGCCGCGCTGGCCGTTGCTGCACTCAGATCGTTACAGGATCAGGGCCGGCACGATTCCTTTGGTGAGTACGGCGGGGGTGGGGTAGCTACGCCGGAGTAGGATAGTGGGAGGGGGTTTGCCGCCAGGGAAGGCCGCCGACCTGCCGGTCGGGTTCGGGGGCAGGGGGAGTCGGGCTAGGGTCGGGCGTTCGCTGCCTTCCGTGCCGGGTTTTTCCGGGCCTGCTGGGTTGGGGCGGGCGGGTGGCTGGACGTGGGGCGAGCGGCTGCGGAAGCCGCCGGGGCCTGGATGCTCGTTGGGGTTCGGGCGGGGGGGAGCCGGGCGCTCTGTGCTTCGGCAGCGTTTGCTGCCTGCTGGGCCAGGTTTGTCTGGGGTCTGCGGGGTTCGGGCGGGCGGGTGGCGGGACTCAGGACGGGGGAGTAGGGCGGGGGGCGAGCGGCAGCCGATGCCACCAGGGAGCCAGGATGCTTGGAGTTGACTTGCAAGATGAAATTATTTGCAAGACGACACGACTCACGGAACGAATTAATTTAGTCTTGCGAGGCATCACTGTAGTTTGTATCTGCTTCCACCATCCCAGGCTACAGAGACCAGGCAGAGGGGGGCCCTCTGGGAAACCTCCCCTCCCAGAAGACCCCCTCCTAGGGATTCTTATTAAAAATCAAACTCACAGTAGCGTCTGCAGGGTGAAGAGACATGACAATCCATTGAACATGGACTAGGGTCAAAATGTAGCTAGTTCATTAAGAGTCCAAAGCACAAAGAAAAGTTTTCATCAAATGGATGCAGTAACCATTAGTGCCCAGCAGATGGAGCTGGAATGCTCAAGAAATCCCCAGTAATTGCACTCACGGGAGAAGAAGTCTTATCTCAGCTCCCTACAGATGAGTCACTCAGGCGACTGGCAGAAAACAATCTTGTGGGCTGGGAAATATATAACTTTGGTTTGATGATGTCATCAACCTGTTACCTGTGGAGGAGTGGGAGTCACTTGGTCACTACATCCCACCCCCTTGACCGTAGATGGACAGGTTTAGCTAAGTGCATACCAATTCTGGGGGGGGGGGGGGAATAGCCATTCCAGACAGAAAGAGAAGCCATATCCTATCCCCCCTCTCGGTCTTGAAAGCCCGACACAGGGCTTCTTTATTCTGCACAAGTGATTGAGCTGGTGGAGATCCAAGTAGCCCCATTGCACAGGCCGGGGGTTTACCTGGGGTAAGGAGAAAAATGTCCCCTTACTCCGAGGAGACCTCCAACCCACTCATCTCCAGCACTTGATACAGCGTGTGCCCACACTGCACTGGTGCTAGATACTAGGCTGTTAGATTCATGCGTGTTTCACTTCCTGGGAACACTGTATTCCTTCCAAGCACAAATGCGGAACGAATAAGGTAAGTCCCTCCTTAGAACGCCATTGTTCTGATGGGAGTACAGGTGGGCCCCCATATCCATTGGGGATATGTTCCAGGCCCCTCCGTGGATACTTGAAACCGTGGATAAGAGCGAACACCCCCTCCATGGTTTCCTGAAGACCCCCCCTACCTCCCCTGCAGGCAGGCATGCTTGCCCCCCCCAGCTCTTATTTTTCTTTCAGCAAGCTTTGTTTCTTCCTTAAAACAAACAGAGAAGCAGCCTCCATTGCAGGCAACTAGAACGAGACTAAGTCCTAGAGAGGCTCTGCAAGGTTTCTGTTAACCTTGCAGAACCTCTCTAGGACTTAGTCTCGTTCTACTTGCCTGCAATAAGCAGCCAGAGGCTGTCTCTCCTGCTTAAGGAAGAAACTAAGCTTACTGGGAAAAAAGTAAAAGCCTGGGGGGGGCGTCCCCACGATCTGTGGATAACTGAAACCGTGGATAGCGAATCAGTGGATATGGGGGCCCACCTGTACTTCATTCCTACCTAGAGAGTCTGAGTTGTCTTCTTGGTCATCATCCCTCCTTCATTTCTCTGGCAATATTTTTAATCTCTTTGTCTCCGTTTTTTAATTTGCAAAACAACAAAAAAAATACTTCCCTGTGGCATAGTGAGGGTTTATCTATTCATCTTTATCCACTGCTTTGAAGTTGAGGAAAACTATGTATTGCTGACTGTTAACTATTTATTGTACTGTACTGAATTCCCTCTCTACTGTCCTTTTAGCATGTACGTCAAAGCCACTTTTATCTGATTCTTATTAAACTGAGTAGCAATAGTCAAGCAAATGAGCAGTCAAAAGTACTGGATATGTTTTGTGTTAGTCACAAACAGAATTTGCTGGGAAGCTGCTATACAAAGATTAGCCAACGTTGTACAGATACAGTTGCTCAGCAAGTTATGTTGTATTCTTGTTCTTCACTAGAATTTCAGGAACAAGATTATGTAAATATTTGCACATGTAAAAAGCAGGAGAGGGGTCATTACATAAATTATATTGTATACTGCTGGGTTCCCATGAGAAACCTAGAAGCATATGACATTTCCTTATACTGAGAGCCAAGCTAGATGTGACATGGGCAGCTGTGGTTGGATCCCTGGATGTCTTTTTTGTTTGCTAAATGTGGCCATGGGGTGTGACTTGAATTGAGAACAAAATGCTAGGGGAGGTGGGTCTAGTAGTCCTTTCCTCACAATCTGTGGCCCCAGCCAAAATCATACCTCACAACTGCCCCCTCCCCGGAAGCTGTTTTTAGCTTGAGACCATTTTTGGGACAGGCAGCTCTTTATTTATTTTGCTGTGTGAACAGCTTTGTGAACTTTTGTTGTTGTTGTTGTTGTTGTTGTTGTTGTTGTTGTTGAAAAGTGGTATATAAATATTCATCAGCTTTGGTGGTGTGATGAATGACCTGGTTCCTCCCCCCCCCCCCCCAATATTTTTTGCCTATTTATATATTATAAACATCCACAGGAGCTCCTGTACAGATTCCGCAGTCTTAAAGTTGCTGGAAAATTCTCCTGCAGCATTCTTGTTCTTTGTTTGGAAACTCTGTTCTTCCCCAGCCATGTACTGAATGTGGATTCAGGATCAGTCTCCCTGTCTGAGGCAGCTATTCTGCTTAGCAATAGAGCTACCTTGCTCCATTGGGGTAGCAAATTTATCTGTCTAGGTCTGATCTTGTTGTCTGTGTGCTCCCTGAGGCACCTGGTGGGGCCAGTGTGAGATACAGGAAGCTGGACTAGGTGGGCCTTTGGCCTGATCCACCAGGGCTCTTCTTATGTTCTTATGTCCAAGGGGTGGGATGGAGAATTCAGGTGGGTTCCACTCCAATCAGGTAACTTGATGACATCATCAAGGCAAGGTTATATATTCACAAACTCATAGAAAGTTAGGGTTGTTTTCCCTGTCAGGCACTGTGATCCATTCATTGGGAGCTCTGAGAGAAGCACCCACTCCCCCCCCCCCACAAGTGCATGGACTAGGGCTGCTTGAGCAATGCGGTAGGGACTGTCTAGGTAGGATTATGTAAAGGGATTACTTTATTGTTCTGGTTTGCTAACTTACTCCGGCCAGTTTGCAACTTCCTAGTGGGGGATGCATGGGGGCACACAGCTCCATCTGCTAGTTGTTACTGGTTACTGCATCCATTTGATCAAACCTTTTCATTGTGCTTTCCATCTAAGCTCAGGCATTTTCCATAAGCCTGCTTCTACTTTTACTGAAAAGTATCCACTTTTCTTTTTCCATTTTGTTTAATTTACTTTTCTTTTTTGGACCTTTAATAAACTTGTTACATTTTGTCCCTTCGCCTGCCTAGTCCATGATCACAGGTAGTTCAGTGGGTAGTTACATCTCTATACCTTGCAGACACTACTGTGGATTTGATTCTTAATAAGAACCCCTGGGGTTCAGTGCTCCCCTGGGAGGGTTTTTTTTTCCCCAGATGGCCCCTCTCTGCCTTGTCTCTGTAGTCTGGGCTGGTGGCAGTAGATACAAACTGCCAATATTTTTCCCCATTCAGCTACTGGTCCAGTAAAAGGAAAGTGGGGAGCAGGGAGGGGTGCATGTGCACTAACCACTAAGTGCTATTCCACTTGGTCAGTCTGCCGTCTCCCAGTACTCATCTCTCTCTTTTCCCTGACAGGGGATGAATTGCATTAGGGAATTAGTGTTGAAGCATTAACTGTTCCTCCCTGTGTCATATCCTTGATCCCAATTTAGTTCCCTTGTAGCTGGTTTTTGCAACAAAAAGGGCACTGGCAGATTCAGTCACAGATCTTCTATGTCGAGAGCACCAAGGGTGCAGAAATATCGTCAGCTAGGGCAGAGGTTCCCAAAGTGGGCGTTGTGGTGCCTTGGGGCATCGCAGGATGTGCACCGGCCGAACCGTTTGGCAGCGCAACCACAGAAGACTGCGGAGCAGAGGATGCACGTCGCATGTGCTGTTTTTGGGGCCCTCCTGCCCTGACCTCCTTACTGCCGATCTTAGGGTTGTCTACAGTTGCGGAACCCGGAAGTAGTACGGATGACATCATCACATCATGTGTCATTGGCACATACTTTCGGGCTCTGCGACTGGCACCAGCAGAGGATGGGCACTGTAACGCTGGTACGTTTGGGAACCACTAGGCTAGGGTCTAGTGACAGGAGAGATTGTGTGCTGTTCACAATGAATGTGAAGAGTGCAGGCGAAGGAGCTCATGAAGCAGGGAAGGATAACGTTGGAGGATGGGGATCAGACAGCCTGTGTAGTGAATTTAGGATTCTGAATTGAAAGTCTTGTATGGTATTTTTGTTTTGTTTTGTTTTGCTGTTGTAAGGCTGAACAGCACTTGAGGTTTTTTCCCATACTTGTTAAGAGATTTTGAGGCACTCAACTGCCTTGTTCATCACAGCACCCCAGGGGTGTGATTATCTTTGATTATCTCATGATAAAGAGCCTGCTTGTCATAATTTACATCTTAATTTATGTAATTCTATCCTTTAATAATGATGTCTCTTTAACATCAATTAAAACTTTATGACATTAATTTAACACGAAAGCTGAATCTTCTATTCTGCTAACCCTTTTATTTTTAAAAGATGCCTTTAAACCAGTTGTTGGTTCTCTACTTGAATTGATTCAGTACCCATTGCATTTAGCAGGAAAAAAAAGCTTTTGTTAAGACTAGTGAGGAAATTACCTACTGCTAAAGTTTTAATGTCATATAAGTGTACTTTTGCTTAAAAATAGCAACACAGAAGGCACAGAGTTTCCTATTTTTATGGAGTTTCTTATTTCCTCTAAGTTACACATTTGCTGGTGAAGGTGATGAAAAATTAGCACATTTAGAGTACAATCCTGTTTAAGTTCTGGGCGGGGGACCTAGTATCCGCCACCAAGAATAGTCGCAAATATGCCGTAAGGCATGTTTGACGACTACTTTAGAGCTGGGAAAGCCGGCACGCCAGCCTTCCAAGCTCTGCTGGCCGAGGACTTGGGCGGCTGCCGGACCAAGAAACCCCGGACCCCGGCAGACGGCTCGGTTGGCAGACAGGAGGGGAGGGACGGCGGAGCCGGGAGGGTGGCCATAGGCCCAGCCGTCCCGGGCGGGGGTGGGGACATGTTGTTCTCCATATCCCGGGCTCCACCGGGCTCCAGAGGGCGGCTGGGGCCGGTAGGCCTCCTCCCACTTCCACCAGCAAAATAGCTGGCGGAAATCCGAGGAGGCCTACCGGCCCCAGCCGCAGTTACACTCGGGGAAGGGGACGAGCATCCCCTTCCTCGATTAGACTTTCCGCTGCGGACTGCCTGCTGCAGGCAGCCTGCGGCGGAGCACTGGATCAGGTGGACGGCCTCAGTAGGATTTGGGCTGTTAGGAAACCAAGCAGAGGTTCTGGATTTCATAGAACAGCACTATGGAAAAAAACAGCATGCATCGAGTCTTAATAAGAATAGAGAGATATGAAGGCCCTAAAAAAAGTATATAATGTATATACAGTAGTTTCTATTTTATTTTTTTTTAAAAAACCGCCTGGGTTTTCCCTGGGGTCTTCTTTCAAGGAATTTTTGTACCATGTTTTCTTGTGGGGAAAATGGAGGAGGGGGGGAGGAATTGAACTTTTTTTCTTTCAGATGATGAGTGAAATACCTTTTAAAGTACTGTATAGGCATTTCTCCTACAGTGCAGATTTTCATAACACAAATTGGATATTACGCGATCTGTTAATTAGGAAACACGCTTTGCATTACGCGGATTGCTATTGATTATAATAGCGATCCCGATCAGGAACTGTCACCGCCCGCATAGGAAAAAAGCTGTAAGTACATGCAGCACAGGAACACACACAGCTGCTTTGTTTGACTGTCTGTCTGTTCAGTTGGTGTTGTGTTCTTCTGTTTACTGTTGGTGATTGTGAACTGTGCTGCAATTTATTTTGCTGTTGTGCTTTTTTACCATCTTATTTCACTTTTGTGCTTTGCTTGTTATAACAATGGTTGCTAAAGTTGATAAGAATGTTGTATAAGAAGGTACTGTGCAAATGATCGTGATAGGAAAAGAAAGGCCATTGCTCTTGAGCAAAAGCTTGATGTAATCAAAGGAACGAAAGGACATGTGATATCGTTCCTGCTGCTACCGGGCTTAAATTTGTCTTTATTTGTCTTTCTGGAACAAATATAAGTGCACGATAACTTGGCAATTCCCATCTCCTCCTTCGCTTCCTTCATCAAGCCTCCATCACCCGTATAGCTATTAAAAAAACCCCATCTTTATTATTGAAATTCCTGCAGGAAAAATAACTTTGCTGTTGAGAGTCAGAAATGCTTTAGCGCCGAACCCCTTTTCTCCATTGAAACAATTGTTTTTATAAGGTGATGTTTTGATAACGCAAGGTTTCTTAGGAACGCAGCAACCGTGTTGCAGCAGAACAAATTGTAGTGTATTCGAATAACATTTATTATGACCAATTAAGCTACTGCAAAACTCTGAAATCAAAGATAGCACTGTTAGATTGCATTGCTGCTGTGTTTATCTGGATTGTTAAAGAAACGATGCTCTTACAACCTGAGGTTGGAAAAGTTCTTTCAAAAGTTGAGGAATGCAGAGCACCTTCAGATATTGGGTCCAAACCAGGAGTCTGCTGAGCATATTGCTCCTGCAATGTGGTGGCAAGGCCTTTTTGCATAACAGAGCTTCTGACCCAGTTCTAACTTGGCCCAGGCTCATCCATCTTCTGCATCAAGTAAAATAAGCTGGTGAATGTTTAAAAATACACAAGCACACAGTCTTGTGAAAGAGTTGGGAAGCAAAGCTGCAGGTAACAATCCCCCTTCTTCAGGTAGGTTCATGTGGAAGGAGGTTATCCTTCAGGTACCTGTGCCCCATGCCATCTAGGGAAGCACTAGGACTTTGAATTGCACTCAGAAAGGGACTGGTAGCAAGTAGAGTTGCTGAAGGACTGGCAAGATGTGCTCCCATCAGCACCTGCCACCTGGCACCTGTATTTTGGATGAGTTGTATTTTGGATGAATCTCTTCAAATTCAGCCCCATATACAAGGCATTGCAGTCATCTTAATCTGGAGATAAGAGCATGAGGAACTATGGCCAGGTTATCTCTGCCCGGGGGGGGGGGGGGTCCACTGCTAGCATGCCAGTCCCCGTTGTTAATATCCAAATGTACTGCTGTCAGTGGATATGGAGAAGAAGGAGCCATTTGCGTAAGATGTAGCATCCAAGTGGATATATACTAACTGGGCAAAGAGGCACCATTCAAAGTGGTGTCCTCTTATATTTAGCATGGGGCAGAGCAATTGTCCCTCTTCGCACCAGCATGATGTCTTTTTCAGTGGCTGTTGCTGATGGTCTCTTCTGTGTTTTGTTGTTGTTGTTGTTGTTGTTGTTAGATTGTGAGCCCTTTGGAGACAGGGAACCATTTATTGATTTATTTTACTATGTGATCCGCTTTGTGAACTACTTCTGTTGAAAAGCTGTATATACCGTATTGTCCCGAGTATAAGATGCACCTGATTATAAAACGCACCCTTAAAGTTTGGTGCTATTAAAAAATGTAATTAAATCACTGACATTAAATTGCAACAGCCTGATTATAAGACGCACCCCTAGTTTAAAAACTTAAATTAGGAGAAAAAAGTGAGTCTTATACTCAGACCAATACGGTAAATATTCTTAATAATAATTACAACAACAACAACAACAACAACAGACAGGCAGGGCAGAAATGCAGAACTGGATGGAAGGGGACAGGTCTGGAGTACAGTGATACAGTTGGGTGGGGGTGTTGTATGAGGGTTTTGGTCATGGGATTTGATGAGGGTATGTAGTGAGAGAAAAGCAGGAACCTCAATAGGGAACCTGAAAACCCACAACAGTGTGAGGGAGAGCAGAGAAGGAAGTTATTCATGTGGAAACACTGAGAACAAGGATTCCAAAAGACAGGAAGACAACCAGCTAAGAACACAATTTCCAGGGTTGTTGCAGCTGTACATTTTTCATGAATATTTAGCACTTCTGATACCAAGGTTTCAGCTGGTCTGAACTAAGGCCCAACCTAGGCATGACAGCAACAGATCTCTGTGTTTTGTTGTTGAAACTGTCAATAACAAGAATGTTGAAAACGGGAAACAAAACCTGGACCAGCCCCCATCACGTAGAAAGAGAAGCTGAGGATCCCTTTTTAACCACAAAAGGACATGTGAGTGAGAAGTGCAGAGCTCTCTCCATACCCACTGCTTCCCTCTCTGCAGCCTTTCCCTCCAAGCACTGGAGGGGGACGGACCACAGAGGGAGAAACTAGGGGCACGGGGACTGTTCTGCATTTTTTCACTATGTAACTGGGAAATCTGTGTTTAAATACTTGGATCTGCTACCATCACATCTGTTTTGACCCCAAGTCACTTTGTCATGTTGTTGCATCACGTGAACCAGTGAAGTAGACTTGAATCTATTGACTTGGACTCAAGTCAGACTCAAGTCACATCAATGACTTGACTCGGACTTGACTTGGTGATTGTAAAAGACTCGACTCGAAACTTGGAGCCTTTTATGACAAGTTCAATTTTATTCAGGTTTAAACCTGTTTTCCCGTAGATAGGAACTCGCAACTCACAACCAAAGACTTGGGACTTGGGGTCAAATACTTGAGACTTGAATTGAGACTTGGACCCGGAGACTTGGGACTTGACTTGAGACCTGGATTCAGAGACTTGGAGTCAAGTCCCTGACATGAACTTGTGTTGACTTCCACTCATTGAAGTCCTATAACTTGATTCTCCTCAAATTCTTACTGTGTCCTTTTGTACATTGTTTCTTGCAGGATCCAAACTGTATGCTGATGGGGCTGAAAACTCCCAAAAGGCGTGAGTTGTTGATTTCTAATACAACCTTCATGAACTTTGACATTCACAATTGCACTGCAATTGCCACCTGTTCTGGCTGTTACCAAGGTCAGGGTAAGCTAGTCCTTCTATTCTGATGCAGAAAGTGGGGGAAATAATGAGTGAATAGTGCTGCACTTGTGATTTAAGAATGGCACGTTCCAACTATGTTCATACTGAGCTATTAATGGTGGAGGTGCTGGAGATTTCCAGTCCAAAGTAATGTGTATATCTGGAGCTGTTGTTAAATGAGTAATCAGTTCCAAATTATCATCTGTGATAGTGTGATTTCTCAAGAGATCTCTTCTTTTTTTGATTGGATGGGATTTTATAAGACAGGGGTTCTCAACCTCTGCCAGCCACGTATCACTTCCGGCAGCCTCCTCGGGCCACGTACCACCAGAGGTAAGTGGCGACAATGTGATTGCTACTTCCGGGTTTTCAGTCGGAAAAGAGAGGTAGGAGGTTCTGGGTGGTGGTGGGGGGCATTTTCAGCGCTCCCGAGAGGCTCAGCAAAAGGCAGGAACCTCTCGGGAGCAAAAATGTGACTTCAAAGAAACTGTGTTGGAGCAGGGTTCCGGCGGACCAGTGGTCCACATACCACCTCCGTTTGGTGGTAAGCATAAAAACGGTTGAGAACCGGTGGTACCACTGGTGGTAAGTGTACCACCGGTTGAGAACTTCTGTTATAAGCTATCATTTCCTCATTTAGGAAACGACTAGTGTGTTCTTCCTTTTTCTCTCAGGTGGATTTACTGTAAGAGCAGAACAAGTGCTGCTCCTCAATGCGCCAAACTGGGTATCGTTCCCATTCCTTCATTCTGCCATTCTCAAAGATCTAGATGGCTCTGTCACAGGACAGGAGGGAAGTCATCTCCTTCCTTCAATGGATACACTTCCAGATTCCTGCATGGCAAGTGTCAATGCCAGTCGAGCTGCCAGCAGCAGTGTTTGTTATGGAAATATTACTTTTCACCGTATGTCTATTGGCCTGTAAGTCTATTGTTTCTTAAGTTTCATTCATAACCTGGGCACTATCATGCTACAGATTAAGAGGATTTCTGAGCCGATATGTAAGATTTGTGAGTTGGCTAGACCAGGGGTTCTCAACCCCGTAGGGACCACGTACCACCTCCAGGGCAGCTGTCCCGCCACAAACACCGGAAGTAAGTGGTGATGACGTCATCGCCACTTCTGGGTTTTCGGCCATGATGGAGCCCTGAAAACAACAGTAAGGGGGTCAGGGCAGGCAGGAGGGAATTTCCCAGCACAGGAAATCCATGTGCTCAAACTCCTCTGCCGGCCTCCCGGGGCTGCTTACTGTCATTTTCAGGGCTCTGGCATGGCCACCGTCTTGCCGGGTGTCTGCATACCACCAACACTCGGCCAACGTACCACTTGTGGTACATGTACCACTAGTTGAGAAAACCTGGGCTAGACTGTTTGCAAATATGCACAGACCAGCATGACCTCAAGATCGCTCACCTGCTGCTGCTGCTGCTGCTCGCCTCTGCCATTTTAGTACGTAAAGGAACTTAACCCGAGCGCTGGCATCTTGATTCGCGAAATCTCACGAGATCCAAGATGTTGGCGCCCAAATCTCATGAGGGCATCATGTCCTCACGAGATTTGGGCGCCGACATCTTGGATCTCGCGAAATTTTGCAAGTGAAGATTCCGGCGCCCGGTAAGTTCCTTTTTTAAATGGCAGTGGCGGTGGCATGGAGGCTTGCCAACTGACCCAGAATTGTTCCGGGATAATTCCGGGAACCGAGGCCGGTTTCTGGGACTGTCCCGGAAATTCCAGGACGAATGGTAAGCCTAGTGATGCCTATATGAACAGCACTATTCTGTCAGCTCCCCCCCCCCCCAAAAAAAAAGTTATTGCTTTATTTTCTGGAGATAATTAGAGATTATTTCACAAACATACATAGAAAACATTTAGAGCAGCTAAACACAGTGTTTGCCTTATACACATTGATATGGACCCTTAGGATAAGTAAGCTCCTTGTAAACATAAACAGGAGGCTGAATATTTATTCTGCTTGGAGTTTACGAAATCCTTTGTGGGTCATTTGTGTTCAATAGTTCTGCACACTACACTTGAGCTAAATTACATAACAGTTTATGCAAACGGGATGGTAAATTGATGGAACTGTGAAGTTCCATCGCTAGTCATGCCAGATTTCTGAAGCAAATTGCTTCTTAATTGAAACTTACTTGGATATAAAAATATAGCATTGCCAATAAATCATCCTGGGTTGCTTTTGTTTTGTTTCTGTTCTGAACAATTTGCAAAGGCTCCTAACCACTTGAGGGTTAATTTTGCATTATGGCTGTTGCCTCCTCCTGGTTCCTTTTGCATAAAGACAGGAACAGTTCCTAGAGAGAGAGCCCCCCTCCCTTGATAATGAAAGCTCTCTTGTGTTAATGATCCATGCAGACTCCCTCAGCTCCTCCGAATTACAAATACTCATGCCCTACTCTGCTCCATTAACATTAAAGAGAGGTAGATTGGTGGCTATTTAGGGCACAGTGAAAATCACTGGCTATTTAGGGCAAATTAAAATGGTGCTAATTATGGTTGCAGGAGTGCTCAATTATGTTAGCAATATAGTAGTTCTGTTTTGGTGCTAGGTTGACAGTGTCTAAAAGCAGAGCCATTGTTTGGAAAGAGAATATGATTCTCGTCTGATTAGCTGGCACTTTTTAAGGGGAGGGGATACTCTATATGAGAGAGAGAGAGAAAGAGAGAGAGAGAGAGAGAGAGAGAGAGAGAGAGGTATTAGAAAGATGGAGGCCTCTCAGATATTGGGGCTAGACCAAACAATGTGAGGTTGACTAATTTTATACCCATAGTTTGAGTCTGGGTCTCAAAAAATCTAGTTGTTTCGTGTCATTTCTGGAATGACTTCTGTGACAGGAAGTCTCTCTGCCTTAGGGCCAATTCACACAATCTCCCTGTTTATAATGGGAACTTTTGTTTTTGTGCCTATGGTGGCAGCTCCTCCTAGCACATGAGAAAACAGATCAAATGACCTAACCTGTTCATTATAAGCAGTGCTGGAAGTGTTGAAGTCTACAGGCTCTACTTGTGGCAAAAGGGTCAGCCAATTCAGTTGATGTTAACAGTCAACACTTGCTACCTGTGTATACAATACCTAGAAAATGGCTACCGCAAGCAGGGTGTTTGTGTGAAGCACTTCACATGTTAGATTAAGAAAATCTATATATTTTCCCCTCCATATGTGAACATGCCTTTGTCAATGAGAAACACCCTGTAAAATAAAAATAAACTTACATCCCACAGACATTTAAAAGCACAATTTGGAACATCAAGCGCACTTTTAGCATTTAGCATGTACAGTACACACTGAAACCATAAGACATGAAGTGGCCCTCAGTCTCTCTCTCTCTCTCTCTCTCTCTCTCTCTCTCTCTCTCTCTCTCATATATATATATATATAATATAATATGAGAGAGAAATGTTTAATAACATTTTTCAGTTTGTAAATTGCCATGGGCATATAATGGCAAATCAGGGGCTGAAAAGTACTCATGTGCTGTAGTATGCACGTTGCCAGAAAGGATCTAAGCCATTGACTTCCCCAGCCCAATCCTACCTAAGTTCCCCCGCGTCGATGCAGCGGCCCAGGCTACTCTGCATCCTGTGGGGGAATTTCAGCTGCTGGAGAGGTCTCCTCAGGGTTAGGGGACATTTCTAAACCCCAAGAGCCTCAATTGGGCAACTTGGGCCTGCGCCAGTGAAATCTTTGGCACAAGTCCGCGTTGCCCTGTGTTGGTTAATCAGGCCCGGGAAGTGGGATAGGATACGGTGCGTGCCAGCGCTGCCAATCCCACGCCCCTCCTGGGCCCAATCCGCCCACCCCCCCTCCCCAGTTGCCGCCCCTGCCGGGTTTTGTCTGTCACCCTATGCCAGCTTACCTGGGTTGATGCACATCGCTCCTTGCGCTGGTGCCGGCGGGAAGGATACAGCCTTCCCACTGGCGCTGCTTCCTGGTGTGCTGTTGCAACTAGCTTTATGGCACATTTGTGACAGCGTGTGCTGGCGCAGCGTGCATTACACTGGCACCAAGGTAGGTTAGGATTGGACCATTCTACTTTTGGTTCCTTGTTTCTCAGAAACTCTGCCTGGAATGTTAGGCAGATGGAGTATGCTTCCCAAACATGGAAGTGGATTTTCGCAAAATAAACCTACAGAAAAGGCGTTTTTACTAAATTGGCTTCTCAAGTGATCTAGGCCAGTACACCAGAGCTGTGTACTCAGAAGCATTTGACACAAACAGTTCATAGAAGATCAAACTTGGGTTCTGGAAAGTGGGAAATGTTTCTTATTGACTTTGTGCCATCTCAGCATGTGTTAAACTTGTAAGCCTGTGAAAATATATGAAGGGGAAAATATGAGTCAATTGGCCCACTAAAATAACAGCAACAGTTACCGTAGACAATGAAATGTTAATATTTATAAAGATTCTCTATTGTTTTTCCAGAGAGGCTCCAGTGTATTATCCTTACCATTTAGAAGTGACTGATAGTAGAAATAAGACGACCACTGTTGATTATGTCTCTGATACTCTATCAAATGCCTTTGGCTGGATGGTTCTTCTTTTGGATCAGGAAACTTATACTCTGTCGTTTGGCAACCCACTGGTCAGTAAAAATCTGCAGGTACTACAAGATATTTTTTTCCCCCATTCATAAACTGAATTGGTATATCTTTCTTGTGCAAGGACTGAATTTCTGTATTTGTGGAAGGACAGAAAGAATTCCAGAGCTAAGATTTTGTTATAATTTCATTTTATCCTAATGAAAGGTGCTCTGTAGTTGGGTGGTTCAGGTACAAAGAGTGGGGCACATATACTGGTATGTGCAGGCCCAAATTTATCTTTTATCCTGACAAAGCAACGTTCCTAGTCAAACTGGATGCTACTTTAAGCACATGATTGTGGATAGCATGTCTGTTGTTTTTTCTAGTCTAGGGGGTTCTCAGCTCGTGGTAAACGTACCAGTAGTGGTATGTGGACCACTGGGAGATGGTACGTGGGCACCTGGCTGCCAAGGTGGCGGCTGAATGATGTGACGCCGGAGGCCTTGAAACGGCGACACGAGCTCTGCAGAGACCAAGTGCGCGTTTTCCAGGGCTAGAAAAGGCTCTCCTGCCCGCCCTTGTCCCCTTACCTCTGCTTTCAGGCCTCTAGTGTGGCTGAAAATCTGGAAGCAAGTGGCGATTTATTATTATTATTATTATTATTATTATTATTATTATTATTATTATTATTATTATCATCATCATCATCATCATCATCATCATCATCATCATCATCATCAATATTATTATCAGTATTTATATACCGCTTTTCAACAAAAAGTTCACAAAGCAGTTTACAGACAAAATCAAATGATTAAATGGCTTCCTGTCCCCAAATGGCTCACAATCTAAAAAAGAACAAGACTACCACCAGCAAACAAGACTACCACCAGCAAACAGCCACCAGAAAAGTCACTGTGCTGGGGTGAAAGGGGAGCAGTTACTCTCCCCCTGCTATATATAAGAGGAGCACCAATTGAAAAAGTGCCTCTTGCTCAGTTAGCAGGGGTGATCAGAGACGTAACAACAGTGGAGCGCGTGGTTCACTTGAACTAGGCGCTCAGCAGCGGAGCACGTGGAGCAGAAGCTCCAGGCGCTCGGTCGAGCGGGCAGTCACTGACGCGAAGCACCGCGTTGTGTCGGCCCTCCCTAGAGCCCGTTACGCTCCGAAATGAGTGGAAAACGGGCGGGAGGTGCGTCGACGTGACACGAGGGGCGCGTTGACGTCACGCAACGCAGGCCCCGCCCCCACGCGCCAGGCACCGGGAGGGCGCCCGACATTTCTGGGGGTGATGACATCATCACCACTTATTTCTGGTGGTACTCGGCATGACGGTGGCTTTAGCCACACCGAAGGGGTTGAAAACCTTTGTTCTAGTCCATAACAGCCAGATCAGGACCCTGGGAAAGGGAGTGGAGCATGCCCCCACCATAGTTCTGACCTGATCCAGATCAGCCCAACCGCTGTTTGCTCGGGGGGGGGGGAATGCTCCCATTGACGTCAACCATAGAAAGGGTGGACCATCTCTTGTGAGGGTCTTCTGCCTTGCTCTAAAATGCCTTCCTCTCTCTCTCTCTCTCTCTCTCTCTCAGTCTCAATCTCTCTCAATCTCTCTCTTTAGTATATGCATTTTGTGCTTTTATTAACGAGATAATGCTTCTGAAATTATGGCTGAACCAATTTTGTCAATAGCAGATTGAGAGCCCAATATAAAGCTCACCATTGCTGAACTGGAAAAGAACACATGGGAAGCCTCAATGAAATAATTTGGGGTTGGAAATGGCATTGTGAGCTGAGTGAATAAATGCTGTGCCTATTGGTGCAGCGATCTCTCGTCATCTCTGAGGTGTTCTGCTAAACTCGGGACAAAATTGGAAAACAGATTTTAAGAGCCTGCATGTTTATTATCTTTCCCTCCCTAGTACACAGCTACATTTGATAGCTTCACAATTGGGAATTATTTACTGGTGGAACATGAAACCCTGTCTTCCCATATCAACGTCACAGTGACCTGTGGGACAAAGCAAGGCTCACAACTTCAGTCACATCCTTCACATGTGCATCACGAGGGCTGCGACTGGTTTTTCAGTAGGGAACAAAGGAAGTTAATCTATTTAGGTAAGAGCAAATAAATAGATTTGTGTTTCTTATGAATCCCTTCAAGGCAGCGGGTCTTCAATCATCATGCCCACTGAGGAAGAGCAACTCTGCTCAAGCCTAGACAATGGTGGGAATTGTCACTTGTAGCTCCTCTCCGAGGGCCCAATCCTATCCAACTTTCCAGCACTGATGCAGCTGTGCCAGCGGGGCATGCACTGCATCCTTCTGTGGAGGGGCAGTCATGGAGGCCTCCTCAAGGTAAAAGATAATTTGTTCCCTTACCTCAGGGCTGCACTGTGGCTGCATCAGCACTGGAAAGTTGGATAGGATTGGGCCCTAAGACACAGCATCAGAGGCTGAAGAAATCGTCCTGGTATTTCCTTTCCTCCCTGACACGTATGAAGTATGTTACTTTCTGTGTGAAGCAACTTGGAGTTCAGGAATTCTCTCTGGGAATCTGGGGCAGGAAGAGCAGATTTGCTTCCTGTTGTGGGAGTGTCTTTGCCTCCAGCGTCCTCTGCATGTGTTTTGTAAATGCTCTCTCATACAGAGGAAACTACAATCCTTTAGTGCTACCCTGGGACTCTTCTCAACACTTGGGGAGGTGACCAGCACGAAACAAATCTGAAGTGACTGACTTTCTGAATGAGTCGTTTTTGTGTCGTATGGCTCCGACCCTGATTTTAGCCACTGTGGCGAAATCTCCTGAAAAAGGTGACTTTCGCTGGCATGCTTAAAACGGGACTGAATCGGGCGGCTGCCACTTCACACAAACAGCTGCCTGTGCCGTGAGGCGTATAGGTCGTTCCTTGACCCAGTGACAACCACGCTGTCACCACGTCCTAAGCAGACGTCCGTCTCTCACGTATCCCCAAAAGGGAGATTGATAGTATCCAGCTGGCAGAGTCTGAACTGGTTATTTGAACATGAGGGACTACTCTAGCCCTGTAGAAGCCTGATTCTATTATGGCTGAAGTGGTATTCTACGGTTACTATTGAGCTCTGTTATGTTTTTGATTGACTCTTGCCTGACCACTTGCAACAAAGAAATTGAGGTACAACGTTGTAGCAATAATCATGACCCCAGAGACTCTGAACGGCACCAGGATGCTATAGTACAGGGACTGTTTGTAGATCCCGTTGCCTCTGGACTCATTTACGGCCTCTTGTGCGCAATTGCGATGTTTCCTGGGCAGGATGAGAGCAGTGGTGGTTGCTGCTGAATCAGCGAAATGGATACAAATGACTGAACAAGCCCCTTGTTCACTCATCCGCTTCAGGCATTGTAGACATTATTCTTCCTCTCCTCTTCTCTTCTGACACCTGTTCAGACGTTGGGAGAAGTAGGTAAAATCCTGGGAAGGAGTAGTCAGTGGCAGGAATTACATGATTATCAGGTCACCCAAGTAATGGATCCTTATGAAGAGCAAACAGGGCTGGAGGATGCAGCAGCAGCAGCTATAGAAAAGTTAGAGCTGTAGAGTTGCAGGACTTTTGGTAGTGTGGAGAGAAACAGTGTTGATTGAGCTGTCAGAGGAGAGCTGTTGTAATGGTGTGGGACAAAAAAAATTGTAGTTAAAACAAAATAAGTTGCATTTCCAGCCATACACTCTCCTCCCATTTCTCCCCACATGTCTCTCTTGACTTCTGTCAGGAAGAATATGCAAGCTTTTGAGCTTCACAGAGCTCCTTTAGGGCAGAAAGGACAGAGAAGATTAGAGACCTTGGAGAAGTCAGGCTTGTAGCATCCCCATATTTCTTCTGGCCTAAGTCATTGGCCTCTTTGTGCAAAATAAATAAATAAATCGAGGGCAGTTTGGGTTATAATCCTCTGAACATCTCCCGTTATGATATTAGAAATGGGCTTTATTTTTGAGTTCCATTAATGGTCTGAAATAATTAGTCAACTAATTAATCCCGTTTACAAGCTTTGCAGGATTCTTCAGCTGTCACTCACTTCCAAGCCTGAGGCTTCCTGTTTAGTGTCTGCTCTCTCATGTTCATGTGACTCAGTCTCCATGGCTACAGGCTGCATCTGCTGACACCCCCTACACTATTTACTGCTTAATTAAGAATTTCACGCTCAGCCCTTATCTGCCACAAAGAACAAGAACATACTGTTAAGAAATTCCAAATTTAGGCCACTGCATAAGGAAAGCCTTTCTTGTCGACCTGACTCTGTGGAGCCTCTTTAACTCTCCTCTTGGCAACTGAGCTGCCACCTTTCCATCAAAAATCATTAAATGGGGCAGAGATAATGAGCATGTAGCATATCAAAAGGAGGATGTTTGCTTGGGCTGAAGAGGAAAAGCTGTACGAGCCTATAAGCAGCCACCACTTCAAAGGAAGAGGAGGTTGCTCTGTCAGCAGGACTGATAAAGCATCATTTGTTCCTGTGTGACTTATGTAAAGGGCCTGGCATGTTAGAGTCCCGTCTTGCAGACGTGGGTCCCCTGCCCTCTCAGTGCTTGCGTGTCAGCAGTTAGGCAGCTGGGCCCAAACCGTATCAGCCAGAGCATATAATCACTTGACTCCATCTCAACAATGGACACTTGTAGGGGGTGGTCCGGAGGAGGTCTGTGCAACAATAGGAACACAATTATTGCAGCTGCTAGGGAGGGCCATAATTCTTCTTAGAGAAACTAAAGGGACCTTGTCGAGGTGGAGGGGAGGGGGGGAACCTGTGCGTATTATTAATAACCAGACTTTTGGAAGTACTTTGCTGCGCCAGTGGGGTTCCAGCAGCTGCTCTTGTCTTGGCCTTCTCTAATAATTGTACATTCTGTCAGGGGTCAACTTACTTTTGACCTCCTCCTTTTGTGCCAGTTAAAAGCCTTTTAGGGTGAATTGTTGGCTAGTGGCAGGAGTGCATTAAACCCAAAATTTAATGTCAATAAAAACATATCAGATGCCAGCTCATTCACAGGCGTGCTCCTAAATTCACACAGCCTTTACTTCAGCCTGAATGACATAGTTAAAGAAAAGACATTGTTATTCAGAGAGCCGAACATCTGAAGGAAGCCACCATGGAGAGCAGCAGGGGCTGTTTTGATGCTCTGTATTCTTCCATCCTTTATTTGCTCTGGCAAGTACCCTGTATGCTCTCAGGTTTGAACAGTGAGCCTATCTTTTGCACATGAGATACAAGCAAAACCGAAGCTGGTACAGGGAGCAAGCTGACAAATGCCACTCGTCGTGCATCAGGTTCCCCCCCCCCCCGAGTCTGCCTTCTTTAGACATATCGAGATACTAACAGAGCAATTCTATGCATGTCTATTCAGAAGTAAACCCCGTTGAGTTCAATGGGACTTGCTCCCAGATAAGTATGTATAGGATTGCAGCCTGGGGCTGCAAGGAAGTCCCATTGAACTCAACAGGGTTTACTTCTGAGCAGACACACATACGATGGCACTGTATATGTACTACAGAGGTATAGATAACTCATATGGACATACTCTGGAGGTTCACATGTGTGAGGCACATTGCTACATGTGTATATTAATGCTGTCCGTTTCCTACATGCAGAGTTTTCAAAGAACACTTTTTTTTTTAAATAAGAGAGTGCTCATAAGTTCCCCTGCCCTGAGTTCCCCCTACCACATCCATTTCAAGGGACAGAGATGGAAGTTCTGAGTCTGGGTGCCAGTGGTGAAACAAGGGTGGAGCGGAGGCAAGTAGTTCTGCAAGACTCCATTACACTGGAGTCAGCGGCCCCTCCCCCTTGCTGTTGGAGCCATTCCAGCAGCAACAGGGGAGTGTCCTGTGTGTTGCCTTTGTTGCCAGAATGGCTCCAACAGCAAGGGGGAGGGGCCGCTAACTCCAGTGTAACGGAGTCTTGCAGAACTACTTGCCTTCGCTCCACCCTTGTTACACCTCTGCTGGGTGCTCTTCTCCTTCAGACTTCTGTAGCTGTGCTTCTCTTGTGGCTCATCATTGATCGATTGATTGATTGATTGATTGTGGCTAAATTTCCCCAAGCTATTTTGCCTCCTAAGAGGAGTGCTGCCAACGCCGTATAATCCACATAAAGTCCAAACTACGTGCGATGGTGGCAAATCCACATCTTCAAATACAAATCTCGCTCAGCCCCATGTAAATTGCCACGGGGTATGATTTAAGGTACAAAAAAGAACAGGCTTGCAGGTGGTGAATCCTTCCCAACCTAGCACTTTCCCCTCTGTGGTCCATTCAGCTGAAGTCACTTTCCTACAACCAGACTCTGATACCAGACCAGCTCAGCCTCCCCCCCAAGACCAAACTTATCTTGAGCTTGAAAACACACAGACTGTTACTATTATTGAATATGTATGTACAGTGGACCCCCGCTATCCATGGATCCAGCGATTTCGCTTTACACGGATTTCAGTATCCGCGGGGGTGGGTGGGTCAGGAACGGACCCCCCGCAGATACCAAGGTCCAATTACTACTTTTCAACAAAGTTTTCAAAACAGTTTACATAGCAAAGAAATAAAAGGATGGTTCCCTGTCCCAAAGAGGCTTCCAACTTGAAAAGTTAAAAAGAGAGAGGGAGAGAGAGAGAGAGACTGGGGAGATGCCATCAATAGCTACTAGGAGGGAAGTTAGCAGATATTCTGAAATGAATAGGTACAGGTGCTCTCCTCCTGCCACCACTTTAAAAGGTGCCTTTTTGCCCAATTAGCAGGAATGTTAGCGGTTACATGCATGCATATGCACAAACTTCAACAGCTCAATCCTATGCATGTCTACTCAGAAGTAAGACCCATTGAGATCAATGGGACTTTTCCCCAGGAAAATGTGTATAGAATTGCTGCCTGACAGCCCAATTCTGTGTAACTCTTGCACCGGTGTAACAGTAGATCCCCCGGTTAAGAGACTTATGCCAGTGCAACTTACCATACGCCAATGGACGCAAGTCAGAAAATGGCGTAACCCCCCTCGGACGCCTCACATTTGCAGTTTGGACGCGGAACAGACGCCGGTGCAACTTTGCCAGTGCAGGGGGCATTCGTGGGGCATTCAGATGCCCCCAGAATGCCCCCTGCGCCGATGGAGTTGCGCTGGCGTCCGTTCCGCATCCGAACTGAGCGTGTGAAGCGTCCGAGGGGGGTTACTCCAGTTTCCGTCCTGTATCTGTCGGCGCACAGCAAGTTACACTGGCATAACCTACTGTTACACCAGTGCAAGAGTTACACAAGATTGCACCTTAAAAGATGTTGGCACTGACCCACGTTAATAAGAACATAAGAAGAGCCCTGCTGGATCAGGCCAAAGGCCCATCTAGTCCAGCTTCCTGTATCTCACAGTGGCCCCACCAGATGCCTCAGGGGGCACACAAGACAACAAGAGACCTGTATCCTGTTGCCACTCCCTTGCATCTGGCATACAGAGAAAACCTACTTCTAAAACCAGGAGGTTGCTTATGACTTATAACCTGCGATGGACTTTCCCTCCATGAATCTATTCAAACCCCTTTTAAAGGCTTGCAGGCCAGGTTTAAGGACATGGATCTGCCACCACCACAATGGCATGCAGTTTAGCCCTGAAAGCATTTATAAGATCAGCATCCTACAATGTATAACTAGGGGCAGGAGAAAATGGTGATAACGAAATAATGCATAACACTGCTTTCTGCTAAAAAAATCTGTGAAAAAACAAAACCATGTACTATGATTTTGTATCATTCTTCATGTGCTGACACTGTACAACCTATAACGCCTACCTAGTACACTTTTAAAGCGGTTACAGTTGATAAAGATGGGAGAAATTGGAATAAAATCGCATAACACCACTTTCTGCTATTTCATTTTGGTTAAACACCAAAATCTGCGAAAAAATAAAGCCATTTTCTCCCACCTCTACGTATAAGCACATCCTACAACATCACGTATAAGATCAGCATCTGCCCTTGATACGTGGTGAAATCCTTCTTACTGCTTGGGAGAGAATGAACAGGAAGAGGGAAGTGAACCATGTCGAATTCATGTTCAGTGTTGATTCATTAATTTCTGTGATCTGTTTATAAACTACCAACTTCTAATTTTAGTTACAGGCAGAGGCCTAATTGAAGTGACATTCAGAGCTGAAGACACAGGCCATCTACCTGTGCCAGGTATGTGAACTCGGCAAAAAGGTATTTTAACTCCATCCTCCTGTCTTTAGCACAGCATTTTCCAGGATTTTGTGATTGTTGTTAACTGTAGTCTTGCAAGATCGTAATCTGCACCCGTGTATTTTTAAAACAATAACTGTCTGCCTTTTCCTCTACTTTTGACCTGCAAAAGATTATTCTCCTGATTCAGTAAGGGTGATCTGTGCATAGAAACACCCTTCTAAATATTCCGCTCTCTTGTGAAGAATGGCGCTGAGAAAAGCAAAACCCACCAACCAAGGTTGTGTACCTGCCCTTCTGTATGAATGTTCCCCATTGTAGGTATAGTTAGCACTGCAGGAGGAGTTGATGGTTCCAATCGCCTGTTTGGTAGGGAAAGAGATTGTATCCAGGTATTCTCTAGTCCTGTTCTCTCCAATAGGTTCTAGTCAGCACTTATCAGAGCTGCAGGGAAGGTGAATCCTGACAGGATTCAGACCCAAGTTAAACCGAAATGGAAATACCGAAACGTTTTTGCTAAACTGACACATTTTCTTTAAATCATTGTTTTTTTAGGACACATTGAAACCACTTTTAATTAAAACCTTTCTTTTGTGGTGTTAAAGCTTTTATTTTTCCACTTACTTAAAACTGTATTGATCTTTTAATCCACAATGGAAAATTCCAATATTTTCCTTGCTGTTGAGATGGAAGAGGCATCGTTGAGGAGGGGGCGAGTTCATTTTTGCCCCAAAGCTGTGATTTTGTTAGATGATGAGAAGCATCTACTTTTACTGGGGCCACGTTGCTGTATGAAACTTGATAAATCCGTGACCAAACTCCTTGATTGGTAGTACTTTTCATGCTGTTCTGAACAATATGTGTAACATATTTTGATAGTTGAAACCAGTGTTTCAATTTGACATTTATTTTTCACATTTTTATACCGCCCTTCCTCCAAGAGTGGTGTGCATAGTTCCTCCTCTCCTTTTGTCCTCACAATAACCCCGTGAGGTAGGTGAGGCTGAGAGATAGTGACTGGCCCAAGTTCACCCAGGAAGCTTCATGGCTGAGCAGGGATTTGAACCTGGATCTTCCAGGTGTAAGTCCAACTCCCGAACCACTACACCATCCTGGCTCTCTCACAATTAACCCTCACAACTGCTACTGGTCAGTTTTTATGAGGATGAGCATCTTGATCTAAATTTCTTGGCTGTATTTACTTCTAAGGAACTAGAGTGGCACTGTTGTTTGCAGTAGCATGTTCTTTTCTCTCTCTTCTAGATCCAGTTCCTCCTGCTGCTCCTTTTCCTCCTGTTTTGAGATGGTCTGAGGCTAAGTCTTGGGACGGAGTGACAGAAGGCTGGGGTGGTTACAATAAGACCATACCGTCTGCTGGTGAAGATATCATCATTTTGTCCGGTACGCAAGGGTTATCAATTTTCAACAGTTGTAACATGTGCAAAAGTTACAGCGCAATCCTGTGGAACTGGGTTCCGGCCGATCTCCCTCTCCGCTGGCATTGGGTGTCGCGAAAGTGCCATAAAGCACTTTTGCGGCACCCGGAGAGTAAGCGGCTCCTGCGCCGAAGCCTGCGCCGCTTACTAGGCTGTCACCCAGGACCCCCACCACCTGCCTTTAATCCAAGGCAGTTTACATGGGCAGACTTTCCCAACCTCCCCTAATGGGGGGGGGGGGCTTTACAATCATATATATAAATGAACAACTTTCATGAACAACTGCATTCCAGATGGTATCCTTTGCAGTCTGGCTTCTCCCTGGCTGTCGCCTCCCACGCTGGGCTGACACAGCTGGCAGCTCTTTATTTCTTTACAGAGGCTTGCTTATGAGGCGGCAACTCTACCAACTAAGCCAGACCTCCTGCCCTAATGGGCCTAGGATACAGCGTCTGGTCCTTTAGGCCAGCCATGTATAGTTAGGCAGGATTGGGCTGCTCATCTGGCATGCAAAAGTCACAAATAGTCGCAAATAGTGTTAGTTATATAGATAGATACACAGAGAAACCAGTTAATGTTGTTCAAAGGCATCCTAGATTCTACTTGACTTCATACAGCATGTTCAGTGTTCCCTACACATTTTCATGTATTCTAAACTCCCATGACAAGCATGCATTTGCACACTTAGAAAGAGGTAGCATATGCCCAAATATGTGTACCCTCCTCCAAGAAAAATGCCTATATTTTAATAGTAGGCACTTCTGTTTGGACCCACATAAACGAAACTATTTTACAGAGCAGCTGTTATTCACAGCCTTGTTTAAGACGTGATGATCATAAATTAATAGTTTTGCCTCTTTTTCACTGGAAGAAAATGAGCAAGCCTTTCATATCCCAAACAGGGGTGAGACTTCTCTCTCTCTCTCTCTAAGAATATAAAAATGGCACTGTTCACTGGGTGCAATTTTCCCTAGCTTTCTTAAAGTTTTTATAAGCACAAAATCCTTTTCTCTTTGGAATATAATGATAACCATGGGAAGAGGGCTCCAAAACAATTTCTTTGTGGAGCTCAGAATCAGCCCATCCATTCTTCATTCTAGAAACTTGATCTTGAGCTCTGCTGAATAAGCCTGTTTTGTGGAAGCTGCAAGAAATAACCCTACCATGTGTCACATCTTAAAAATCCTTATCAAGTGGTGAAACTGAGACGAAACGTTAATCAGCAAATAAAAATCAAATGTGGACCGTTAAAAGTTATGTCATTCACAATATTGCTCAGTTATATGTGACAGTCACAGTTATCTGGTAAAAAATGCTTGCACATCTTTTTCATATTGTGAGTATGAGATGCAGGTTTTAATATTTAGGATCTTTCCAAGAGCTTAGCGTGGGGTTCTTGTATGGTATTCAAACCATATCTTATGATATGACCCAATCCTATGGACTCACTGCACCACCAGAACTCGCATTCTGGTGGCACGGTGTGCTTTATTGCAGTCCCAAAACGTAACCTGCCATTCTCTGCAGCCAGGTCGCTGCTGCAGCTGTGCACCTGTGGCCTCCAAAGAAGCCCTGATGCTGGTAAGTTGGCAAAAGGGTGGGGGTGGAACCAGAGGCGTCGCCTGATATGGGGCGGTGGTGCGGTGGGCCCCAGGGCGTAGGGGCGTAAGGGCTCCAGGGGGGGCGCGAGGCTCCTTAAGTTTCGTTCTTTTTTGGTCTTTTTTCGGTTTTTTTAAAGCTTTTTAGGGTTTTTTTACCGCTAGCGGGGCTTGTAATAGTTAGTGTATGCTTTGCGGCAACTTATCTTGTGTATAGGACCCTCCCGCGACGATCTCCAGGGGCCGACGATCTCTTCCGGGGCGCAGATCGTTCCTCTGCTCCGGGCGCGAACTCTGTAAAGCGCCCAGCAGCGCTTTACAGAGTTAACGCATGCGCAGAGCGACGATGTTTCCAATCGACGTTCTGTGCATGCGTTAACTCTGCAAAGCGCTGCTGGGCGCTTTGCAGAGTTTGCGCCAGGGGCGGCAGCGCAGAGGAGCGATCTGCGCCCCCGGAGGAGATCGTCGCCCCTGGAGATCGTCGCGGGAGGGTCCTATACACAAGATAATTTGCCGCAAAGCATACACTAACTATTACAAGCCCTGCTAATGTGTTAAATCGCCCTAAAACCCAATAAAACTGTCAAAAATTTTAGGTTTCGGTTTCGAAACCTAAAAATTTTGACAGTTTTATTGGGGGGCGTTGGGGTGCCGCCCCAGATGGGTGAGCGCCTGGCAACGCCACTGGGTGGAACAGGAAGTGGAGGGGAGGAATGAAGGGGTGAAGGGAGTGTTTTGAGGCTGGGAAGGGGACAGTATCGGTGGCAGAAACTCTGCCAATATCCTATCCCCCATCCCGACCTTGAATAAACCTACCCGGGTCTGCTCGGACCTGTACCAGCAAAACCACTGCCGCAGATCCGAGTAGACCCATCAGGGCAGTGAAGGCTTACCGCTGGCCAAGGGAACATGTTTCCTTACCTAGAGGTGACCTCTGGGACTGCCCTCCCCCGCAGGATGCAACGCTTGCTCCAGTGGCGTGGCTGCCTCGGTGGTGGCGGATTTGGATAGGATTAGACTGTAAGCTTTTTTTGGGGGGTGGAGAGAGCGAGGTTTTATACTCTTTTAGTTCACAATTTCAGTCTGATATATCTTCTAACTCCTTGTTATGCCTCTTACTTAACTTACTCTTTTCTTGGGAATTCTTTGCTTTTCCTTTTCTTTCCTGGGCATTGATGAGCCCCAGGAAGTTGGTGTACCAAGCTATGTCATAAGAATATTCTGAACAACCTTGACATGTGACATTGTTATAATTCATTTTTACAATTCTTTGAGACATAGAATGATGTGAATTAGTTTCTTCAGATAGCAAAAGAATGGTCTATCTTTCCTGTAACAAAAAAACACTAAAACAAAAATTAAGCAAGAAAATAGACTGAGAGTAATAGAAGAACAGCCAGTGGTGTCACTAGGACGTGCGTCACCCCAAGGCGGGGTGGCGCGTGTCACCCTAGTGAGGCCCCGATTATGGTCCATTAAAGGAACAATTGATTTGGGGGGGGGACCCGGCTGCACCCTGCCCCGGGTGCCCCCCCGCCCCGCGTCGCCCTCCGGACGCTCCAGGGCCTTCTGAAATCACTGCGTCAATACGGATACTTTTACAATTTTCGCGCATGCGCAGAGACCAATTTGAGGGCAACGGCCTGCCCTCTTGCCCTCAAAATGGTCTGCGCATGCGCGAAAACCGTTAAAGTACCCGTATTGACGCACTGGGCCTTCTTTCAGAAGGCCCTGGAATGCTGGCGGGGCCGGGCCGGCCTCGGAGCGTCCGGAGGGTGACGCGCGTCACGGAGGTGATGCGCGCAGGGGTGCACGCATCACCCCCTGACGCGCGTCACCCCCTGGCGGCCCGCCCCCCGCCACGCTCCAGCGACGTCCGTGAGAACAGCCCAATCCTAACCAACTTCCCAGTGCTAATGCAGCTGCAATGCAGACCCAAGGTAAGGGAACAAATGTTCCTTTACCTTGAGGAGGCCTCCGCAACTGCCCCCCCCCCCAGAATGCAGTGCATGCCCTGTTGTCACATCTACATCAGCGTTGGAAAATTGGTTAGGATTGGGCTGGCTGGAAGAATGCGAACTTGAAAGCAGTGCATTTGACATGTAGATCCTCCATAGCAACAATTAAGGAACTTCCAAAGCCATATTGACCATATCATTGCTAGAATCAACATAAAAAAGGTAGAGGAACAAAAGTCAGGAAACACACAAAGATGGGCAGGTAATGTTTGTCTGTCTTTAATGAATCTTGATCTGCTATCCCAGTGAACTTCTCCTTGGATGGGTGAAGCCCACTTGAACTGAAAGAGAAGTTTGAGTCCAACCTGCTTTACGTTGCATTTGAAAGTGTTGCTTATTCACTCCCTGGTGTGTCAGGGATGCTATCGGTTTTATGTATTTATTTATTTATTTAATGAATTTATACCCCACCTTTCTCCCGGTAAGGGCGCTCAAGGTGGCTTACAATGTTAAAAAACATTTGTTGTTGTTGTTCAGTCGTTAAGTCGTGTCCGACCCTTCGTGATCCCATGAACCATATCCCGCCAGGCCTTCCTGTCCTCCACTATCTTCCTGAGTTCGCTTATTTTCATGTTTGTTGCATCGGTGATGCTGTCTAACCATCTCATACTTGGCCTTCCCCTTCTCCTTTTGCCTTCAATCTTTCCCAGCATCAGAGTCTTCTCCAGAGAGTCCTCTCTTCGCATTAGGTGGCCAAAATATTTGAGTTTCAGCCTTAGTACCTGTCCTTCCAGGGAACAGTCAGGCTTGATTTCATTTAGAATTGACTGATTTGATCTCCTAGCAGTCCAAGGGACTCTCAGGAGTCTTCTCCAGCACCACAGTTCGAAAGCATCTATTCTTCGGCGCTCAGACTTCCTTATGGTCCAACTCTCGCAACCATACATTGCTACTGGGAACACCATCGCCCTGACTATACGAACTTTTGTTGGCATGGTGATATCTCTGCTTTTTATTATGCTGTCTAAGTTTGCCATAGCTTTCCTTCCAAGGAGTAAGCGTCTTTTAATTTCATGGCTGCTGTCTCCGTCTGCAGTGATCTTGGAGCCCAGAAAAGTAAAATCTGTTACTGCTTCCATTTCTGCCCCTTCTATTTGCCAGGAATTGATGGGACCCGATGCCATGATCTTAGTTTTATTAATGTTGAGTTTCAAGCCAACTTTTGCACTCTCCTCTTTCACCCTCATCAAGAGGCTCTTTAGTTCTTCTTCACTTTCTGCCATTAGGGTGGTATCGTCTGCATATCTGAGGTTGTTGATATTTCTCCCGGCAATCTTGATTCCGGCTTGTGATTCATTCAGCCCTGCATTTCTCATAATGTACTCTGCATATAAGTTAAATAAGCAGGGTGACAATATACAGCCTTGCCGTACTCCCTTCCCAATTTTGAACCAATCAGTTGTTCCATGGCCGGTTCGAACTGTTGCTTCTTGACCCGCATACAGGTTTCTCAGGAGACAGGTAAGGTGGTCTGGTACCCCCATCTCTTTAAGAATTTGCCACAGTTTGTTGTGATCCACACAATCAAAGGCTTTTGCGTAGTCAATGAAGCAGAAGTAGGTGTTTTTTTGGAACTCTCGTGCTTTCTCCATGATCCAGCGCATGTTGGCAATTTGATCTCTAGTTCCTCTGCCTCTTCGAAACCCAGCTTGTACGTCCGGTAGTTCTCGGTCCACGTACTGCTGAAGCCTAGCTTGTAGGATTTTGAGCATAACCTTGCTAGCATGTTAAAAAACATACAAAGGTAATAAACAATAAAATGTTAAAAACAATAAACAAGACAAAACAGCCAGTGGATCACATAAGATTAAGCAAATTAAAATTACATTCAATTAAAATTAAAACTTAAAAAGTCAGTACATCATTTCAGCCATCAAAAGTCCTCCTGAACAAAAAGGTCTTAAGGCCCCACAGAAAGGTTTCCAAAGAGGAAGCAGTTCTTAACTCCAAGGGGAGGGAATTCCACGGTTTGGGCATCAACACCGAGAAGACCCTATTCCTCGCCACCATCCCCCTCACCTCCATCAATGGGGGCATGGTTAAAAGGGCCCCCTCTGATGACCTCAGAGAATGGGTCGGATTATGAGGTGGTCCCTCCAATAGGTTCCAAGCCGTAAAGGGCCTTGAATGCCAAAGCTAGCACCTTGAATTGTGCCCAGAAACTAAATGGGAGCTAGTGTAGCTGGCAGAGCAACGTCCTGACTGAGGCTGCAATCCTATAACACTTTCCTGAGAGTAAGCCCCATTGAACACAATGGGACTTTCTTATGAGTACATGTGCATAGGATTGCACTGTGAGTTGAACCGATCTACACAGGTGGCAGCATTCTGTACTAATTGCTGTTTCCAGACAGTCTTCAAAGTCAGCCCCATGTAGAGCACATTGCAGTAATCTAATGTAGACGTCACTAAGGTATGGGTCACTGTGTCCGGGTCTAAGAAATTTAGGTATGGTTGCAGCTGATAGATCAGCCAAAGCTGAGCAAAGGTTTCCCTTGCCACAGCTGCCACCTGGGAATCCGGGAGCAGCTGCGCATCCAGGGGAACCTCTAGGCTGTGGACCTGCTCCTTCAGAGGGAGTGCAACCCCATTCAGAGCAGGATGATAGTCCAATACCTGCATCATGGATTTCCGGACCAGAGGAACCTCTGTCTAATCAGGATTTAATTTCAGCTTGTTTGCCCATGTCCCGCTCCCAACTACCTCCATATAATGATCCAGGAAGTTGGCTGACCCTTTGGAATCAGGTGGAAAGGAGATAGCATATTGATGACTCCCTACCCCCAATCTACGGATGACCTCTCCCAGTGTCTTCATTTAGATATTAAACAGCATATGGGATAGGATCGAACCTTGCAGTACCGTGCACTCAAGGGCCAGGATACCAAACATACATCCCCCAGCACCACTTAATGGGATCTGTCAGCCAGGAAAGAGCAGAGCCACCCCCAAATGGTGCCTCCAAGCCCCAAATTGGCCAACTGACCCAGAAGGACACCATGGTCAATGGTGTGAAAAACCGCCAAAAGGTCCAGTAGGACTAACAGGGACACACTCCCCCTGCCCAGTCCCTGGCAATAGTCATCAACCAAGGTGACTAAGGCCATCTCTGTCTTGAACCCTGACCTGAAACCAGACTGAAATGGATCTAGATAATCAGCTTCCTCCAAGACCCTCTGGAGCTGAGATGCCGCTACCCGCTCAGTCACCTTGCCCAAAAACGGGATATTTGAGGCAGAGGTGTTGTTACGGTGGGTCTCCGGGCGTCGGGGTGTTGAACTCTGAATTTCTGCAGCACCGCACCCCCTCCAGAGCTTTTTTGCAGCCTTTTTTAGGCCGCACGGAGCCTGGGAGGGCGGGAGGATCAGCCCTCCCACATTCCCAGGCTCCACGCAGCCTAAAAAAGGCTGCAAAAATGCGGGTGTGTGTGTTACTTACCCGAAGTTTGTACACCCCCCAAGCCCGGACATATCTTGTAGCTTCCGCGACGGTAAAGAGGCTAAGCCTGCGCACTCTTGCTAGCTCCCCTAGTCTCGCTGGCTGGAGGACTCAGCCAGCGCAGGCAATTGTGTATTTTAAAATGTTGCACTGGTCCACTATTCAATCAAAATCACTTTTTTTTGGGGGGGGGGCAGCATAGACATAACAAATCTAAACTGGTTGTTTGCTCTGTGTGTGAGAGCGAGTTTGGGTACAGAGCAGATTGCTTCACAAGCATATGTCCAGAATGCCATCAAAAAGCAGCTTCGTCTGTCTTCTTTGGGTGGTGTCGGTGTGTTATCAGATGAGTGCATCCATATGTGGTCGAGTGGATGTTTTCTCCTCACATACAGGCAAGGGGATCGGGAAGTAGTTGAGGAGGCACACATATGAATCCTTGCTCTGCTCAGTTCTTTGGTTTCATTTTGTCTAAGTTGCAAGAACCACAGGAGGGGGAAAAATGAAGGATGAGTTTATTTGTGCTATTTGTAAATGGATGAAGGCAGTCTTCTATCGATGCCTGTCCATCGAATGCAGGCGCACTCTATCCTTTTCACATTTTGCAGAATTTAAATAGAACACACTCCTGACACAGTGTGCAAAGAGTAGAAAGAGGAGCATGTTATAATTCTAGGAAATGGTATATTGTTTTGAAGGGTATAGATATGATATCATGTAGCCTCTGGCAATTTTTTTTTTTTAGTGGTGGAATCCACTCTGTTCATTTTTTTTTCCTGATTTTGATTTGCTTTGAACTTTTTTCTGTTTGAAGAGATGAATGCTGGAGCCCTGTATCTCATATAATAATGCTTCCGTTGTTCCTGATTTCCATTTGGTGCTATGTTTATGGCATTTTATAGAGCAAGAGGACTGATCAAAAGGATTCTGTGTCATTGCCTGAGTCATTAGGAAGCTCTTTTTGTGCCAGAGCATAAGAATTGTGCCGAATTATTTCTGAACTTTTGTCTGGACAAAGAACACACACAACAGAATGGTGTGTCCATTTTAAATATGGGAATGGTATTCCTTTAGATATGTATTAGCATTGGCTTGTGATGTATTTTCTGAGTACGCAGTGCAGAGTGGATGGAAAGAATAGAGATGAGTTCAATTAACCTAACGATACTTGACCTTTTCTTAGAGGTTGACCTAAAATGTGGTTTTTTGCCCTCGTTAGTTCACATGATGCCACATAGGTTTATGTTACAAGGAGTGCATAAGATTTTCTTATCTTTTGGTTTCTCCCCTTTTTTTTCCAGGAGTGTGAAAAAAGCTTAGCTCTACAATGGAGCCCCCTGGTGTTCTGTTGAATATATCCTCTCTCCCTTTACCACAAAAAATACAGAATGCTATTATTTCACCCACGGCCGTGCCTGTGATATTGGAGCAGAGCTACACTTCTGTATCCTGAGGCCACAACGAACAAATCTATGTTGCTGATAGAAGGTTGTATTCTGACTAAGCCGCATTGAAATCAACGAGACAAGTTGGCTGTGACTATCTCAAGTTCCATAGATTTCAATGGGGCTTAGTCAGGATTCACTTTCTTTGAATACAGCCCATGGGATTACATTCACAAAACTGATTATGTAGCAGATCAGTATTTTGTTTTGTTTAAGACTCAGTTATTTCTACGGATGTGCAGTTTAGAGGGGGAAAAAAGAGAGAAATAGGAAAAGTATATGCTCCAATCTAGAGGCGTCGCACCACTGGGAGCGATTGGGGAGGTGGGCCCCAGGGCGGGGCCGGACATGGCGGCGAAGGGGCATATTTACCTCCGGGATGCGTTTCCTCCGCCGCGCTCGTCTTGGTGTTGGGCCCTCCCGCCCGCCCTGGAGCTCGAACGGCTCCAAAATAGGAAGTAAAACAGCGGGGGGGGGGAATGGAGCCATGCTGGGCGCGCGCGTCAAGCTGACGTCACGCCCGGCGGGTCACGTGGGGGCGTGGTGTTTGTGTGACGTCCCCAGGATCGTCCCCAGGATCGCCACTGCTCCAATCTGAAATATAACTATGCATGGGGGCATACTTACCAAAAGGAACCATTTTTAGACAGTTTTCATTGACTGTACTAAATATTTGCCAAGAGCAAGGTTTTGTATGTATGTATGTATGTATGTATGTATGTATGTATGTATGTATGTATTTTCGCATTTTTATACCGCCCTTCCTCCAAGGAGCTCAGAGTGGTGTACGTGGTTCCTTCCTCCATTTGTCCTCAGAACAACCCTGTGAGGTAGGTTAAGCTGAGAGATAGTGACTGGTCCAAGGTCACCCAGAAAGCTTCATGGCTGAGCAGGGATTTGAACCTGGTTCTTCTAGGTCAACATCCAACACCAGGACCACTGCATTCTGGATTCCGTATTCTACTATCTAGGCTATTTTCCCTAAGCTCATTTAGCTATCATGTCTTTCCTTCCTAGGCTTCTGACCTAGTGTGTTGCTGCATCTTTCCCTCTAATTTTGAAGCCAGGATGTACAGTGTTATAGAAATGCATGCAGATGAACAGAAAATGAAGAACGATTAATGTGGCGAAGGCTTGCTTCTTTATGTGGGATAGTGGCACTAATATACTCTGGGTACTTGTCATTGCAGTGTAACTGTTCTTGTCTAGTGCGAGTTACTTGCAATGCGAGCAGTGGCATTTCCCCTTACAGCCAAACTAGATATTGCTTTAAACTGACCTTTGACCAGTTTGAATCTGGAAGTGGACTGCAGGTGGTCATCTGAAGCTCCTGAATGACTGATTGGGAGAGTGCCAAGCAAATCTGACACGAAAACCCTTGACTTCCGAAGGGCAGACTTCCCCAAAATGAGGAGACTAGTTAAAAAAAAGCTGAAAGGGAAGGTAAAAAGAGTCCAATCGCTCCAGAGTGCATGGAGGCTGTTTAAAACAACAGTCATAGAGGCCCAGCGGGAGTGTATCCCACAAAGGAGGAAGGGCTCGACCAAGTCCAGGAGGGTGCCCGGCATGGCTAACAAGCACAGTTAAGGAGGCTATAAAAGGCAAGGAAGCTTCCTTCCGTAAATGGAAGTCTTGCCCTAGTGAGGAAAATAAACAGGAGCACAAACTGTGGCAAAAGAAATGTAAAAAGATGATACGGGAGGCCAAGCAAGATTTTGAGGAACGTATGGCAGGCAACATAAAAGGGAATAATAAAAGCTTCTTCAAATATGTTAGAAGCAGGAAACCTGCCAGGGAAACGGTTGGTCCGCTGGATGGTGAGGGAGAGAAAGGGGTGATAAAAGGGGACTTGGAGACTGCAGAGAAATTAAATGAGTTCTTTGCATCTGTCTTCACGGCAGAAGACCTCGGGCAAATACCGCTGCCGGAACGGCCTCCCCTGACTAAAGAATTAAGTCAAATAGAGGTTAAAAGAGAAGACGTCTCAGACTTAATTGACAAAATAAAGATCAATAAATCACCAGGCCCGGATGGCATCCACCCAAGAGTTCTGAAGGAACTCAAGAATGAAGTTGCTGACCTCTTGACCAAAATATGCAACTTGTCCCTTAAAACAGCCACTGTGCCAGAGGATTGGAGGATAGCTAATGTCACGCCACTCTTTAAAAAAGGAAGGAGGGGGGACCCTGGAAACTACAGGCCGGTCAGCCTAACATCTGTTCCAGGGAAGATGGTGGAAAGTCTCATTAAGGATAAAATCTTAAAATACATAGAAGAACAAGCTCTGCTGAGGGAGAGTCAGCATGGCTTCTGCAAGGGGAAGTCTTGCCTCACAAACCTGTTAGAATTTTTTGAAAAGGTCAACAGGCATGTGGATGCGAGTGAACCCGTGGATATTATATATCTGGATTTTCAGAAGGCGTTTGACACAGTCCCTCATGAAAGGCTCCTGAGAAAACTCCACAGTCAGGGAATAAAAGGGCAGGTCCTCTTGTGGATTAGGAACTGGTTGAAGACCAGGAAACAGTGAGTGGGAGTCAATGGGCAATTTTCACAATGGCGAGAGGTGAAAAGCGGTGTGCCCCAAGGATCGGTCTTGGGACCGGTGCTTTTCAACTTATTCATAAATGACCTGGAGTCGGGGATAGGCAGTGAGGTGGCCAAGTTTGCAGATGACACTAAACTTTTCCGGGTGGTGAAGACCAGCAGGGATTGTGAAGAGCTCCAGAAGGATCTCTCCAAACTGGGAGAATGGGCAGCAAAATGGCAGATGCGCTTCAATGTAAGTAAGTGCAAAGTGATGCACACTGGGGCAAGAAACCAAAATTTCACATATACGCTGTGACGGGTTCTGAGATGTCTGTGACGGATCAAGAAAGAGATCTTGGGGTGCTGGTGGACAGGTCGATGAAAGTGTCGACCCAGTGTGCGGCGGCTGTGAGGAAGGCCAATTCCATGCTCGGGATCATTAAAAAAGGGATTGAGAATAAAACGGCCAATATCATTCTGCCTTTGTACAAATCGATGGTAAGGCCACATCTGGAGTATTGTGTCCAGTTCTGGTCACCAAACCTCAAAAAGGATATAGTTGAATTGGAAAAGGTGCAGAAAAGAGCGACCAGAATGATTCGTGGGCTGGAGCACCTCCATTATGAGGAAAGGCTACAGCGTCTGGGGCTTTTCAGCCTAGAAAAAAGGCACCTGAGGGGGGACATGATTGAGACTTATAAAATTATGCATGGGATGGAGAGAGTGGATAGAGGGAAATTCTTCTCCCTCTCGCACAACACCAGAACCAGGGGACATGCACTAAAATTGAGTGGAGGGAGAGTTAGACAAAAGAAAATATTTCTTTACCCAGCGTGTAATTCATCTGTGGAACTCCTTGCCACAGGATGTGGTTATGGCACCTGGCCTAGATGCCTTTAAAAGGGGTTTGGACAGATTCATGGAGGAAAAGACCATCACAGGTTACAAGCCATAAGCAACCTCCTGGTTTTAGAAGTGGGTTTTCTCTGTGCCAGGTGTAAGGGAGTGTCAACGGGGAACAGGGTATCTTATTGTCTTGTGCTCCCTGAGGCATCTGGTGGGGCCACTGTGTGATACAGGAAGCTGGACTAGATGGGCTTTTGGCCTGATCCAGCAGGGCTCTTCTTATGTTCTTATGAGGGGGACTGATTTGGTACGAGAGCATAGTGCATCATGAGGGGGAGGTTAATGCTTCCTGTCTCTCCTGTTTTTACGGTGAAATTCCCCTCCCAAAGTAGGATTTTTGTCATCAGAGATTTGCAGAAATGTTAGCATCCCCTCCTGCTTTGGTGCTTTGGGAGGCAATTAGCAGAGCCCTCAAGTCCTTGAAGTCTGAAGGGAGGGACAAAACCATCCTTTGGCTGGGGCATGCGTGATGGATCTGATTCCTGGGGTTCCCGTTGTGCAGGGGTTTCCCTTAGGCTGGGGAATCTGAGGTCTGCAGCAAGGGAACGCCTCTCCCTTGATTTCTGTCCTTCCCCAGGTCTCCATCTTGTCCTCAGATTAAAAGGGATAGGTTCCTGGGTCATGATAGTCGGTGGTTTTGAAACTACTTTTCTTCAAAAAACCTTTTTCATATTAACTTGTCCGCCAAGGAACCCCTGCATTTGGAGATTTGGAGGCATGTCGTAGGGCACACAGTGATTTCACACAGAACTTTAATCACAGGCTTGTTAACTGAGAATATATACTAGAACAGAGGTTCCCAACCCCTTCCCGGCCGAGTACCACCTCCGGCACCACTCTCCTGAGTACCGCTGGACGTGACTGGCGATAACATCATCACCAGTAACTTCTGGGTTTTCAGAGGCCAGAAAGCACAGGGAGGAGGCTCTGGGCAGGTGGGAGGGCCCTTCTCAGCATTGGCTGAGAGGCTCAGCCAAAGGCAGAAGCTTCTTGGGAGCAAGAACGCTCCACCAAAAGCGCCATGTCCAAGTGGGGTTCCAGCGTTCAGAGTACTACCAGCAGTTGGCCGACGCACCACTGGTGGTACTAGTACCACAGGTTGGGAACCCCTGTTCTAGAACCCACCAACAATCCAATCCTCTCACTGAGGGATTTTTAATAAGCTTCCAGGTACCACCCGAGTTTCTCATTAAATAAACTGTAAATCACTGACCTGGGTCCATACATGATGCTTTTAGAACAAATGTCTAAATATATCCTGAGTATTTGAAACAGTACCTTGAAGCTACTTCTTTTTAAAAACAAACATGTTCCAGTTTGTATTTCTGAACAACGCAAAGTGCAACTAGGAATTAATTTGCTAAAAAGAAAAAAAATAGAACCACCTTAAAAGATTTAAACCTTCTTAATAAATTAACAATAGATGACACAGATACAGTTCACACCGATGACCTTGTTGTCATTCAAACTGCATGTATTGGATACAGGGCGATTCTGCCTCCATTCACAATCTACTTGACCTCTGCTTCTTTTGTTTATTTATAGCACAAGGAGAGAAAAGAAGCCTTCTATTCATTTTGGAGCCATCTGTTTTCCACTGTTTGTTTGACTAGTAACTTGACCTGATGATAACGTGGTGTCTGAATAGCAAAACAGATTGATCTGTTGTGTAACGTTTTCATCCCTGGAGTTCAGTGACAGGCAGCATGGAGGAAACTCAGGCAGTCCATAGCATGAAGAAGATGATCTTTTTGTTTCATGTTTTGTTAAATAAGTTGATTTTGTTAAGCAGCATTCACAAACCAGTGTTTCATTGAATTCCTTCATTGATTGGGAGATGGGATCAAGGGGAAAATATTTTGTGTTTCTTTGAAGACAAATTAAATTAGATTTGTTATTTTAGTAGTAGCAGCAGCAGCAGCTAGTAACACAGTAGCACTTTGTGGATCTGAATGCTGGATATTCTACATTATTTTTTAAAGAGCATTTTAATCATAATGCGGAGATTGGTGTATATGTGATGGGATGTTTTCATTACATTTTCTCTTCAGCAGTCTGACCCTTCCTGCTATATCCAGCCACAGTGAAATACTCAAACCCATTTTATTTCAATGGGACAAATATTAAGTATGTGAGTGAGTTTTGGATTAAAAACGCAAAGCAATTCACTCTCCCAGGTATGCATTTGCAACTTCCTTTGTGCATAGTAGAGACTCCAATCTTTATGTGAGGCATGTTTACAATATTTATCTGATCTGCTCTAGCAGTAAACATTAGTGTAAATTCTTCTGCCTCTGTCTCTTTATGGGTTCCAAGCAACGACACAGACTGCAGGTGGGACCTTCCAGAAAGCTCTGAAAGGCTAGGAGCTCTCTCTTCCTTTTCTACACTTGTATAGTAACATCCCTAGCATAGGCTGAGAAGGCTAAATCCTTCCCACTCAATTATTTCTTCTTCTTCTTCTTCTTCTTCTTCTTCTTCTTCTTCTTCTTCTTCTTCTTCTTCTTCTTCTTCTTCTTCTTGAGCAACAGCATGAAGGGACATTGTTTTGGAGAGATTTGTGTGAATCATTGTAAAATTAGAAATTCTGTTTTTCTTTTCATTGTTCTAACTCTCATGACAAGAGGGGTGCTCTTTGAAAAGCGTCACAGCTGTTCCAGAAAGGTTCCTGTATTGTCGACAGCATACAGAGTCAGGATGGTGTAGTGGCTCTGAAGTTGGACTTAGACTGGAAGATCCAGGTTCAAATCCCTGCTCAACCACAAAAGGTCCAGGTTGACCTTGGGCCAGTCACTATCTCTCACCTACCTCTCAGGTTTGTTGTGAGGATAAAAGGAGTGAGGGAACTACCGTATTTATCGGCGTATAAAACGCACCGGCGTATAAGACGCACCTTCCTTTTGGCCCTGGGTTTCAAGAAAAAAAAGATTTAAAGCATTTTTGGGCCACTTGGCCACTTACTGCTTGGCTGTTTAATTAGCTAATTTACATAAATTGCACAAAATACCAGGATCTCTTTTAAAACACACAGCAATAAGACACATGAACAAAATGCACCAGAACATAAATCCCAAGTACAAAAAAACCCAGACTCAACTCTTTTTCCCCCAACCCACCCAATGCACAGTTTCCAAAGTAAAAAACATTTACCCCAAGTACAAAAAACCCCCAGACTCAACTCTTTTTCCCCCACCCCACCCCACCCCTGCAGTTTCCACAGTAAAAAACATAAAAGTACAAAAAAAACCAGACTCAACTCTTACCACCTTACCACCCCCAGACTCAACTCTTACCAACTCTTAAACAACATAAATCCCAAATACAAAAACCCCAGACTCTTTCCCCCACCCCACCTATGCAGTTTCCAAAGCCTCCCAACTAGGCCCAGTTCAGAAGCTTACCCATGCTGCATTCATTCAGCATCCGGAAGAGCAGGCCCTCGGCAGCTCAGCTGAACTGAACTGAGCACAGCGCCCTCTGCTGGCTGCTGAGAAGCTCAACTCATGCACGTGCATAAATTAAACCCGACAAACAGCTGTAGATCGGATAGATTCGTTAGGGAAGAAAGCACAAGGGAGCTCTCCGGAAAAATGTGGTAAGCCCGAAAATGCTTTAAAACGGGCAAGGGGGGGGAAAAGGATTTTTTAGTATTGGCATATAAAACGCACCCTACTATTTTGGGTCACAAATGTAGACAAAAAAGTGCATCTTAGACGCCAATAAATACGGTATGTACACCACCCTGAGCTCCTTGGAGAAAGGAGGA
Organism: Plestiodon gilberti rubricaudatus; assembly: GCA_026170595.1. Taxonomy (NCBI): domain Eukaryota; kingdom Metazoa; phylum Chordata; class Lepidosauria; order Squamata; family Scincidae; genus Plestiodon; species Plestiodon gilberti. Next base: position 141,616,099 of record JANXHW010000001.1, on the reverse strand, counting down.
AGGGTGGTATAAAAATGTGAAAAATAAATGAAATCTTTGCCTCTCGTATGGGTCACATCTTTGAGAATTGTTACAGTGAGGCAGCAATTTTTTTAAAGGTTGGCCAACTAGTCTGACCAAATTCCATATTTCTAAGGTCTAGAAAATCCCATTTTTTGCAGTCACAATCATTGTCCTTAAAGGTTTCTTCTGATATTCTCTCTGCTTGTCTGCATGGATGTGTGGGTGATGGCAGCAGATCAGCTGCTCCCCTTTCCTGTAAAGCATAAGCTTTGAATTTTGTTATCAGCACATTTTTCCAATTGCATATCCTAAGGGAGGATTGCAATTTTGTTTAAGCTATTAAAAAGTGATGGCATTTCGATCTCTTGTCTCTACTGTGATTTTTTTTTCTTGTTCTTAGGCAAGACCATCTTGGTGGATACAACCCTTCCTTATCTCCGAAGCCTTTACATCCTGGGCACCCTGGAATTCCCATTGAATTCAAGCAATGTTCTAAGCGCAGCCTGTATTGTGATTGCTGGTGGGGTACTGAAAGTGGGTAAGTGAAGAATAATAAGAAGTTGAAGAGAAACTGTCTGTTGTACATCTTTCTTGCAGAACGAATATATAATATATCTATTTTAAAATAATGAATGCAAATTATGAAGCTCAAAAACCCAAATTAGCTTTATCTGTGAAACTGATAATGTGAAACTGAGATTCGATGTCAATGGACAATATGTTAACCACAGCCCAGTTTATTAGGGTGGGGCCGAAAAGTAAGAAAAAACATGAAATAGAAAAAAATTGAAGACATACAAATATATATCACACGAGAGATAAAGTAATAGGGGGAAAGCAATTTCCTCCACAGGGGGAAAAATAATAGAGACAGCACTGATTCACCTGGTCAGTGTTTGTCGGGCTATTTGCCATATGAGTAAAGCCATGGGATTGTAAGGGCAATCGGTGTTGGATTTTGCTCTGTAAGCACATAAGTAGCATTGCTATCTTTTGAGGGAATATTACATGATAGTATGTTGTTTCCTAATGCATTTATATCCCAGGTGTCCCATTGCTTATTAATATTCACAATGAAGACAAATAATGACATGAAATATTAAACTTTAAGGGCCAGGTTATTGTACTTACTTGTGGGGATCTTTACCATTTTCAAATTGCTGTGTTGGTCACTCTCTGACCTTTTTCAAGATTGCTTTTTTATGAACTTTGTAAGGGGAATTTGAGTAATCGGGTTCTTGAGAAATTCACCCAGCAGTTTTGTTGCTGTTAATCTCAGGGGGCCTAGCTAGTTAATACAACTTTGGCAAAATGAAACACTTTATGATTCATTTTTGCTTTGGGAATGAAATAAAGGCCTAATTCTTAAGAGCTAGCAAGAGAGGTCAGTCCAGCTTTGAATATTCTTGAAAGTTGATGACTAGCCAGTAGCTGTGATCCAGAGAATAAGATAGGCTTGGGCTTCTTGGACATTTGTTCATTGCAGCAGCAGTTGTTTCCCTCCTCCTCCCTAAACTGCCGAACCACAGCCAGCACTAGATTGCAGTGAGCCCTGGGGCAGTGCCCTGTTCTGAGTCCCCTATAATGTCCCCTCAGAGTGGTGTATTGTAAATGTGTAAAAACTCTTCAGTGATGCTCCCATAGTCAAGCCAAGGAGAAATTCCAGAATGCAAGATTAACAGCCTGATCCTGTGTTAACTCCTAGAGCGGCGGAGCGCGCGCTCCGTCGCTCTAGACCGTCGCAAACATGCTGTAAAGCGATGACTCTGGAGTAAAGGCCGCTGGTGCGGAGGCCGGCAGCCCATACTCCGCTGCCCTACGAACCCAGCACCCACTGGTGGAGGTAAGTCCTGCACTGATTGGTGCAGGGGCGGGCCATTGGGGGAGGGTAGGCCCTTGGCCGAACCGGCCTGGGAGAGCGCTCCGCCAATTTCCTAGGCCCATTCCCAGCTCAGCTCGGCCTTACCCCACTGCCTCAGATGTATGTCAGCTTCAGAGCTGGTGTACATCTGAGGAGGCCCATAGGCCCCCGGCAGCCCTACACTCGGGGAAGGGGACAAACGTCCTCTTTTTCCGAGGTGTTCCCATGCCATGCTGGCACAGCCCGGAAATGGGCTCAGGATACTGCGGCCAGTCTAAAGTTGCGCAGGATTGCACTGTAAATCAGAAGCCCTAATCAGGGGGCAGTTCAATTTTCTGAAAGTTAAATATTTTCCTCTTTATCCTGCTTGACAAAGCTCATCCCATGCTAACTTGTTTGAGGCTAGATTGCTAATGGCTGCCATGTAATTTAAAATATTACCATGCACACAGAGGAATCTTATCTCAAACACAATACATGTCCTGATATGTTTCAAATGTAGTTCACTTTTTCCCATTGCTCCTTTTATGTCCAGTTCTCCTCCCTCTTCCCATTGTAGTGAAGGGATTTTTTTCCATTCCAGTATAGTGGCAGTAGCATAGCGAGAAGAGTGGCTGTGCGGTGTTGTATGGCGTTACACAGCAGTGCAAAGTGGCCCCTCCCACTCGCCGTTTAAGCCATTCCGGCAGCAAAGGCAGCATGGCTCCAACAGCGAGTGGGAGAGGCCACTTTGTGGCGCCATGCAGCACTTACCACACTGCCCCCCCGTTACTCTACTGTATAGAGGAGTACTTAAGGTGTTCCATATTCCCTAAGTGTGAATTTAGGCCAGCGGGTGGCGCAGTGGGTTAAACCACTGAACCATGAGCTGTCGATCGAAAGGTTGGCAGTTTGAATCCGCGACGGGGTGAGCTCTCGTTGCTTGGCCAGCTCCTGCCAACCTAGCAGTTCCAAAGCAAGTTACTGTGAGTAGATAAATAGGTACCGCTTGCGGGAAGGTAAACAGCGCTCCATGTTCCAGCCACATGCTACACGCTGTGGCAAGGAGAGTCATGCCGGCCACATGACCACGGAGGCGTCTTCGGACAACGCTGGCTCTTCGGCTTTGAAATGGGGATGAGCACCACACCCTAGAGTCGGACACGACTGGACTTAATTGTCAGGGGTCACCTTTACCTTTACCTAAGTGTGAATTGGGAAAAGATATATCCACATCTGTCTGAAACTGTGACAGTCAGTCAGTACTGCCTACACTGGGCTAATAATAGAGCAGTAAGGGACAAGATGGCTAGGCAGGCAGGGAAGATGTGGCACAGGATATGAAGAAGCCAGACAGGAATATCCAGTGAGAGTGGTGAGGTGGGAAAGAGCCGTTAAGTTTGAAAATGGGTTATATACGCTTTTATTAAGTTCTAGAAACCCTGTCCTGATTAACAGTAAGGACATTTCCCTGTGTGGATGAGAAGTTGATGCATCTTTCTAGGTTAAACAAAATCATATAAAGTGGCAAACAATACTATCCTGAATATAACCATGTTAAGTAATCAGATTTTTTAAAAAGTCACACTTTAAAAACTCACATTATAAGCAAAACCAATCCAGAGACTTCACTAATTCGCAGCAGAGCCAGTTGTCAGAATCTCATGAGCATTTTTCTTTTGAAACAGACCTTATTTTAAACATCTCTAGTTGATTTTACGTTTAACAAGAAGAATTCTAGCAGCTGAATGGATCTGCCTGGCTTTCACTCTTCAGTCCTGTCTTATCCTCCAGCTAAAAATGAGAAAGATCTCTCCTCTGGATAGGAGAAGAGGAGCCAGGACTGGATGCACAAGATGCTAATCTCAGTTAACAACACATTTTTTCAATGTAGCTCATCTTGTTTTCCCTCCAAGTGTCTTCTTGTCATCCAGGAAAAACATTGTATTAGTCATTTGACTGTATTGCCGTAGAACTTCAAAAAGAATTTGAAACACAGATGGGTGGGATGCAATGCGACGCAGCCCCATCCACAACCCAGTTGAGGCACAAATATTATAGTGTGTTGGCATAGCTGACCAATCATGCAGTTTTTGATACAAACACCAAGATTACATCATTATGTGTAGTAAGACATAACAACCATTTCCAGGTATTGAGTTGTGTGATATTGCACATGTGTGTGCATGTACAGCTGATTGAAATAATGTTTCTGTTTGAGCATAGTATCATGCATGGTGACTCAAATATGAAACTATATGATCATGGTCGGGGTTCTGATCAAAATCTCCGTAGGGGGTTGAGACGTAGCTGCAGGAATAGGGACACAAGGCTAGACAAGTCCCTGTCCAGGTGAGACAGCTAAGCTGCAGGGAGATTGCCTGGTATAATTCCCTTTTTTGTCTCTATTTTCTTTCAAGAGGTGGTGGTGTTATGAGTGTTGCAGCTTGGAGAGGGCTGGCTATGCAAATACCTATACAAAAAAAACCCTAAAACTTTAAGCCTGCATGCTAAGAAGAACAAAGCCTCATCCTTGCGATTTTTGAACAAAAAGACCTCTGGCTAGGACTGTTTGATGCACAAAGCAGTCTGGACCTCTCTGTCACAAGCTCTCCAGCTGCCTGTAGTACTGGAGGAAAACATCACTAGGGCTTCCTGCCTTCACTGACAATGCCAGGAGAGGCCGAGTCTGTGCATAGACTCCTCATACTTAATCATAGACCTTTTCTGCAACCGGGCTCAAGGACGTCACAAGGGGAGTGAAAGTAATTTTTTGGCAGGCATGCGGGCTCTCCCTAACTGCCTTCCTCCCCCCCCCCGGATTCTAGCAGTTTCACTCAGGCAGCTGGGAAGCCACTCAACCTATGACAAGAAGAGATGGATGCGCTTAGCCAGGGCCACTCAGAGAAATTTTATCAGGGGGTACAAAGTTTCTTTGGGGGCCCTTCCCTTCATATGAATTTGGCTCCTGCCCCCCTTTTTGCTCCTGGGTCCCCTTTTGGACCCCTTTTTGATCCTGGGCCCGGGTACGATTGTACCCCCTTAACCCCCCTCTTAGAGGCTCTGCACTCAGCCAGTTACTGCTTTAGCTCCCCTCTGCATTTCCTTTTCCTGTCATCCAAAAGAATGACTCCTGCGCCAGACTGAGAGCCATGCCCAGGTGCCCTCCAACCAGAACAAGAGCTAAGCCAGGCCAAATTGCCCCCACACTGCAGTCGCTACCACTAGTGCTTTCAGCCAGGGAGGCACTCTCATAGCCTGCTGAGAATGAGGCCGAGCAGATGAGTAACTTTGAATACCGCAATGAGAGGCAGCAGCAGTGATGGCAACACACTCCTCAGTCTTGCAAACCAAATGCCAGCTCCGCTGCCATCCGCTATCTGCACAGAACTGCAAATCCTCATGTAGGAGACTGGCTTTTGTTCTGTGGGAGTGGGGTAGTGCTGCAAACATGCTTCCCAGGGTACTGAGGAGCAGCTGGCACCAAAGTCAGGAGGAACCAGCATGATAGTGGATGGCAAGATGAAGTAACACTGCAGTGGAATTTGCTGTCTAGGTTAATCCACTGCCTGAAGTGAGCATTTCACCTTGCCTCATCATAAGGCTGGCCCTGTCAGGGAGTCCTGTCCAGAAGGGCTTATTAAGCCATCTGAATCCATCCTCAGTTTGCCATGGAAGGAAGGACAGGCCTTGGAAGCAGTTTTTGGCGCCCACATAGCCACTCTGGTAGGCTCTCCACCTTTTCATGCTGCTTGAGAGCACCTCTTGGTGAAGGAATTCTTTCCACAGAGTTCCTCTCTGCAATCGGCTTAGAACTTGTCCATATCCATGCAGGTGCTTATTTGTGGCGCAATCCTGACTAGGATCCGGCCGGTGGCCCATGGCCGCCCACTGGATCCTGTGTTCCGCCACGCCAAGGCTGCCGCTGGGGCGGAGGTCTACTTGGGGAAGGGGACGCTCCTCCCCTTCCCCGAGTGTAACCGGGGCCAGGCCCTATCGGCCTCCTCAGATTTCCGTCAGCAATTTTGCTGGCGGAAGTAAGAGGAGGCCGTGTAACGGCCCAGCCGCCCGGTGGGGGTCAGGATATGGCTGAAGCCATCCCCCTCCCCCTCCCGGGCCGGCTGGGCCAATGAGCCCCCTCCCTGCACCGGCAATCCGCCCCTCCCCCACCCACCGGATCCTATCTTACCTGGGTCCGGTGGCCATCGGGAGCTCCGTCGTCGGAGCAGGGGAGGCCGGCCTCTGTGCCGGCTTTCCCTGCTCTTGAGTAGTCGCAAATGCGCTTTATGGCACGTTTGCGACTACTCCCGGCGCCGGAACGCTTTTTCCAGCGCCGGTGTTTTCGTCAGGATTGGGCTGCCCGTCACAGGACAGAATGTCAGGAATGCATAGTTTCTTCAAGGATGTTGCTAACATGAGGCAGTTGAGGATGTTGCTAACATGAGGTCTTTGCAGTGCATCAGTAAGCTCTGGCACAGCATTCCCTTTTGACCAGACTGTTAGCTTGCCATGCCCAGCAAGTGGTGAAACAGTGTCAGTATACTTCTGAAGACCAGAAGTTGGGGATAAGCAGTAGGGGAAAGCCATACTCTTCATGCCCTACTTTTGAGCTTGCAAAGAAATTTGGTTCTTCCAAATCCCCCCATGTTGTATTTGTTCCACCCTCCAAAAGAAAGAAAATCTCCATAGCACTCATTCACACAACCCACACAGCCTGATGCCCATTTTTCTAACTTGGTTTAGTATCGGTTGTTTGGATGCAATCTCCCCTTTAATCTTTCCCCGTGCAGCTAACCTATTGACATTTCTGTTCTCCCAGTTTCTCCTCTAGGCAGGAGAACAAAGACTTGAAATTTTAAAATGGTTACCCGCTGTCCAATTAGCACCAAGCCCAAATAGGTAACCTTCTCCACCATGAAGAAGTTCTGGTGTCCATGCAGTGCTCACTGTTAGGCTATGGGGGCAGGCAGGAACAAACACGGTGAGCTTTTTTTGTGCTCCTGCATTGATACACTGGCACTAGCTTTGAGTTTCCACCAAAAAAAAAAAAAAAGTGAATATAAAGTAATTGTGCTGGAATACATTTTTTTCTCAGAACCCCCCTAGAATGACATTATGTTATGCCACAGTATTCCTTTTCATTTCTCCTGGTGAACAGATTACACTGGTCTAATTTATTTATTTATTTATTTATTTATTTATTTATTTATTTTGCTGGTCTGGACTTTTGATGCTGTTTTAGACTAATTTCAGGGTGCTGATTCCAAATCTGATCTCAGATTTGCTCTATCACATCTCGTTTTTATGCTATCGGCATACCCCATTTTCATTGATTTTACCCAAAATTAACTCTTTGTCACTTATGACTGCAAGTTGTTGCGAGTCAGTGACTGCTTTAGTGTTAAAATATGGTGCTGTATTTTTAGGATAGTGTGTTTATAATATCATTTTATGTAGATATCCACATTTATTTAATATTTTCCTTCTGCAGGGCGTGATCTAACAATGGCTACAACAGGGGTTCTCAACCTGTGGTATGGGTATCCCTAGGGGTACGCGGACCTCTTGCTGGGGGTACACCAAGCCCTGTCCCTTATCTGCCCCATCAGCAGCTAATTAAGTGTTAATTAACATGGATTTTAAATTGTAATTATTTTTGGAGCCCTTCTGTCTCTCTGATTTTGGTTTTGGGCTTATTTTTGTACTTTGGAAAATGTACTTTGGTGGGGTGGGGGAGGGAGGAGCTGATTTTGGGAAGTGTGACTTGGAGAAAAAAAGTGATCCTTGCGTCTGTCTGTCTGTCTGTCTGTCTGTCTGTCTGTCTGTCTGTCTGTCTGTCTGTCACACACACACACACACACACACACACACACACACACACACAGAGTTAAATAAGACATTTTTCACATGTAAAATTGTTTTAGTACTTTTTTACTTAACGATTACCGGTAATTACCTAATTAATTGATTGATTAATCCAATTAATTAGCAGTTAATTAGCAGGGGGTACTTCAGAAAATTGGACTGTGATTAGGGGTTACCTGGGCCTCCAAAGGTTGAGAACCCCTGGGCTACAACATTCGAAAGAAGTTAATGCAGTTATGACCCAGATATCTTCTGCTACATCTGTGCACTTTGCAGGATTAAAGGTGCAACATCAATATCTTTGTCAAGAAGGTTTATCTTGCCTACTTTAAATGATCAATGATATGATGAGCATAAATTTGCTGGTTTTCATTGATTTCATCAAATGCAATATTTGATATCTCAAAACCCTGATGTGATAGACAGAAACTGATGCCAGATTTGGAATCAGCGCCCCAAAATTACCTTAAAATCATTGGAATACCTTATGCCAGAAAACGTGTGTTGACCAGTGTTATTTGAAGAAGGGGGGGGGGGAACATGTTGGCATTGTTTCTCCTCCAGTATGCATATGATCTGTAAGATTAGTATTTTACTCTTTTCCAGAATGGTAGGTATTGGGCCCCTGCGTGTACAATAGTTCTTATTGGAAAAACTTTTGCTTCAAAATTGGGTGTGGATGGGGGCTTCTGGATGCAAAAAGGACCCAACCCTCATAAGTTGGAGATTCGGGGATGCAAAACTCTCCAGATGCCTAGCACTCCTCTTGGGGGGGGGGGCCACTGGTTCATGGATGGCCATTTTTTTTTCTCAGAACCCTCCTAAAATGACATGTTATGCCACAGTGTTGCTCTGATTGGGGCGTCTGAATTAAAAAAAAACTGGCAGGGGCTGCCATTTTTTTAAAACTTGGAAACGCCTGTTGCCTGGTGACTCACCTGCAAGACAGTTATTACCCACCATTTCAGGAATTGACTCCATTAGAAAAATATGGAGGATGAGTCACCTGAGAGATGCATGTATGCAAAATGCTTGAAGAGAATCCCCTTCCCCTTTTCATTTCCCCTGATGAACAGATTATTTGAAGAAGGGGGGGGCATGTTGGCATTGTTTCTCCTCCAGTATGTGCTGCTGTGCTTCTGAATCTCGGGGTCAGAACTGCCTGTGCCGGTCTACTGGGGTGCGTGGGAGCTTCTTCCATGCTGCAGCAATGTCCTGTGCAGACTCGTTTCATAGGGTCCCTATATACCAGGGGTGGCCAAACGCTATTGATGTAAGAGCCGCATACGATAAACTTCAGATGTTTGAGAGCCGCAATATTTAAGAAGCATTTAAATTATTTATTTATTTATTTATTTACAATATTTATATCCCGCCTTTCTCCCCGATGGGACCCAAGGCGGCTCACAACAGAAATACAAAAAATACCATATAAAAACATCACACTTTAAAACAGTAAAAACAATTAATAACATTTGATAAAAACAATAACTAAAAATCAATTAAATTATGGAATATATTTACTCACCATGAACATTCAATTTATGTTTTAATCCAGTGGACTCTCAGTTTATACCCTGTAAATAATGATAAAGCTTGAACATTTCTTATTTACCTCTTATATTGATTGTGATGCAAAAAAAGGAGCTCAGCCAACATATTTCTGAGAGCTGCACATTATATGTCAGAGAGCTGCATGTGGCTTATATATATATGACAGTTTCATTTTAAGATTCATAACAAAAAGTTTCTTTAGGATGCAGGATGAACATGCTTTCTCTCCCCCATGTAATGCATAATTTTTAAATATTAAAAGATCATGACAGAATGGCTAATTCTACACAGATTTATTTCTTTAATTCTACATCTGCTGCAGTTTTGTGCTGTATAATTGATTTAATCTCTAATTTTAGAGGAATGTTGAACTCTCTTACTGGACTCTGCTTACATTTCTCAAGGGCAAAAATTGCCCTACTTTTCCCTCCAAGTATCTCTTTAGTACTTAGACCATTTTCTTCTCAGACTGTATACTACCCTTGGTGAAATAAATAGATTCACAGTTGGAATACAGCTTATTGTACAGACATTACCACAAGATAAGAGCTACGTCTCTTCCTCTCTCTCCCCGCTCCCTGATTTCGGCTTCATATGTTTTCCTTCTTTTGCATTTCCAGTATCTTTCTGTTAGTCTGGAAAATACACTTCGCATTTAGAAGTTTCATCTGTAAAATAGATATGATTCCTGTAGAGTACAGAGCACAAGGCCAAAATGGTGAGATGTCAAACCTATCAAATGATCCTGTACATGAAAAATGCCAAGCAGTTTTGAGATTTCAGATCAGCTATTTTATCTCCACCAAAGGAGAGGTTTTTTTCTTCACGTGCCCAGTTGAAAGGTTCTGGGATACTGATTTTTTAATGAAAAGAAAGAGCTGGCATTTTTTTTTATCTAAACGAAATCAAAATACCAGTCACTTAATAAATATTACATACCTTTGTTAACATTATATATTTAAAAAAATAACAAGAAACTTCAAACAGCATTTCAGTTTCAAGTTTCCTCTCATTTGAACATTTCAACCAAGAGGTAATTTTTCTAAAATGTGTTTGGCTTCTATCAAATTAAAGTTCTCAGGGATAAAAAATAATAAAATAAAAATAATAATGTGAAATTTTAGAAAGGGGGGGGGGGTCGACCAGATAAAGACTATGGCAAGAGTTTGGGACTGTCTCAGTGCATCTCTCTCATTCACCTTGGCAAGATCCGGCTGGGGTGCACTGATGTGCATCAGGTATGATAGCTGAATATAACATCTGTGTTCAGAGGCAGTACACCTTTGTACACCAGATGCTGCAACAGGGACAATCAACAGGGGAGGGCTGTTTCCTTCCTTCATGCCTTTTGAGATGTGTCTGGGTGGAAACAAAATACGAGAATAAAGAGACTCTTACAGTGCAAACTTGTGCTTGTCTACTCAGAAGCAAGTCTTATGGAGTCCAGTGGGACTTACAGTGCAATCCTATCCAAATGTACAGATTTTCAAATCCTGAACTTTATTTACCTGACAGAATGCTGTTTTATTAGTCTGAGCAGTAGAATAATTGTCAGCTGCCACTCTAGAACCCGGTGCCAAGGAACCCATGTCAATATGTAATATATTTGTAGGAAAGCAATTGGTTAAAATTAGATTAAAAGGTAAGTTGTTTACTGGGTGTAAATGGGTTTAAGCACTTAAGTGCTTGGTTTCAATGGTTTTGCTTCGGTGAAACTTTTGTTCCTCATTTGATTCTCTGTTTCATTATTATAAAAACAAAACATACTTTATGTACTTTATGTATTCTCCCTGAGACATTCAGACCAGCATTACCCAAACTGTGGGTTGCAACCCATCGCTGGGAGCCCACCGAATGAGCGGTGGGTTGCAACCCAATGCTCAATTCGCCCACAAGGCACTTTGTGGTGCCTCCGGAGGCCACTTCTGGGTCATGCCATGCCCGCAACCCACTCCACTGGGCTCCGCTGGCCTCAGAACGCCTCCCTGAAGCGACTGAAAGTGACTTCTGGTTTACTTCCAGTTTGTGCCCGCAACTTCTGGTCACTTCTGGGAGGTGTTCTGAGGCCCGCAGAGGCCGGTGGAGTGGGTTGTGGGCCCGGTGCAACCCAGAAGCAACCTCCATAGGCTCCCAAAAGTGCCTTGCGGGGAAAGAACCGAGTATCGGTTTGTGGCCCACCGTGGAGGACGAGGTGGGTGGCAGCATTCAGAAGTTTGAGAACCACTGACTTAGACTTTTTCTTTCCATCTTCAGGTGGGCTCTCAGAACACATAAATAGGCCTTTGATGTTCAGTAGTATACTAAGTATCCAAGGTGCTGAGTCCTGTTGTTTTGTCCTGTGAATGCTATGATGCTTTTGTAATGCCTGGCAGTCTTGTAATGTGACCTTTTCTCCTTTTATTTAGTTAAATTGTACAGTAACTGGTACCTGTGCTTACTGCTTACGATATTTCTTTAGATGTTTTATAATGTGAAAATAAGATAGAAAAGTAGGATAAAAATGTATGACATTCAAAAAAACTTTTAAAGCATTTAAATAGTGGTGATGTATTTTTCCCGTAAGGTACGCTGCTGCATCCGTTAGAAAGAGGAGCAAAGCTACAAATCCTCCTTCGAGCATCTGAGGGAGTTTATTGTGATCGATTAGAAGGAATAAATGTTCACCCTGGCACTATTGGTATGGATACCCTATTTTGTTTACTTGGAGGGTATATACAGGACCGGCCCATCCATGACATGGCTCGCGTTGAGCGGCGGGTTGTGGTGGGGAGTGTCAGTACATGTGGCAAGAGTGGAATGTACCGCTTGGTGCTTGCAAGACCTTTCAGGCACCTGAAGGGTCTCTCTGTATTCTAGCAGTGGTCCTTTTTTCTTCTCCTGTCAAGGTGTTTATGGGAAGCTCCAGATACACAGTGCTTATACCAGCAACTCTTGGACACGCCTTGGAAGTGATGCTGCACCTGGGAATGAAAGGTAAATGTTGATAAAGATGGATGTTTTCCTAACACAGTACAGTATTTCTGTTTGAGATCTTTCCAGTTATGAGTGGCTATACTCAGTCATGATGAAAGGTTTGCTGATGAGGAAAGGTTTATGTTCGTGCATTCTCTGATCATTTTTCCTTTATAACGTTTCCTTATGAAACGTTCAAAACAAGGCTTTACAATAACGCTTTTGAGGTTTGCAGGGTTCTTGTACAAGACAAAGTGGACTGGCATCATGGTGACCATATTGTTGTCAGCTCCTCTTCCTATGAAGCCCATCAAGCTGAAATACTTACTTTGGAAAAAGTCAACAATCATAGCATTAGAATCCGTGAACGTCTTGTCCACAGACACATAGGTATGAACTCATTCATCATTGGCTTGTATCCCCCCTATGTTGGCTGCTTTCTCTTCGCTAGCTCTTACATGCTTAATGCTGCTGAGATGACTTGGGTGTCTCCCTTCGTATCATTCTGACAGAGTTGGGGTGGGTAGCTGTGATGCCATGGTCCTCTGACCCTAGTGGATGGACCCTTGGATGTGTATAAAACCCTACTGCAAATTATTTCTATACTATCTGTATTTGGTCAACTACTTTCATTTGATGTGTGAAGTTGCCTTATAGTGGGTCATACTAACGGCCTTTCAAACCCAGTACTGTTTTTCAAATGGCAGAGGTCTTTCCCAGGTGCCAAGGAATTGAACGCAAAACCCTCTGCTTGTCAAGCAACTGAACTACGGCACTCCTCTCTGTCAATCTGTCATTCTTTACTTGATTTTTGCTACATACTCTAATCTTGTTGTATATAAACAGGGATCTAGTAGTAGGAAAAGTAATATTGTCAAAAAGCTAGCAAAGAACTACATTCTTGGCAGTTTCCGAAACTCTGTTTATACTGTTAGTTAGTTTAATGTATAAGATGTTGATTCTGGAGTAATGTCCATGACTTTACTCCAAAATAATTGAATTGACAGCTTAATGCAGGACTCGGCTGCTAATTCAACCAATAACTTTAGCAATGTAATTGAAAGTGTGTTGGTATAAGTGCTTAAAGTCTGACCAAAGGGAACCAGAATGCAAAATGAGCTGGATGTAGGGATGGAGAATAATTTTTGCAAGTCATTTTTCCGACGTTAACCACCACCCCCCAGCATAACTTGTATGTTTTAGAAAGTGTAGAAAAGTGGAGGGATGGGGGCTGGCAGATAAGAGGGCTAGTGATGGTGAACAAGGTCCCCCAGGCTTTACAAATTTTGAAGAAGTTACAGAAAAGAAGACAAACATTTCCAAGAATTTTCCAGAAAGATCCTGAAAGACTCACCCGTTTTCAAATTGAGTCGAGAAGAGTTTTCTTGTAACTATTTAGGTGTGTAGACTATAGCATAATGTAGAAACAGTTTATTTAGAAGTCAGAAGAATTTGGGCTGGATTCACTCCCATTAGTCAACCGTGCAGAGCTGTCCCATGGCAGCTGCTGCAAAGGAGATTCACCTAGTATTCCATATCCAGCATAGTATAAACAGTATTTTGATTCAAATGTCTGTCTCTGATTATGAGATATGAAACCCTAGACAACCTCTGCTAACTGGGCAAGAGGCACTTTTTCAATTGGTGCTCCTCTTATATTTAGCAGGGGGAGAGTAACTGCTCCCCCTTTCACCCCAGCACAGTGTCTTTTCTGGTGGCTGTTTGCTGGTGGTGTTCTGCATCCTTTTTAGATTGTGAGCCCTTTTGGGACAGGGAGCCTGTTAATCATTTGATTTTGTCTGTAAACCGCTTTGTGAACTTTTTGTTGAAAAGTGGTATATAAATACTGTTGTTGTTGTTGTTGTTGTTGTTGTTGTTATTATTTGAAAGTTGGTTATTTGAAAACATCTGTTTCATGGAAAATGATTAATATAAGAAGTTCCATTTCTCTTTTTGCGCTATGTGAAAACAGCAGGAGTTTGCCAGTTAGTCAAGTACTTAGTGCGTTTTAATAAACGTATGTACATCCCATCAGTTGCTGAATGGGAAACTTTTCTAGGGATGTGCAGAAACCCTCTGACAAATTTCACTTGCTTTATAGACACTTTTGGCTTTCCTTGACCTTTCTCAGAAGTTTGTCTTTGAGAGGCACTCTGAAATTTGGTTTGAATTATTATTTTTTATTAATGTTGGTGCCAATCCAACTTTTACCTTCTTGTAATGGCCAAAAAGAAGAACCCACAGAGAAATGAACTTTCTGGATCCAATATCAGAAGGGGAAATTGGTTTCGAATTCTCAGTTTGGATTGTCTAACGTGACAAACCCTTACCACAATGTTTCGTTTTGTTTTTGACATGCATAGGACATTCTCACAGATTAGAAGATGGTCAATGGATTCCTCTGGCTGCGGAGACTGGACTCCTGACAAGAAATATACAGATTATGTCTGACACAGATTGTACAGGGAGACTTCTAGTAGGACCCTTTAGAAATGCCAAGGGGACCCAGTATACAGGTAATCATATTGCCCACGCACTCCCCAGTAAACACACCACTTTTATTAAAGTAAATAACAGGAAGAGAAAGGTCAGGAGACTGGCAGGCTTTAAGGTAGTAGGTTAAAGCAAACAGTGTGCGGGCCTGCTGGCTGTGGTGAAAATGGGGTGGGGAAATGGGCCGGAGCCCACCCCCCAGGCTGGTAAGTGTTTCCTCTGACTCCAAGCCGCAGTCCCCCCTCAGGAGGGAGGCAGGCTTTTCACCGTCAGCCCCTTGCAGGGGCTGGAGCAGCAGGACCACTTAAGCCCGCACTGAGCTGGAGGGCATCTAGCGCAGGCTGCGTGGTTCGGGTCAAGGCCAGCCCCACACTAGCCTCGGCGCCGGAGGGCAGCTGTGAGGTGTGAGGTCGGAGCATCCACACTCGAGCCTTCATATCCCCACTAACCTGCCACAGGGGAGTGACAGCCTAGCGCTCACAGGAAGTTAGAATGAGCCACGAGGCTCCGTGCATTCAGGTAAAGCCTGGGTCGCCCCACCTCCCTGTGGCCCAACCCTCAGGTGGGTCCTCCCTGAGCCCCCATCCCTTCCTTCCTCCTTCCTGTGCTTACGGTGAGGCTGTGGCAAATACGCACCCAGCGCTATTGGCTCCGGTCCAGCATACTGACAGTACATGCACATTTCTCAACCAGTCTAGCTTTAGGACACACTTTAGAAAACACACACAGACAAATCTGAAGTACAACAAAACACCCTTGGCATCTGAAGGCACCCCCTAAAAAAAGCAAAACTGAAGGAAAGCCAGTCACAAATGTGGAGAAAAATCTTGTAAATGCTCAAAAAGTTGCAGGGGGGGGGGGGGCGGGGAGAGAGAGAATTGTTTGTTGCCACAATCTACAGGGATGTTTAAAAATACACTGCACAGATGGGAGAGAACACCATTCCTGTCATATGGTAGTGCAAAAACACACATGCCAGGAATTTTTCTCTAAGCCCTATGTAGAAACTACAATCTAACAGAGAGCTGGATCTCATGGTAGCCAGGGTGGTGTAGTGGGAGCCAGGATGGTGTAGTGGTTTGGGAGTCGGACTTAGACCTGGAAGATCCAGGTTCAAATCCCCGCTCAGCCAGGAAGCTTCCTGGGTGACCTTGGGCCAGTCACTATCTCTCAGCCCCACCTACCTCACAGGGTTGTTGTGAGGACAAAAAGGAGGGGAGGAAATATGTACACCACTCTGAGCTCCTTGGAGGAAGGGCGGTATAAAAAAATGTGAAAAATAAAAAAAAATGGTAGTGCAAACACACATGCCTGGATCTCAGACCAAGTCACACTTCCAAGTCAGACACTCAAATCAGCTCCTCTCTCCCCCACCCCACCACATTTTCCAAAGAAGTACAAATAATAAGCAGACAAAACCCATCATGTAATGTTGCAAAGAACCCTCAGCTCTCCTTCTGCTGCGAGGGGGAAAGAACTCCAGCTGCAGACTTGCAAAAAGCTGTGAGGTCATGCTGCTGAGGCAGAGCTGAAGTGTAGTAAAGCTCTGTGCTTCTCCTAATCACATGATCACAGCCAGTGAAGCCTCCTAGGCCATTTTTTTCAGGGGAAAAGTTCTGGCGGCCATTTTGTTTTTTAAAAAAATCAAAACTAATTTTAACCGGACCAGGGGGCAACGGGGGCCCGGGACAAATCCAGGACAGCCCCCCCAAATCCCTGATGGTCCCGGAAATTCTGGGACAAATGGCAAGCCTAGGCATACTGTTCCCACATTCAGACAGGCAAAAAATCTATTTCAGGCCACAGAGAGTTTCTTGAAGAATTGCCAAATCAATCTGTTACAGCAAACACAAAAAGAGTCAAAGACTGAGACGTCATGCACAAAAGCTTATTTCACACAATAACACTTGTAGTATTTAAGTGCTACTAGACTCCTTTTTGAGGGAACTCCTTGTTTCCACAACTCCTGAGAACGTCCAACACCACTCTGAAAGCCCAACTGCATAGCAACTTTTCTTCCAGGGCAAAGAGCAGCTGGAGGATGGGGAGAATATGTTGTTGGGACTACAGCTTGGTGGAAAACTCCCAATACGTCATGGTTCTAATCTGGACCGTGCTGATCTGGATTCTTCTATTTTAAAAAAAGAAAGAGAAAAAAGAAGCATATTGACGCTTTTAGAGTTGTGCTTAGTTTGACCCCAATAGGAAAGTAACAGCAGCTTGCAGTGTGGCTTGAGGAAGGCTACTATTCCCAGAAAACAAGTCCAAAATCCCACGGGGTATATTTCCCCTGTGTATGCTCTTACTATACTTGAAAAAAATTCTCAGATATTGTAGCTTGGCAATTTATTTTCCAGTACTGACAGGTTGTGACTTCTAGAGCTCCTAAATCAACCACATGAGAATACCCATTATCAGTGTGTTCTCTACGTGTAAATATATTTATTTTATTTATTAAAGGCATTTAGATCTTGCCATTCCAACAGAATGGAAAGCTTGGTTCCTAGCATCTCTTTTTCCATCTTGCAGGTGTGCTCCAGCTTTCAAATGTTGAAATTTTAAACTTGGGATCTCCACAGTTTCCTTCAATTGACATCCGAAATGCAAGCTTTGAATCCTTCATCATCTCCTCCAGTATTCACCATAGCTGTGGAGCTGGCATTCAGGCCGTTGCAAGCAGCAGGCTCTTATTACATGACAATGTCATATTCAGCACAGCTGGTCACGGCATACATTTGGAAGGGCGGAATCATTCTCTCACTAGGAATCTTGTCATTCTGAATAAGCAGCCAGAGAAATCATCACATTGGGTGGCTGGCATCAAAATAAATGCAGTCGATGATGCCTACCTACATAATAATGTTGTAGCAGGATCAGAACGAATAGCCTTTCATATCAAAGGGCAAGAATGCTTCTTAGCCGAGCAGCTTTTTACTGGTAATGTGGCTCATTCCAGTCTCCATGGGGTTCATTTATACAGAGGAGATCGTTTTGCACCATGCACCAAAATCACAGGGTTTCTGTCCTACAAGAACTATGACTATGGTATCATGTTTCATCTTGAAGGCAACGTCATGGTAGAGAATGTGACCCTAGTTGACAATGCTGTGGGTCTCCTGCCAATACTGTATTGCCCATCTGCTGAACTGCGGTGCCAACTAGAAAAGCTGTACATTGAACTAAGAAACTCCATCATTGTGGCCACAAGCTCATCTTTTGATTGTATCAAGGACAGAATCCATCCTCTTTCGGCTGACTTGACAGCTACAGACCGAGCTCCCCGCAGTCCTTGGAGGGGTCGTACTGGAATTCTGTGGCCTTCATTTACCTCTGAACCTAGTCAGTGGCCTGATAACCCTTGGCACAAAACAAGAAACTCTTCAGTAGTGCTGGGAATAATGACATTACAAGGTTTGTGCTCCATCTCCTTGAGCTTGTTTGTTTGTTTGTTTGTTTGTTTGTTTGTTTGTGTGTGTGTGTGTGTGTGTGTGTGTGTGTGTGTGTGTGTGTGTGTGTGTGTGTGTGTTTTCTGAATCAGTTTTGAAAACAGAAATAATATGATAGCAGAAGATAAAAATGTCGGTTACAGGGTTAAAAGCCATGGTAAACAACCTTTTATTATGTTAAAACTGAAGTTAAAAGTAATAAAACATAGATTAAAACAACGTTTCGTTCATCATACAATGTACCTCCTCAGGTTATGCCACAGACCTCTAGCACACAATGCACTCTAATATCTTGCTCAGTCTTAATTATGTAACTGGCTGCTGACCATTTCCTACAATGTTTGTCTGGACTATCCTCCCCTACGCAATCTTTTTTCTTCTTCTTTACATCAGATGTCACCTTTGCTGGCTTTAGGAAGACTTGCTATACTGATGACAGAGACATCTGCATCATGACAGATCTGGACAATGCAGGCATCCTGCATCTCGTCACATCAGAGCGGACAAGAATGCTCCATATCAGTGAACAGAATATGTTCTACTTTTATCCACTGCAAACTAGGTAAAGGAACATGTCACTCGTGTAAAAAGCAACACCACTGATTTTTTGGGGTCACGTATCTGCATGGAAAGATGTAAAAGTTAAACCAGTTTCCAGTGGGTTTATTGTGTAGTGTAGGCTGTCCATGGACAGCAGTTCATGCAGTGGAATGATTTGTTGTCATGTATACTACACAATAAACCCACTGGAAGCTGGTTTAACTTTTACATCTTTCCATGCAGAATTAGTACTCAAAAAGGGTTCAGAGCTGCTCTCCACTTGCGGTTTCAGTTTGGATTGTTGTGGGTCTGAAATAAAAAAAATGAAAAAAGTGCATTACCTTTTCCTGGTTGAAGAACCAATGCAGATTGGTTCATTTCCAACTTTTTAGGAAATCAAACCTTTTGAAATGTTCTCATTGCTCGCAACAACTGATTCAGACCAGGGCTAATTAGAAACCCAGCTGAACTTCAAGTTAGCACCCAGGGCAAAAGACCAGCATGATAACCTATAGCACATTAATGGAACAGTAGAAACGGCTGACAGTGCCTTCTCTTTGTAGAGATTATATCTACTTATATCACTACCTATTAATTTGTGCTTCTGTCAATCATGGAAACAGTCCCGCGTTGAGAGTTCAGGATGGTTTCTCCCAAATCTCATATTTCGTCTCTTCTCGGACAGAGAATCAAGTCTTGGCTCGTGTGCTGATATGATATGTGACAACTCAAGAAAAGCTCTCTTCAAAGATTTGGATGGAACTGCCTTGGGATTAGCTCCACCTGCGTCTGTCTTCCCAAAGTCAGAGTTCGAATGGGAACAGCCATGTTTGGATACTGGTAAGTCACGTACAACAACCATGCAGTGTTACTGAGAAGTATGATAAGACCCAAAGAGATATCAGTGCAGTCTACTGAATTGTTTGTTTTCAGCGGGTAGTTCACTGAAGACAACTATCCCTTGCTGTAAAGTCTATGATTCTGTTCCCAAAAGACAGCAGTATATGACAAGAAAAGGATTTAGAGCCCATATCTCAGGAGTGTGCTATTTCCAGTTGCAAGTGTCTGTCCTTGTTTAGGGTAAGTAACTTAATTCAACAAAACCTTTATGTGCTTTAGTGGCACGCTGGTCCATGTTTATTCTTCAATAGAGCAAGATAATTTTATTCACTTTCACAAGTGTTTCGAGATCCCTTAATGAGAGGTGCCTTCTAAACAATTGACCTAATAAGATTTCACTTGAATCCCACAGAGGAGAGAATGCTAGGCCCCCTGGCATAAAACCCTGCTCAAGTCTTTTAAAGTAAACGGTCTGTTTCAAAAGAGCCATTTTGTTATACAGCCATGTGCTGGGAGTGCATGCAGCGAGGCTCTGCTCTGCTCTCATTCTGATTAAGGTTCTGTTCTGTGATTCCAAATAAACTGTTTAATTACAATTAGCATCTCCTGAGCATGCTGCTCCTGATGGCGGCCATTTTGCGGAAAAGTTGCATCGTTTATGACTCCTGCAGTATGGGAACTCAATGCAAGGGACTGTAATTAATCCCATTTTCCATCCTGCCCCAGAAACTGATTAAGCACAAAGCGAACTTTAATCTTTAAACAAAATGTCTAATCCTTAAACAAAATGTCTAATGTCTTTCCCTGGTACAAGGCATTTCTCTAAGGATCCCTCTCTCTGGCTGCTTAGAGAGCTGATTAATTCACTGTCTTGTCTTTTTTCCTGCTTTCTCTGACCTGATTATGAATCACAACCTAATGTCAGTACCGCAGTGGCCACTGCTGCACTGAGCTGCCCTTTATAACACCAGGTTAATCGTTCTGTGTGTTCCTGCCCATAACTTGCGATAAGGCTTTTAAAATTTTGGCACTTTTAAAGATCATCTGATAGGCAATAGTTAACAAATGTCAGGAAATCACTCAACAATCCGTGCCACAATAAGACTTTCCACAAGATGTATCTTATAAGTGACAGCATGTTGCTGAGCAGCTCAAGCTTGAATTGGATCAGCAATTAGCAACATCATTGAAGGGAAAACCCCCCCCCCCCAAGCTCCCCATAGGTTTGTTTTATTATTGTAAGAGTTCTGAATTGACTTGTAATGTTGACTGTACATTTGCATACTGCTGTATCATTTTCAGCCACCCCTCAAAGTGGTGTGTGTGTGTGTGTGTGTGTGTGTTGTCCAAGTCATAGTCACTAACAACAACTTTCTATTTGAGTTGACCTATACCTTTATATAGGTGCCCTTATATACTTTCTCTTAACCTTCCCTTAGCCCAGTGGTTCTCAACCTGCCCCCCACCGGGACCCACCTGTCCCTCTGCGCAGAGTGCCGTGACCCACCTTGTTCTCCAGCAGTGGGCCTCAGAAGGCCTCCTGAAGCAACCAGAAGCGACTTTTGTAAACCTGGAAGTCACTTTCCAATTGCTTCTGGAGGCCTCTGGAGGCCTGAGGACTAGGTCTTTGGAGGCCCACCAGTGGCTCAACGCGACATGGAAGTGGCAGGACAAGGTGAGTTAGACCCAGAAGTGGCTTCTGGTTGTTTCCGTTTGGTTCCAATTTGGAGCCAAACGGAGACAAGGGTGAGCAGGCCAAACTGACAACCCACCAGGCATAAGGCTGGGACCCACCAAGTGGATCGCGACCCACAGTCTGAGAAGGTCTGTCTTAGCCCCTAGTCAGAAACTTTCCTCCTAAAACCTCAGTATTAAATGCAAATTAGATCCCCCCCAGTATTTTTCTAATTAGATAGTTTAAATCCTTCTTTTGATTGTTTTCATTTATTCCACTCAGATTTGGGGTACTGCTTTCTGTGATCCGTATTACAGATAACTATTCAGCGAGATGATCAGAGAATGGAAAACTAGGTCACTTGCCAGTGAGTTTTCTGTCTGGATTATACAGGCATACTTGTGCCTGTATAGTTAAGGTACATGTTGAACTGCATTCTACCATTGTCATGCAGTACCCCTGCTAAATGGGCAGAGAGGCACTTTTTCAAGTGGTGCTCTGCTTATATTTAGCAGGGGGAGATGGTCTCTCTTCACCCCATCACAGTGTCTTTTCTAGTGACTGTTGCTGGTGTTTCTTCTGTATCTTTTGAGATTGTGAGCCCTTTGGGGACAGGAAACCATTCAGTTATTTTATTTTCTCCGTAAACCGCTTTGTGAACGTTTTTGTTGAAAAGTGAATCATCAAATATTCTTGATGATGTTGATTGGAAATGTTTATAAAATTTAGATGATTTGTTAAACTTTGAAGGTTGCCAAAAATATCTATGTGTTGAGCATTATCAGCTGCAAGTTATAGACAGGTCCATTCCGAAATGGTTGAGAGAGATTATTAAGATGTTGGGCCAAATTCTCCTCTCCTCTTGGCAGCAATGTTCTCTGCGTTCCATAGCATACCTTCTCGTGTGTTTTTTGGTTTTGTTTTTGGTTTTGTTTTGTCTTGCCACTTCAGATGCCTCCAGAATTTAGAAGATATTGCAGAGGGTTTGCCCTTCTGGTTTTTGTGAAAAATCCATTGTACATTTCTCATTATTAGCTGTTATAGCTCTCGTTGTGTTAAGTGACGAATGATCTGGGAGTGCAGTACATGACAGGTAGAAGGACTTGAAGGTTCTGGGCTGGAATGTCTGCCGAAAAGAAAAATGGCGACTGCCTGCCAAGTTCACCTTCAAGCCAACCACTGAAACCTCCAAGCTCTCAGCCTGCCTGGGTCAGGCATGCATGCTCGAGAGTTTTTCTCTGAAGCCATCCCTGCAAATGTGCTTCTCCGGGCTGGGCGGCAACCTGGAGAGTTGCCCCCAGAAAATGCATGTGAAAAAAGGGAGGGGGGGAGGTGCAGTGGCTGCAGCCTATGGCACTTTATATGAGCTATTTTGGATTCAATAGTAGTAGCTGCTCCGCATGCCTGTGGAGAGCCCAGCCTAGCACCGCAGTGGAGATGAGGCAGCCTGAGACAGAGCAGTGAAAGGTTAGTTGGGGGAGGAGGTGCAGGCTAGAAAGTGTGTGTGGGGGGGGGGCGGGGTGGAAACCAGCTGAGACTTAGGTAAGCTACATGAGAACATAAGGACATAAGAAGAGCCCTGCTGGATCAGGCCAAGGGCCCATCTAGTCCAGTTTCCTGTAAGTCACAGGGACCCACTAGATGCATCCAGGAGCTCATAAGACCACAAGATAGCTGTATCCTGTTGCCACTCCCTTGCACCTGGCATTCAGAGATAGCAACCTCGAAAACCCAGAGGTTGCAGATAGTCTTCATGGCTTGTAACCTGTAAAGGACTTTTTCTCCATAAATCTGTCCAATCCCCAGGTGCCATCACACACCTGACTCTCCCACCAGTAAATTTTAATAGATGTTCCTTGGTTCTGGTGTTGTGTGAGAGGGAAAATAACTTCCCTCTATCCACTCTATCCTTCCCATGCATAATTTTATATCTCTCAATCATGTCGTCGTCCCCTCATGCGCCTTCTTTCTAGACAGAAGCGCCCCAAACTCTGCAGCTTTTGAGATATGGCTTTGTATAATGGCATAATGATATTGGCTATGTTTTATTGTCAACCACTCATCAACTCTCTGTTCTCATTTCAGTAAAAATAACCACAATCTCCTTTCAACGGAGGTGAGAAAATAACTCTCCCTCTTCAACACTTTCAGGATACAAAGTGACCACTCCCCCAAAGTTTATATTTTCCCATGGCTGTTTCTTAGACAAATGTAACTCCATTGGAATCTCCAATGTCCTATCTAGAGGTGTACGTGTGCGTGTGTATGTGCATACAGTGAGTTCCAAGAGAGAAGAAGGATACGGTATCCTGTAAGGAAAAAGAGAGAAGGAAAGGAAGGTTCTGGGGAGGGATGGAGTTCCAAAAATGGCTTCTGTGAGTAGGACTCTGTTTATGTAGCTCCCAGACAGATTTACAGCCTAATCCTACCTAACTCCCCACGCGGTGATGCAGCAGCGCCAACGCAGTATTTGCTGCATCCTGTGGAGGAGTTTTGGCCTCCGGAGGCCTCCTCAGGGCAAGGAAACATTTGTTCCTTTGTCTCAGGGACACTGGTGTTCCGAGGGTGGTGCAGAAACAGTGTATCAGGACACCGCTACACGCATGTAGGCAGGAGGTAGCCATCGCCCGCTGGGAATTACTCCGACCAGCAAGGGGGAGGGGCGCTTACACACACATAGCGGCATCCTACTACACGTAGGCTCCTGCACCACCCTTGGAACACCAGTGTCCAGGGAAGACTCCTGCCAGTCCAGTGGGTCTACTTGGACCTGCGCCAGCGATATCACTGGCGCAAGTTCGTGAAAGTAGATTGACTCTAGGAAGGGGGTGAGGATTTGGCAGACGCCGCTGCCTCCAAACCTGCCCCTTTCCTGGGCCCGATTCGCCCTCCTCCCCACCCTGTTCTACTCCCTCCCTGCTTCCCTCCTGCCTCCTGTGCAGTCCTACCTGGGGTGTCTGGTGTCCATCACCACGCATAGCGTGGTGTCTTTCTGGCGTGTTGCCTTTCGCAGCAGTTGGAGAGCGTGTTATGCCACTGGAATGTTCATTCCGGCAGCATAACATGCCTTCAGGATTAGGCCGTTAGTGTAATGCGCATGTAGAAGAAGTCAGCACAGAGTCATGGTTGAAGATGGTGAAGTGAGTCCCATATTTATGACTAGATTAGTATAGGATTGATCTCTAGATTGGAATTCAAATCCACCTTTATACCTGACTTATTCAGAAACTCTGGTTAGAACAAGCTGGGATTTTTTGAGTTTGGGCATCATGAAAAAGCCTGACTTGTTCTAAACAGCTAATGGAAGTTGAAAACCTCCTTCCTTTGCATAGGCTTGTGTCTGAGGCTTGTGAACATTGCATAGACCCAAGATTAAGCCACCGTCTAATTTGACATCTGAACTGAACCCAAGAGGCACAGAACTCATGGTGGGGGTAACACCCCTGGTCATTTGGGTGGTTATTTTTACTTGCTACTCATAACCATAAGAGTGCCTCATTGCAAACCTGCTTCCAAAAATACCGGCCTAATTTCCTTGGACTGGGGCAGTGTTTCCCAAACGTTTTTGACTTGCAGTTCCCTTGATCATTGGCGACCATTGGCTGCGGCTCCCCATTACATTATGTTGATGCCTTCCAATTGACACGGCACTGTTTTCCGAGAGGATTCCGTGGCTCCCCTGGCTGTTTTCCACGGCTCCCCTGGGAGTTGCGCCTCCCAGTTTGGGAACCACTGGACTGAGCGATAGGCAGGACTTGGAAAGTATGGGAGGCATCAAGAGAATGGGAGCGGCAGAAAGACTTCCTGATAAGCATTCATATACAATCATGAGGTTTGAATATTTATTTTTCACATTTTTATACCACCCTTCCTCCAAGGAGCTCAGGGTGATGTACATGGTTCCTCCCCTCCTCTTGTCCTCACAACAACCCTGTGAGGTAGGTAAGGTTGAGAGATGGTGACACGCCCAAGGTTCCCCAGGAAACTTTGTAGCTAAGCGGGGATTTGAACCTGGATCTTCCAGGTCAAATTCCAACTCCTGAACCACTACATCAGAGGTTCTCAAACTGGGGTGTCACGATGCCCCAGCCAAAAACAAAGGGTTGCTACACCCTTAAGGAAAGTGGCAACCTGCGGTGACGTCAACGGTGCATCCAGGATCCCACCGCCGCCACTGCCGCAGATGAAAAGGTCTGTTTTACCTTCATTGGTGGCAGTGGAGGTCCTCTGGGGGTGTGTGGGGAGCCTGCGGACCCCTCCGCAGGCCTCCCCAAGCATCAGAGTGGCCCTCCGATGCGATCGCAACTCACTTCTGGTTTTGCCGTAAAACCGGAAGTGGATCGCGATCGCGTCGGAGGGCCGCTCCGACGCTTGGGGAGGCCTGCGGAGGGGTCCTCAGGCTCCCCACACCCCCCCAGAGGACCTCCACTGTCACCAATGAAGGTAAAACAGACCTTTTCGTCTGCGGCGGTGGTAACGGCGGCGCGATCCTGGACACGCTGTTGCGACCCGTGGGAAGGCCCTGCTGCCACTTAGGGCAGCAAAAGGCCATCCCAGGAATTAGAGAACCACTGCACTACACCATCCTGGCTCAGAGTATATTATACATTATATGAGTATATTATGAGTATAGTGTTTTGCAGAAACAATGCCAATATTTCAAACATCTGGTTTGTGGCACACTGAATTTACAAGAGCTTGCTTGAGATAATAGGCCTACTCATTAGCTGTGAGAAATGGCATTTGGGGTGGCCTAAAGATTTAGTCAACATTGTTGAACTTGATTGACAATTTTAAACTGTTGCAAAGGTTTAAATAGGTTTAAACTGTTGCAAAAAAACTGTTTAAATAAACGTTAGAAAGCGTGTATTTAAAAATGAAGGTATGGTCTACGAAGCATTACACCCAAGCTCAAAAACCAGTACGCTACAGCATGAGTCTCCTCAAGGGTTAATAGGTATTACACTAGTGCATTGAAGAGAGGCCCTGTATACCCTTGCTGATAAATCTTATGTGCAGGCTTAAAGAATAATTGTATTAGTTTCCCTAAATTTCCCAGGCATATCCATAACCCAAGCAAACTGCTGAGTGTTCGTGTGCAGTGCTTTACACAGAAGAAATGCTGTGTTTTGCAACAATTAATTTTGCAGAGGAAGCAGCCTGTTTAAAGATGCCTGGAGCACTCGCTAAAATGTGTGTTGTTTTTCAAGGCCACCAGACACACAGTTGGCTAGGCTGGCTAATAAACAAAACAACAATGCAAAACCCTCAGCCTCGTGGGGTTTGCTGAAGAAGAGGGAAGAGAGGTAACATGAATAATGCTTACCTGCCAGGGGTAGGTGAAGACCATAATTGTTTAGCCTGCAGCAGATCTCTGCAAGGGTTAAAAATGACAGAGATATTAGTTGAAGAGTGCTAAGATTGTTTGGTTTGAAGCTTTCAGCAATACAGAGACTGTTATTTACCGGACTTGGTCGATTTACTTCTTAATGCAATAATGACCTGTGAAATGAAACGTGAGCTAGACAATTGTTCCTCATTGTTTCCAGTAAACCATCCTTTCATACCCCATTAAACCACCATTAATTCCATATGAAAGAGAGGCAAGCACAAACACACAGATCTTGATTTTTCTCTTTCTTTACCATGAGAGTCCTTCTCTTTTCTCCCTTCCTCTAAAATAGTTAGGTTTACTCTTGTAAAAATGGTATATTTTAAAGATTAAAATAATCCATGTTAAAACCACATTAACACTGATATGTGTCCATTGCAGTGTTAGCCCACTTGAGCCAGTCAACATTTGATACATCTGTGCTAGAGACTACAC
This sequence comes from Plestiodon gilberti rubricaudatus, assembly GCA_026170595.1. Lineage (NCBI taxonomy): Eukaryota > Metazoa > Chordata > Lepidosauria > Squamata > Scincidae > Plestiodon > Plestiodon gilberti. The sequence continues at coordinate 141,589,064 of JANXHW010000001.1, read as the reverse complement.
AGCACGGTCATGGTCGATGGGCATCCACACATATTTTAGAAAGAAATCAGTAGTAAGTTAAATGGTAACTACCCATGACCAAAGCAAATAATAGTAAGGTAGATTTTTGCATTCATCCTATGTGATTGATCTATTTATGTTGAAGAACACCTTCCCCAAAACACAGGAAACTGAAACAGAATCCTCAGGGAGTGCACAAATATGTTCTACAAATACTGTGTGAGTGGAAACGTGTACCTTTGCGTCCGAAGGCTTTCTTTTTAGACCCGTGAGAACCGCTAATATGAGTGAACATAAAGAGTTTGAGTCTCTTGGATAGGTGCCAGAATAATGTCTATTACCAGAAGAATCTTGACACTTTGGAAGCCTGGGCATCAGCCATGCGAAGACCCTCTTAAGGCCTAAGACACACCAGGCTATACCAGCCTGAGTTCTATAGATCCCATGGGGCTTAAATGAATATGTCCGGCTACTAAGCCAGCATAGGACCATTGGAAAAACTGCCGTAAGTCAGTTGCGCTGGCCTTAGGCAGGTGCAGAGGCCTGCGCCTGCCTCTGCAGCCCAGATTCCAATGGCGTGCAGCCCAGGTAAGCTGTGGCTGTGCCGTGTGGTACAGGGGCAGAGAGAGAGAGCATTCCAGGGTGGAGGGGAGGGCGGAGGGGGTGGGATCGGCCACAGCAACATACGCCGTATCCTAACCCCTCTCAGACCCATTTCACCTGACATGGCTTTGATTTATGCCTCCAAAATGGCAAGCACAGATTCAAGGAGGGCCCGTTGCGGGGACTGGGACTTTACCCGGGGTAAGGGAACAAAAATTCCCTTACCACAAGAGGAGACTTCCAACCCCGCCTCTTCTGCTATCCACCGGCATAGCTGGATCGCTGAGCAGAGCATAGGATGGGATTGGGCTGCCCATCTCTTTCTAATAATGTGAGCCAAATTATGAGATGGAAAGTTCTTTTGGAGGAAAGTACAATCACTGAACACCGAAGGCAAAGACACATCACTTAATTAGTTTTATATTAAAATAAGAATCTTAACAATAGAATGGCATTCAAAATGGTTACTCATAGTTCTATTCAGTCTCAGGACATAATTGGAAAGAATATAATGTGGCCACCTTACTGAAGCTAAGTACGTTCCTCCAGCTATTCAAGTCTGGTCCACCTGCAGGACTCAAATAAGGTCCTTGGGCACAGCCTGAAAAGACTGTCAGAATTGCTGAAAAGTGTCATGGATTGCTTTACAACCAACACCTTGTAGAGAGAAATTAAGAGCAAGATAAGGCTTTTTGTATGCATGACCGATGCTTCTGTTCAATCAAACTCCTGTGTTTCCAGAGACAGATTTGATTTGAAAGGGTAAAGAGTATTTTTTTTGTTATATACGATTTGAAGTTTTCATGACTAATGTAGATTACTGAGTTAAACACTTCCATATTTGGTGACAGGTTTATTAATACATTAAAAACAATTGACATTTCGCCATATAAGTACTTGTGGCTTCATCCGAATAACAAGAGCAAACAGCTGATACAAGTGTCCGTTGGTGCTCTAAGGGGACCAAGGGATGCTTGTATCAGCTGTTTGCTCTTATTATTCTGATGAAGCCACAAGTACTTACTTGGCGAAACGTCACTTGTTTTTAATGTTCTAATAAGCCTGTCACCTCTCTTAAACAATGTATTTCCCGGAATATGGAAGTGTTTAGTATTGTTGTTGTTGAATAGTCTTTAGTAAAGACTATTCATCATTGTCATCCATCAACAACAACAGTATTCTGCCCTTGCTTTCTTGGCCACATTCATTTTCTCTTAGTGCTAATTAGTGTGAAACATAGTGTTTCCTTATAGCATCCATCCTAGTTATTTATTTTATATTTTTCTACCCTTCCCTTCCTCCATAGATCTCAGGATGGCATATTCTGTTTTGTTTCCTCAGTCCTCAAAACAACCCTGTGAAATAGGTTAGGTTGAAAGAGGGAGACGTGGTCCAAGGTCGGTCACCCAGTGAAATTCATGACTGAGCAGAGATTTGGATGCACAGAAACTTTCTCCCTGAAAAATTGCATGTGTCTTACAAAAACCTCATTTGGCTTCCCTTGAAAATTCTCCAATGTTTCTCTTTGGGTAATCCTGGAATTCTCTTTGAATGTCAATGTTTTGAAGCTTTGGTGCCAATTAGTTCTGGGCCGAAAGTCCTCCTCTGTTGCCAAAAAGAATTTCTTCAGCAACAATGACGTCCTCCTTTTTATGGAGGAAAGAAATGTTGGAAACATTTCAGTGGTTGTGGGGTGTGGCTAGGTTACTGGTTGAGGGGCAGCCTCTGTTCTTGCGTTTAACATAGAGCGGAAACTTTCATGGCCAGCTATAATCTTACAAGACAAGGGATATAAGGGTGAAGATGCCATGTAAAAAATTAAAAGCCAAATTGCGATCAAAAACGCATTAAAATACACCAAATTACGGATCTTCAAACCAAAGATTAAAAGACTGTAATCAGGGAAAAAATACATTAAAAATCCAGGCAAAAAATTATTCAGGACCAACGTTTCGTCCTATGCTAAGGACTTTTTCGAGGTACAATCAAATAGACTGGTAAAGATGGTAAGCAGCAGCATACAAACACAAGGATTTTTAAAGGCTAAAAAACGTGCGAAAACCAGGAGCTAATTAACAACGGAACTCCGACCGGATGCAGTGAGCGCGTCTGTTGTTTTGACTGCAGATAACCTCCAGCGAGTCTGTGGCTGACTTTTTTTCTCTTCTGATTTCTCAGAACCTTCAAGCGGAGCTTTGTGAATACTGGGGAACCAGATCTTATTAATAAAAGATAAATCCTGTTGTCTGTTTATCAGATCTTGTGTGAGTCTTTTGCTTATTTCCACAGATTCTAAATTCCGGCGTGTTCTAATATTATTGTCGTTTACCTTGGAAAAAGCCACCATCTTTATGGAGGATGGCGCTTCAAATGATGCTTCTCTTCCTGATGGCTCCTGTCCACCATTTTATTTCCCAGAATAAATGAGGGTTCTGGTAATTTTTGTAGGGTCCCCTATAAATGTAACTACTCCCCCCATTAAAGAACCCCAACATTGTGAACTGTGCTGCAAATGCTGAGATTAAAAAAAAAATTGGCCCAAGTCCCAGGACCACTCCCTCAGAGTTTGTTCTATCAGCCAATAACAAATCTTCCCTTTTGGGACAAGATATGTGAGTGGTTACTGGCTGTACAATGGACAACCCAAGACATTCCTGGATTAGAGGCATTCTTGGTGGCATTGATCACCTTCTGGGCCCAACTGGCCATCCCTCTTTTGCACAACTAAGCAGGGGAAGGTATTGAGGAGTCAGGTGATCATTCATGGATATGTTGGGCAAAGTTCTGCACTGGGCTTTCTATGGCACTCAGCCTGCCCTCTGAGGTACTACTCCTGCTGCCACCAGTACCGAGAGGGTTCAGAAGTTATCCCAATCAGGTGGGCTCTGTGATGGACACTGGCCTTCAACCAGTGCCCAATCTGGCCAACCCCTGATGCCAACTCTGGGCCGATGTACTGCAGGCAGTGATGAGTCTTGGGTTGAGACATCCACTTTGTGGAATTCCCTCCTGAGAGAGGCTCACCTGACCCCAACACTGAATGTTTGAGATGCCATGTAAGAACTAACTTTTCAGAGAGGACTTTGGCATGGTTCATGGGTGTTTGGTTATTTTCTTCTTCTACAGCTTCACTGAGGCTCTTGTTTCGTCCCTTTTTTAATCTGTTGTTTTTATGATGTATTATTAACCTTGTTGTTCTGCTGTTTTATGCTGCTGTTTCTGCTTGGTTTTTTTTTTTATATTATGGTTTTATTACTGTCGCAGTTTGATTGTTTCAAGCTACTCTGGTTACTTTTGAAGAAGTATGGGGTATTGCATTACAAAAATAAAAGAAATGAGGTTGATACTGGTGTTCTGGTCAGAAGCATAGTTCGCTGTGATCTGATGTAATGGACAGGGAGCATGGCTTTTCTCCATGGATTTGGCCGAACCTGCAAAGGTCAAGTCTCTCACAGTTCTTGTGCTATGGAATCAGGTGCAACGCTTGTGTCCCTGGGATATTGTGATGTGAACTTTTCATTTATGAGAATTTGGTTGCCAATCAATGCACAATACATAAAGTCAATGAAACTTGTTCTTTTTTGTTGTTGGAATCCCGAGATAGATATCAATTAAGGTTGAAATAAATACATTCAGAATGGAATCAGCTTCTTGTGATTGGGGTTTTATTCCCTGTCTCTGCTAATCACGACTGACCACAGTGAGCTAGAGGCTAGAAAATAAAGTGCAAGGATAAAGAAAGGGAAATCGTTTTTATTGTTCTTGTTGTGAGATTTTAAGGAAACATGGCATGGAAAAAATGTCAGCAAAAATCATGACCCAAATCGCTTTATAAAAGAAATGAGTTCATAAAAGGTACAAACAACTTGGAACTGCCTGCAGGCTGTTACATGTATAGGGTGAGTTTCCTAGTAATTAAAATGCACATAAGCCCAGTAGTAAGCAAGGATATATTTGAAGCCTGGAAAGGGGCTGTGCAATGATCAGCTTACTTTCAAGGGTGTTACTTTTTCTTAAGGGCTCATCTGAAAATGTAGCCTTGTCACAGTATTGCACAGAAAGTTTTACGTTTTTATTTCTGGTAATATTGATTCCATGTTTGTGCATTTTAATTTCTAGATTATTTTAATATTAGAATCTAATAATGTCCGAACTGATAAACAGGGTATTTACATTACAGAAATGACTTGAGTCGAATGAGCCTTTGGGTGCTGTTTGCAGTTAAAATACCCAGTGCTCATTTCGGAAGCCTGCTCTCAGTCTCCATGCTTAAAAAGGAAGTCATTCTCAGTGGGATTTAATATGTATAACATTTAAAATGCCAGGAAGAACCTACTTGGTGAACATGATGGGTTACAGCAAGGTTAAGGTATTCCGCTTTCATTGCCATAACAAAGTGCCAACAAGACTTTGACTGGAAGTTTGATGAGGAAATCTGAGAACATATGGGGAGCTTTCCAAAAGCCACTGTTGAGCTTCAGTTTAAGTGCAAAATGATGCTCATTGGAACAACTCTCACCCCAACTCTGATGGGGTCTAAATTGACTATGACTACTCAGAAAGGAGACTTTGAGATCATTGTGGAAGGATCACTGAGGGCCCAATCCTATCCAGCTTTCCAGCACCAATGCAGCCCCATGGTAAGGAAACAAACATTCCCTTACCTTGAGGAGGTCTCCATGACTGCCCCCTCCCCACCGCAGGATGCAGTGCACACCCCATTGGCACGGCTGCATCAATGCTGGGAATTTGGGTAGGATTGGGCCCTCAGTGTGCTACTTCAATGAAAATGGCAAATGCATTTTAGTAATTATTAAGCAAGTATTTGAAAATATCATTACCCTTCATCAATGCTATAACAACAACAACAACAACAACAACAACAACAAACACAACAAACACAACAATACAACTACACAATTACAATTGTTTACACAGTGCACCATTAGTTTATGGATTTTTTATTGCAAGTTGTAGAAATGACCACTAAGTTAGAAGAGTTCAACAAAGATTGGACTATGAAGGATAGGAAGGAGATAAGCCTATTATCCATGGTAGATCAATCAAAGTGCCATGCTTGTAGGCAATATACTCAGATGACCAAGTTGTGGCTATTTTCATTGTGTCCTGCTTGTGAATCTTTCTGGAGGTGTCTGACTGAACAATTTTGAAAATAGAATGCTAGACTTGCTGGACCTCCGTCTAATCCAGCAAGGCAATTCCCATGTTTTACACTTTTCATGAGCTTCTGCTTCTCTATGCCTTTGGCAGTATGTACAACTTTCTACTTCACTACATACCATGCTGGGAAATCTATGCTTGCTGAATTTCTGTCTGCTGCGAAAAAGTCCTTTGTAAAATAATTTTGTCCAATTCCAACTACCTCCCGCATGAGGGATTCACAGTATTTTATTTATTTAAATAGTTTCTAAGCTGTTCTTCAGCAAAAAATAAAATTCCAGGGTGGCATACCATTAAAATTAATACAATACATATAAAATAATAGCAGAAATATACAGTAGCAAGTCATACAACTGGAGATGAAAACCAGCTTAGATAACATTCCAAAATGCATGGACAAATAAATAAGCATCTTTGCCTGGTATGAAAAGACAAAATCATTCACACCAGGCTAATGTCCTCAAGGAGAGTGTTCCAAAACCAGGGTGCCATGATTGAAAACGCCATCCCCAGTCATCACCTTCCTAATCTCAAAATGGGGTGGGTGGGTAGGACTCAGAGGAGGGCCTTTGAAGAAAAGTGAAGGATCAGGAAACTGTGTAGCAACTGTGTAGCAGCCGTGAAGCAGGCTCCGCTGCCTGAGGGTATGCTCCCCAGTTGCTTCCAGCCCCCCGTTCTCCCCCAGCTCCAGCCGCCCCTTCTACTCTTAGCGCTGAACAGTGCTATACCTTAAAGCGTTAATCTAGCGCTCAACAGCTGATCTGTGCTGGCGTTTAAATCCCCAGCGCTGATCAGCTGTTGGGCACTAGATTAGCGCTGTGATGTGTAGTGCCCAACAGCTGTTCCAGCACTAGAATAGAGGGGGGGGGGGCTGGAGATAGGAGGAAGGTAGGTCTTCCCCACCTCCAACCGCCCCCTCTAGTGCTTTTATGTATAGCACTATTCAGCGCTAAGAGTAGAAGCCGGTTGGCACTGGGGGTGGCTGGAGCTGGGGGGGGGGGGTAACAGGGACTGGAGGCGATCTACCTTTTCGCCATTGCCACTGCCACTGCTTGGTTTGCAAGCCTCTTCTGAGCAGCCATCCCCTTTTTCCTTTTTTCCCCCTTCGAATATGAAGAAGAAAGAAAGGGAAAAAAGAGATTGGCTGCTCAGAGTAGCGCGTAACCTAGAAGTAATTGGCGGTGACATCATCACCAAACAAACAAACCCCAGTGGGTCACCTTATGATTACATTTATTAAAAACTGGGGGGTGACGTAACAAGTCACCATCCCAGGCACCAGAAGACCTAGGTATGCTACTGTCAGGAAAAGTTCATATAGTAGTGGAAGGCACTCCTTCAACTAATTCCATAATGCTTTGCACCAGTACCTCAAATTTTCCCTGGAAACGGACTAGCAACCATTGGTGAGATATTTTCAGTATGTCTGGTTAGCAGTCTCGCCACAGAGTTCTGTGCTAATTGAAGTTTCTGAGAAGCTTTCAAACGCACGTAAAACACATTGCACTAGTCTAATCTTTGAGGAACCAGTATGTGGATAACAGTGATGAGACTATCTCTGTTCAGGAGGAGTAATAGCTGGCACTACCCGAAGTTGGTAGAAGACGCTATGAGCCATGGAAGTCAATTGCCACTTGGGCTGCCAGTGACAATTCTGGATTCAATATTTATTTTATTTAAAGAATTTTTACCCTACCTTTCTCTCGATAAGGGCAATCAAGGCGGCTTACAATTAAAACATGTTAAAATACATAATAAAATATAATACAATAAAAATAACTAAAACAAACAAACCCCAGTGGGTCACCTTATGATTACATTTATTAAAAAAGCCAGCCCACCATGTCAGCCATCGAATGCCAACCTGAATAAAAATGTCTTGAGGCCCCGCCGAAAGGTCTCTAAGGTGGGAGCCGTTCTTAATTCCAGGGAAATGAGGGAATTCCATAGTTGGGGCACCACCGCCGAGAAGGCCCTATTCCTCACCGCCATCCCCCTCACCTCCATCGATGGCTGCATGGTTAACAGGGGCTCCCTGATGACCTCAGAGTATGGGTCGGATTATAAGGAAGGAGGCGGTCCCTCAAGTACCCTGGTCCCAAGCTGTAACGGGCTTTAAAATTCAAAACTAGCACTTTGAATTGTGCCTGGAAACGAACCGGCAGCCAGTGTAGCCACCGAAGCAACAGCCCAACTGACTCAAACCGACAAGCTCCGGCAACCACACGGGCAGCCGCATTCTGCACTAGTTGCAGTTTCTGAACAGTCTTCAAAGGCAGCCCCACGTAGAGCACATTGCAGTAATCTAATCTAGATGTCACATGGGCATGGGTCACTGTAGCCAGGTCTGCACGATCCAAGTATGGGTGCAGCTGGCGCACTAGCCAAAGCTGGGCAAAAGCCCCCCTGGCCACAGCTGCCACCTGGGAATCCAGGAGCAGCTGCGCATCCAGGAGAACCCCCAAGCTGTGGACCTGCTCCTTCAGAGGGAGTACAACCCCATTCAGAGCAGGACAATACTCTAGTACCTGCATCGTGGATTTCCAGACCAGGAGAACCTCTGTCTTGTCTGGGTTTAGTTTCAGCTTGTTAGCCCTCACCCAGGTCTCCACCGCCTCCAGGCAGTGCTCCAGAACCTCAACAGCCCCCCTGGAATCAGGTGGAAAGGAGAGATGGAGCTGGGTGTCATCAACATATTTATGACTCCCTACTCCAAACCCCCAGATGACCTCTCCCAGTGGCTTCATATAGATATTAAACAGCTTGGGGGATAGAATTGACCCTTGTGGCACCCCATACCTCAAGGGCCAGGGTGCCAAACAAGCATCCCCCAGCACCACCTTCTGGGATCTATCAGCCAGGAAGGAGAGGAACCACTTCAGAACGGTGCCTCCAAGCCCCAACCCAGCCAACCGACCCAGAAGGACACCATGGTCAATGGTGTCAAAAGCCGCCGAGAGGTCCAGCAGGACCAACAGGGACGCACTCCCCCTGTCCAGTCCCTGGCGCAGGTCATCCACCAAGGCGACCAAGGCCGTCTCTGTCCCGAACCCCGGCCTGAAGCCAGACTGGAAAGGATCCAGATAATCAGCTTCCTCCAAGACCTTCTGGAGCTGAGATGCCACTACCCACTCGATCACCTTGCCCAGAAACGGGATGAGACTGGCCGGAAGTTGTTCAAAATAGTGGGATCCAAGGAAGGTTTCTTCAGAAGGGGGCGCACCACCACCTGCTTCAATGACAGCGGCACCACTCCCTCCCTTAGAGATGAATTCACCACCCTCCCTGTCCCCAATAGTACCCCAAGCTACGACCTAATCCTTCAGAGACAGTGTAACCTCTTCCAGAATTGCCTGAATACCACCTTCCCAACCACTCACCCACAGAGTCGCCATCTTATCTGGACTGAACTTCAGTTTATGGTCCTCATCCAGTGGTGCATTTGCACCACCTCACCAATCTCAAAAGAAAAGGAGAAATGGAGATGGGTGCTACCAATCTCCTAATGGCACCTCACACAAAATTCCTGAATGATCTCACTCAGTGGTTTCAATGTAGAAGTTAAATAGTATGGGGGACAAAATAGAACTGTGTGGGACCCTAGCACAGATACCAAGGGGTCACCCAGACTACCTTCTAGAGTTCACCATTCAGATAAGAGTAGAGCCTCTGAAGTACAGTGCCCCGGTCCCTAACCCAAACAGTCTATCCAGAATTTAGATGGTATCAAAAGACTCTGAGAGGAGCATAAGCAGGGTCACAGGTCTCCTGTCCCTCTTGCAGCATAGTTCATCCATAATGGAGACCAAAGTGATTTCTGTGCCAAATCCAGGCCTGAAAACAGATTGAGTTGGATCTAGATCAGGGGTTCCCAACCTGTGGTACTAGTACCACCAGTGGTGCTTTGACTGACTGCTGGTGGTACTTGGACTACTGGAACCCCACTCTGATGCGGCGCTTTTAGTGGCACGTTTTTGCTCCCAAGAAGTTCTTGCTTTTGGCTGAGCCTCTCAAGAACACTGAGAAGGGCCCTCCCACCTGCCCAGCGCCTTCATCCTGCATTTTCTGACCTCTGAAAACCAGGAAGTAACTGGTGATGATGTCATCCCCAGTCATAAGAACATAAGAAGAGCCCTGCTGGATCAGGCCAAAAGCCCATCTAGTCCAGCTTCCTGTATCACACAGTGGCCCCACCAGATGCCTCAGGGAGCACAAGACAACAAGATAACCTGTTTCCCATTGACACTCCCTTGCACCTGGCACAGAGAAAACCCACTTCTAAATACAGGAGGTTGCTTATGGCTTGTAACCTGTGATGGTCCTTTCCTCCATGAATCTGTCCAAACCCCTTTTAAAGGCATCTAGTGTGTGATACACTAATCTGTGTGATACATCTGTTAGAATCTAGGCCAGGTGGCATCACCACATCCTGTGGCAAGGAGTTCCACAGAGGAATTACACGCTGGGTAAAGAAATATTTTCTTTTGTCTGTTCTAACTCTCCCTCCACTCAATTTTAGTGCATGTCCCCTGGTTCTGGTGTTGTGCGAGAGGGAGAAGAATTTCCCTAATTCTCTTTTGGTGGTACTCAGAAGGAGAGTGGCGCTGGAGGTGGTACTCATCCGGGAAGGGATTGGAAACCCCTGATCTAGATAATCAGTTTTATCCAAGAGTGATTGGAGTTGCTGGGCAGCCATCTTGCTCAAGCACCTTGCCCAATAAAGTATATTGGTCATTAGCTACTGAAATCTTCAGGGTCTAGGGAGGACTATAGTACAAGTACAACAGAATAGAACTATTCTCACACCCAACATAGAGATGTTTGGACTTAAAGTGGAGGTTGGTCCCATGAGAAATGAATGGGGAGACGCTGAGAACTCCGGTTTTTCAGCCACAGGTGGGTAAGTTCAAAACCCCTTTTTTCTTGCAGTGGTGGTGGGAACTTGGAAGTGCTGTTGCTGCCATCCTGCCCTTCCGCTGGGTTGCCACACTCCTTAAGGGGATAAGACGGTGTTTCCTGCTGACCTGGGGGGTCGTGACCCCCCAAGTTGGGAACTACTACTCTAGACATCCATGTCTGTGTGATACATTTGTTAGAATACCACATTTCATCTCTTTAGTGTGCAGAGTAGACTTCGCTTCTTTGTGTCTGATTTGAAACACCAAGCACCTTGGTCTTCAATGCGATGATCGCTAGCATTACTCAAAGTCTACTCAAGTCTAGCGTAAATATGAGTCTACCATGCTTTGCAAAAAGAGCTGTGAAACATCAAGCTCTTTGTGAAAATTTGCTACAGGCAAATGGTACTAATGGCTTGAGAAAGTATTCTTTTCTGAGATGAATGGTTCTTATGTGTAGTACCAAAATTGTGGGAGAAAGGGTGAGAAGGAAACTTACCATGCAGTTCCCTTATATATCTGCACTTGGAAGTCTTTCATTATTGTTTTCTCCTTTGTCTTCCAAATATTAGCCTTTAATGAAATACACATTTCCTTCATTTACCTTGAATCTATTCCAAGACCAGCAAATACCAGAATTTCAAATGTTATGATAGGATAGGTTCTTTATTGGTTTGTTTTCTTTTCATTCCCTCTGTTTTCACTGTGATTTTTTTTATTATAAATCCTTATGTTTTCAAATCAAGGAGCCTGACTAATCAGAAAAGCTTCCAACTGAGGTAGACAGCTATTCCTCAGAAATGTCCCCCAAATCCATCCCTTGCAGACAGCTGTTCTGAAAACAGGAAATTGAGGAAGCCAGGTTCATCAGAAAGACGGGATGTTTCAGATAAAGCACTTTAAAAAAAAAAGCTTTTTGCACACTGCACATATAGTGAAAAGAGACATTGAGAAAAGAAGATAAGGAAAGGGTGTATAAGAGGTAGGCCGTGATAATGAAGAAACAGCATACAGTAGGGTGCCAGTGGACAGAGCTATGCTGTAGGACTGTACTTCTGTTTGGTGGGAAATACTGAGATTAACTGCAATGGTTATTCTGATCCACAATTAGGATGCAAACCTAGAATCCTGAGTGTTTTGTGAAAGAAGAAGTGACTGGTGTTTGTCATTTATGACGTTTTTGTTAAACTATAATTCTGAGCATTGAGAAATTATTGATATTTGCTCAGTTTGGCACTTGTAACTTTCTCTAGATTTCTTCATGTGCAGTGCAATCATATGCACGTTTACTCAGAAATAAGTCCTACTGTGTTCAAGCAGGCTTTTCTTAACTTCTTAATGAGTTTTTTTTTTATTTTTTAAGGATTTCAGCCTTAAGCTTTTTTCTAGTCTTTTATGCTGGGTGTTAACCTCAAAGCATAGTAGATCAGTCAAGTGCAACCTGTCATAATCTCCAGATGGCTTGAAACAATTTTTGTAAATAGTTGAACTGATCTGTGTATGTCAAGAAACTGTTTCAGTGGCAATTTCTCTGTAATGGTGGGAACCTTGAGCAAAAGAAGGCCATATGTAAGCCATATGTATGCATCAGGGGTTCTCAAAGTGGTGGGTCGCAACCCACCACGCCAGGCGGGAGCTGGTGCTGCCCCTTTAAGGGTAGTTGTGATTCCCGATGGTGGCAGCAGTAATCCCGGGATTGCGCTGCTGCCAAGGACAAAAAGGAGTATTTTTAGACTTACTGCCGCCCTCCAGAGGGTATGGAGGGGCCTCCCTAAACCTCCGAATGGCTCCTGCAAGTGATTAAAGCCCAATTCCGTTTTATTTCCTGGTTTCGCCAAAAACCGGAAGTGGGCTTTAATTGCCTCCAGGAGCTGTTTGGAGACTTGGCTCCGCCCCCGCCCCCCCAGAGGGTGGCATTCAGTCTAAAAATACACCTTTTGTCCCCTGCGGTGCTGCGACCCCAGGATCGCTGCTGCCACCATCATCGCCCCACCCCCGCAAGTACTCAGAGTTCTCACTACTCACAGGGAGAACTTTGAGAAAAGCTGGTATACTGTACATCTTTTTAAAAAGAAATAGAAGGTTCTCTTTAGAATGGGTTGTTCTTTTGCTAGGACTGAATGTGTCCACTGTTGTTTGTGGCAGACCTTTGGAATCAGTCAAACTGTACATCTCTTCTCCTAGGTATAATGAGAATGTTTTCTCTTAAGCCTTCACTTCCTGTTTTACCAGAAAGGAGTCAATAGCCAGCATGTCCTCAGTAAGATTGCAGGTAGTCAATCAGGACATATACTGTACTTTTAGATTACTTTTATTTGTTTATTTATTGTTTAAAATATTTGTATCCCGCTTTTCCAAAGCTCAAAGAGGCACACAGTGCAATATAAAACAATATAAAGTAACATATAATACATAATATATAATAATATATAATACAGTAAAATAGGAACGATTAACAACGATACAAGGAATGGATTAAAACACCTAATAATAGCAAAAATCAAACCATCAAAACAGCACAGAAAAACAGAGCCTATACATAATAATAATAATAATAATAATAATAATAATAATAATAATAATAATAATAATAATAATAATAATAATAATAATAATAAAATGATTAAAAAGATGTCCCTAGAGAGAGAGAGGGCTGTCCTCAGCTCTTTGGGAAATTGATTCCATAGATGTGGTGCCACCAAAGAAAAGGCCCTGCACCTTGTCACCATCCACTTGGCATCAGATGGCAGCGATATCCTGAGTAGGGCCCTATGACAATCATAGGGGACAGGCAGGATTTTGCTGAAGAAGGTGATCCTTAAGATATCCTGGCCCCATGCCATGAAGGCATGGCATGGTAATCACAAACACTTTGACTTGGGCTCGGAATTGAATAGGCAGCCAGTGTAACCGCCTGAGCAACAGCATGGCAGACTCAAACTGCTGAGCCCCAGCAACCACCAGGGCTGCTGCATTCTGCACTAACTGCAGCTCCTGGACTGTCTTCAAGGGCAGCCCCATGTAGGGCACATTACAATAGCCTGAACAAGTTGTCACTATGGCATGGACCACCATAGCCAGATCTGACTGACTCAGTTATGGTTGCAGCTGGCACACCAGCAAAGACCCCCCCTGGCCACAGCTGCTACCTGGCAATCCAGGGAAAACTGCAGATCCAGGAGGATTCCTAGGCTACATACTTGCTCTTTCAGAGGTAGTGCTACCCTGTCCAGAGGATCCATTTTGTCCCCCATGAAATCACTAGGTGAGGTCATCTGGATGTCACCAATATACTGATGACAGGTATCCCCCAGCCTCACCATCCGGGTCTGATCCACCAGGAAGGAGTAAAATCACTGCAGAACAGTGACTCCCAGCCCCAACCCAGCCAGCCAGTCCAGAAGGACACCATGGTCGATGGTGTTGAAAGCCACTGATTGGTCTAGCAAGACCAACAGGGATGCACTCGCCCTGTCTAGTCCTTGGCACAGATCATCCGCTATGCCCCCCCAGCACGTGCGCAATTCCCCCAGGCTCTTACATTTCGTGAAGCAGCCTCATTGCTGCAGTAAAAGTAACACGGGGGCGGGGACACGGGCACACGGGGGCAGGGAGGCATCCACTATCCACGGATAAGTGAATTCACAGATAGAGGATCAGTAGATACAGGGGGCCCCTGTACACTTTTACCGGGTATTTGCATCTGAGTGGAAACTTTTTCAGTCTCTTCTCCCATCCCCTCTTCCCTTCAAGTTCTGGGTGTTTGATTTTGAGTAGTCCCACTCCCTAGTGTTGCTTGGCAAAAACAGGTTATATTAGTATCCTGACAGAGACTTTTTTTCAGCCAGTCTACAATTTAGCCTCTTTGTCTGACAGGGTAATTGGCTGGTGTTTAATAAAACCATCAATTAAGCAATAAAACTGTGAAAGTAATTAAGGTGACCTAATTCATTTCAAGTCTGTTCTCTTCCTGAATTGTCCTGCTCTGAAATAACTTTGTTCTTATGATGGTTTGTCTAACATTAAGCCCACTGACAAAAGTGGGATAGCTTCATAGCATAATTGTATTCTGGTATTGCTCATAATGATATAATAATTAGTGTGAGGAGAGGAGAGTTTCTCAATATAAACGACCTATAGTCTGCAGCAAGGACATGATGTTCAAAGATAATAGTCATATGTGTTAGTCTCTACAGTCAGTTAAAAATGAATCTGTTCATGCAATTACATATTTGATGAAAGACAAGTTGGGGACTAATCTTGCATGGGTGATGCATGCAACTCTACAGAGCTGCCTTAGTTGAAGATATAGCCCATTATGAACAACAACAACAACAATAAATAGTAATATAAATCTTTTTATTATTAACATTTCTTACAAGAAGGTGTTCTAATAAGGGATACGAAGAGTTTCTGGTCTCATGTTTTCCTATTTGTCATGGACATACAGTACTGTTCTTTGGAGCAAACTGTTTATTCCCAATGCCACCAGGAGAAATTTCTATATTATTGTTTCAGTAAAAATGGAATATCTGGACTATTTTGAGCATGGGCAGTGCAAAATAGGTTGAGTGTATGTTGACCAAGTTGAGACATCCATTCTAGGAAGACAGCAACATGCTCAAACCTCATACTCCATGAGAGCCCAATCCTATGCGTGCCGCCCAATGGCGGTGCACCCTCCTGCACTGGCACTGACTGCCATAAAGCAGTCAGCGCCAGTCACAAATGACTCCTCGACAGCTCACTGACCAGTGGCATGCTGGGGATGCCGGCAGGAAGGCCTGCACCGACCTGCTTGCATCAGAGGCTCTCCGGACTCTCGCCGGAGGAGGTAGAACGGAGGAGACGGTGGGAGAGGGGGCATAATGGGGTGGGGAGGTTGAGGGAGGGGGAGGAGGATCCATCATGGAAGGCCTGCGCCAGATCCTACTCTCCTTCTCTTCAGCCTCCCTGCCCCTTTCCTCTCTTCGGATTTACGCTAGCAAAATTGCTAGCGTTGGTCCAAGGAGACCCATTGTGGGCCAAGAGGCTTATGCAGGGGTAAGGGGTTTAAACATCCCCTTACCCTGTGGAAGCCTCCCGGTCCCTCCCCGCTCCCGCACAGCATGCAGCGGCTGCCATTTCGGCACTGCCGCATCGGCGGGGGTGGTGGTGTCACGGTTAGGATAGGGCTCTGAGTCATTTTACTTGAACAATAAACCCAAGGCAGAATTGTTAAAAATGCCTAAGGCTACAGTAGGCTGCCCATTTGGGAGTAACGAAAGCAATAAGGATACAGAAATGTCTTCCAGACGTTTTATTCTAAGGTATCCCAAAGAAGTCCGTATGATTACACTGGTACAAGGGTCACAGACCAGCATTTCGAACAGAAACTTCTGGTGGTGGTTGAAATCAATGGGTAGGGACAGGAGAAAATGGTGATAACGAAAGAAAAACACATAACACCACTTTCTGCTAAAAAAATCTGCAAAAAAACCCCATGTAATTTCGCGTCATTCTTCATCTGCTGACACTGTACAACCTATACCACCTTCTTAGTACACTTTTAAAGCTGTTGCAATTGATAAAAATGTGGAAAATTTGGAACAAAAACACTGCTTTCTGTTATTTCATTTTTGGTTAAACACTGAAATCTGCGAGAAAAAACAACAACCATTTTCTCCCATGTCTGTCAATGGGATTTAAAGTGTAACTATAGCTGGATAGTTCGGACAGTTCGGACCGGCCATGGAACAACCGACTGGTTCAAAATTGGGAAGGGAGTACGGCAAGGCTGTATATTGTCACCCTGCCTATTTAACCTATATGCAGAGTACATTATGAGAAATGCAGGGCTGAATGAATCGCAAGCCGGAATCAAGATTGCCGGGAGAAATATCAACAACCTCAGATATGCAGACGATACCACCCTAATGGCAGAAAGTGAAGAAGAACTAAAGAGCCTCTTGATGAGGGTGAAAGAGGAGAGTGCAAAAGTTGGCTTGAAACTCAACATTAATAAAACTAAGATCATGGCATCTGGGCCCATCAATTCCTGGCAAATAGAAGGGGCAGAAATGGAAGCAGTAACAGATTTTACTTTTTTGGGTTCCAAGATCACTGCAGACGGAGACAGCAGCCATGAAATTAAAAGACGCTTACTCCTTGGAAGGAAAGCTATGGCAAACTTAGACAGCATAATAAAAAGCAGAGATATCACCATGCCAACAAAAGTTCGCATAGTCAGGGCGATGGTGTTCCCAGTAGCAATGTATGGTTGCGAGAGTTGGACCATAAGGAAGGCTGAGCGCCGAAGAATAGATGCTTTCGAACTGTGGTGCTGGAGAAGACTCCTGAGAGTCCCTTGGACTGCTAGGAGATCAAATCAGTCAATCCTAAATGAAATCAACCCTGACTGTTCCCTGGAAGGACAGGTACTGAGGCTGAAACTCAAATATTTTGGCCACCTAATGCGAAGAGAGGAGTCTCTGGAGAAGACTCTGATGCTGGGAAAGATTGAAGGCAAAAGGAGAAGGGGAAGGCAAAGGATGAGATGGTTAGACAGCATCACCGATGCAACAAACATGAAAATGAGCGAACTCAGGAAGATAGTGGAGGACAGGAAGGCCTGGCGGGATATGGTTCATGGAATCACGAAGGGTCGGACACGACTTAACGACTGAACAACAACAACAACATAGCTGGATCATACCTCATTGCAATTATGTACACAATTCCACATGAAAATAAGAGCCACTAACAGCCCAATCCTATCCAAAGCTCCACGCTCAGATGCAGTGGCATTGGAGCAGGCTCATCTGTATCCATCGCGGGACTGGAGGTCTCCCCCAGCAGCCCCATGAGGTTACTCAGAGGCGCACCAGCTAAATGGCCGCCACAGCTCCAAGCAGTTCAGTGTCGGGCTTTCAAGCCCGGGAGGGATAGGATTTGGCGGAGGCTTCGTCCGCCAGGCCTGCCCCCCTCCCAGGCCTGAACTGCCCTTCTCCCTGCCCTCTCCCCACCCTGAAACGCCCCCTCCCTGCCTCCCCTCCCCAGCACCCCGCCGCCTGGTGTAGAGCTTACCTGCCCCGGCGGGTGCTGCTCCTTCGCCAGTGGTGGCCTGCCAGCGCCTTCCTCCACGCTGGTGGGACTGGACTCCACACTGTTGCAACGTGTTTTACGGCATGTTTGTGACAGCGCAGAGCCTAGTACCACAGGCAGAGACGAGCATAGGATTAGGCTGTAAAATAAGTAAGGATTACTTTCTTGTAAATTATAATTATTTAGAATATTTATACAGAATATTTATATTCTATTGCTTCTCAACCCCCCCCCCCCAAAAAAACCCTTTTCGGTTTTGCTTCTCAACCCAGAAAACCACAACAACTTCTGAAACCAGTTTATATAGCAAATAAATGACAAGGTGGTTCCCTGTCCCCAAAGGGGCTCACAGTCTTTCAAAAAGACACAGGTGAGATACTAGCAATAGCCCCTGGAAAAGGGCAATGCTGGGGTGAATTGGGACAGTTGCTCTCCCTTGCTCTTTCTATACTGTATAAGAAAACTACCACTTAAAAGGTGCCTCTTAGTGCAGTTAGCGGGGATTGTTGCCTTTAGGAATAGCAGGGATAAATGAGTTGGAGCATTGTTACTTTCCAAGCAGAGGCTGGATGGCCACCTGTCAAGAATGTTGTCGTTGCCTGCACTGATGCAGGTGGACTAGATGATCTCCAAGGTCCCCTTCCAGCTCTAACCTTCATGGTTCTGTGTTTAGAACTGAGGTGCTGAACTATTGTCATTTCATAATTGTACAAAAGATGATCATAAATACAGGTAATAAGACTAGAGACCGCACTGTGATCTCCTAAATACTGTCAAATTATCTCCAAACTAATACCATCCCCCAATCTCTCCCCCCCCTTGTTGGGGTTTCTCATGTAATGGTGGTTTACAAAAAGAAGACATGGTGGGGGGAAAGTCATAAATTGTCATAAAAGTCATAAACAACTGTCATAAAATAACATTCTTCCTAGAAAAAAACAGAAAAAGCTACCAAATAAAGATTAAATTCAGTAAAAAAAAAGTTTAGAAAACATGTTAAAATAATTGGTGACTGTCTAGTTATTCACAGTTTCCCTCAGGTACTTATTCTGGCATTCATTAAACACTTGTTTGTTCCCCAGAAACATTTGGTAGAGTGACTGACAGCCCAATCCTAACTGTTGCCTTACAACAGTGGAACAGAGTTTCGCAATGGCCTTAGGCAGCATGCACAATGTGCCGCCAGTGGCCATTTTGGAGTCTCTCCCACAAACGGCAGCAGCGTCAGTGGCCCACTGCTGCGGCCAGCAACCCACTACAGTGGAGGTATGCTGGTTTGGGGTGGGGTGGGGGTGGAGCAGTGGTAGGGTGGGGAGAAACGGGGTAGTTTCTGGGTGAGGAGGGTGGGAGGTGGAACGGGGAGGGAGGGAAGGGATACTGGCAACAGCAACTTGCGCCAGGATCCTATCCCTGTTCCCTCTCCCATTCCATCCTCCTTACTCTCCTTGGATGTACGCCAGCAATATAGCTGGCATCTATCCAAGGAGACCCATTGGGGAAGGGAAGACTTACCCCTAGGTAAAGGAACGAAAGTTTCCTTACCTTGAGGAGGCCTCCGTTACTGCTCCCTGCCGCCACAAGATGCAGCGCGCCCCCTGTAGAAGCGGCTGCATTTACACTGGGGGAGCTAATTAGGATTGGGCTCTGAGAGTATTAACATGATTGCTTAAAGCAGTGGTTCCCTAACTGGGGCGTCGCGACGCCCCAGCCGGGAACAAAGGGTTGCTATGCCCTTAAGGGGCATGGCAACCCGCGGTGACGTCGACGGCGCGCCCGGGATCGCGCCGCCGCCGCCACCGCCGCGCCCGGGATCGCCCTTTTTACCTTCATTGGTGGGCAGTGGGTGTCCGGCGGGGGTTGTGGGGAGCCTGTGGACCCCTCTGCAGGCCTCCCCAAGCGTCGGAGCAGTGCTCCTACGCGATTGCAACCCACTTCCGGTTTCGCGTAAAACCGGAAGTGGGTTGCAATCGCGTCGGAGCGCTGCTCCGACGCTTGGGGAGGCCTGCAGAGGGGTCCGCAGGCTCCCCACAACCCCCGCCAGACACCCACTGCCCACCAATGAAGGTAAAAAGGGCGATCCCGGGCGCCGCCGCGGCGGCGCGATCCTGGGCGTGTCATCGTGACTCCTGGGAAGGCCCCGCTGCTACTTAGAGCAGCGGAGGGCCTTCCCAGGAGTTAGGGAACCTCTGGCTTAAAGGGAAATGGAAGCTCTTACATACAGTAGAAATATGTATTTATGTGGAAGGAGAACAATCATAGTTTTCCTCACCATTCAAGTTTATTACTTTGTTTCACATAGATTTACCGAAGTTATATAAAAAAAATCTCTTCATATAAAGATGGGCCTACTGACTTGTGCCCTAACTTTTAGGACTATGTTTGAATGCACCTCATTCCCCTCAGCTCAATAAAACTCTCATAGTTACTTCCCGAGATAAAGGACAATGTTGTTTCAGGGAAGGCACAGGCTTCCCAATCCTAACTAACTCCCCCCATGGCAATGCAGTGGTGCCAACGCAGCTTCCACTGTATCCCATGGGGGAGTTTCGGCATTTTGAGGCCTCCTTAGAGTAAGGGGACTTTTGTTTCCTTCCCCTGGGTTAAGCCCCAGCAGCTGCCATGGGTCAGTCCAGGCCTGCACCAGCTCGATAGCTGGCACATGTCTGTGTTGAGCCATGCATGCAGATCAGGCCTGGAAAGGGGGTTAGAATTTGGCAGGCTCCGTCACTGCTGAACCCACCCCCTTCCTGGCCCCGGTCCACCTGCCCTACTCCACCTTCTCCATGCCTCCCTCCCAACCCTTGCACAGCCTTACCTGCTCCAGTGGGAAGGCCTCATGTGGGTCCAGCCGCTTGCTCCATTGGTGTCGCGCTTGCGATAGCCAGAAGCATCGCTCCGGTAGGGGCGGGGCTGTAAGTATCGCTGCGGTCATAGTCTCTTTACCGAGCGAGGAGGAGGCAGCCCCGCCCCCTCACTGTCCGAGCCAGTCCCCTACGGAGAAAGCAGCAGGCAGGGTCTCTTGCCTGCTGCTTTCTCCACAGGGGACTGGCTCCGACAGTGAGGGGGCGGGGCTGCCTCCTCCTCGCTCGGTAAAGAGACTATGACCGCAGCGATACTTACAGCCCCGCCCCTACCGGAGCGACGCCTCTGGCGATAGCTGTAAGGCTGCCAGCGGAATGCCACCATAATGCACCTATAGGATTGGGCCATAAATGTAATTAGGCCAGATCCCAGAGAGCTGAATTTAGACAGACCTTTCACTGACATCAGTAAACCATGCTGAAGAAGCATCTTCAGCATATGCTTACAAGAGATCATGAAGCAGTTGTCTGAAATAGGGATTTGATTTCTCTGATTACCTTCAGAGATGAAATAACTACAGTAAGAGGCATTTGGAGGATCTGATAAAGCAATTGAAACCATCCCAAAGCAAACAAACAAAAACATGCAAGGGAAACTTCAGATACTCTGTTTTTCTTTTGAATTACCGAACATAAAGATGGTGATTGAACATATTTTTTCAGAGTAGGTACTCTTCCTCAACAACTCTGGGAAGAACATTTCTATTACATTCCTCCTGGAACAACACTTGATTTGTACTTTTAACAGTTTCATTTGCATTAGTTCAGTACATAATGTACAGCCATGTAAAACATTCACCCTGGTGATATAAGAACTGGAAACTACATTGAGTCGGCTTCACCAGAGAGCCTGATGTTCTTTGCCTTGGTCTTCATGTTTCTGAAATAATGTATTTGTAATAACAAGGGTAATGGAGCTGATCCACTGGTTGAATTCTGAAGCCAAGCTCTAAAGCCCTAATCTAAACTGAGGGATAGCAAAATGCAAAAGGATTTTGCTGCAGTCTGAAGTAGAATAAACTACTGTTTATTTAGCAAGAGGTCAAGTTTTTCACTTGCCTAAAACCTATACAGTTCGTTGAAGGATGTTTCAAAAGCGATTTCCTCTGTTGTTAAGACACAGAAGGGTATGGCCAAGGGTTGTTTCAAGTTGTTTGCTTCTATGATTTTTTTTTAAATCATGTTGCCTTTTATTTAAAGTTGTCCACTACTATTGCTAGATGTGGCATATCAGATTTGCCTTTCCAAATTCTAAGGTGTGTGTATGTGTGTGTATTGTTGCTGTTGTTTGTTTTTAAGAGCTGCCTGCCTTAAATGTACATCATTATAGTACCATTTTGCCTTTTTTTGAAATGCTGCCTGATTCTTCATTCTAACGCTGCATCGTAAGCTCCTAAATAGCCTATTAAAAGAAACAAACCCGTGACCAGAAGCAACTTCTGGTTGCACGCGAAACCAGAAGTCGCTTCCGATTGCGTTTTTCCTTTTAACAGACTTTTTAGGAGCTTGCGATGAGCTTTAGGCACCGGACTGAAGAAGTGCACGGCGGGCCCGCACGGCACTTCAAAAAAGGTGAAATGGTACTCCCCCGGGCTTACTCCCAGATAACTGTGTACAGTTGGCATTTTGCATCCGCGGGGGTTCTGTTCCCAGAACCCCCGCGGATGCTAAAAACCGTGGATATTCAAATCCATGTTTTTTAGCATCTGCGGGAGTTCTAGGAACGCAACCCCCATGGATGCAAAACACCAACTGTACACAGTTACCTGGGAGTAAGTCCCATTGAAATAAATGGGACTTACGTCTGAGTAGACATGCATAGGGTTGTGCCATCAATTTTTGAAATTGTAATATTTCTGCTCTGCAAGAATTGAATGTTAGGTGAAAGAACAGGGATAACAAAAATTATGAATATCTCTTAAATTAATAGAGATGCACTGGTGTGTGTGTGTGTGTGTGTGTGTGTGTGTGTGTGTGTGTGTGTTCCTGGTTTTGATCCCTCCTTGTTTCCCCTCTTATTAGTTATCCATTAGGAGCTATTCAAATAAACATGGTAGCTGAAGGCTGGACTTCACCCCAAAAATGATATCTAGGAGGCCCTATATAGAACCCCCCAGAGCATTAGGAGAAATGAATAGGAAGGGATGCCAATGCTATCAGTGGCTGAGGAGGAGGAATCCAGGAAAGAGTAATTAACGGTGTTTAAATTTTCGAAACGTCCAAGGCAGCGATGAAATCAAAAAGGAGAAGCTGTATGGCCTAACTAACAAGAGAAGAAAGGTAAAGTATCCCTTGACAATTAAGTCCAGTCGTGTCCGACTCTAGGGAGCGGTGCTCATCTCCGTTTCAAAGCCAAAGAGCCAGCGCTGTCCGAAGGCATTTCCATGGTCATGTGGCCGGCATGACTCAACACCTAGGCGCATGGAACGCTGTTACCGTCCCGCTGACCTATTAATCTACTTGCAATTTCTTGCTTTCGAACTGCTAGGTTGGCAGGAGCCGTCGCACGGATTAGAAATGCCGACCTTTCAATCGACAGCTCATGGTTCAGTGGTTTAACCCACTGCGCCACCCGCTGGCTCTAAAACAGCTGAGTTTTGTCGAGTTTTGTTGTATTGGTGGTTAAGTTCACTCTGTCAGTATTGCAAAGTGGCTTGCCACTTTTCTGTTCTTTCAGGGACCCTACACCTAAGAAAGTTAGAAGACAGATGGAGAAGAGATAGAGATGAGATAGAGATTTTGCTATCACTGCATCTTCGTGCTTGGTATTGCTGCACTCATTACATTTTTGTGTCTCATGTGTTTTGGAAAATCATGGGAGCTCCAGGACAACGAGAAGCCCATAGAGGTACAGCCGGCTCCCCACCGGTCACTGCCACTGCTTATACTTACATGTGGTCTACAAAGAACTAGGAATGGGGTACATCATTATCAACATAATTCTGCTGAAAAGTGTGGGTTGGGTGTAGATTTACACATTGAGGCCTAGGAAATCACAGCCCAATCCTATCCAACTTTCCCGCACTGATAACAGCTGTAATGCAGCCCCTTGTGGAGACCTCCTTAACTGCCCCCCCACTGCAGGATGCAGTGCATGCCCTGTTGGTATGACTGCATCAGCGCTGAAAAGTTGGATAGGATTGGACCCTCAGTGAGTCAAATAACCTAGACTTAAGTCTGAACTCATATATAGCTTTGGTGAAGTTATTTTTCCTTGGCATTGGCTGACTTTTCATAAAATGTGAATAACAGTGACGCACCTGGCAGGGGTGTTGTTAAGATTCGTGGGTGTCTGGGACAGGACTTACCTGCAGGGCCAAGAAGAACGGCGGTGGCAGCAACGGGTGGCATGGCGAAGCCCGCCCCCGCTTCAGGCAGAGCCGCTCCGGAAGACTTGGTGCCGTGGGCAGTGCAGCAGGGCCTGGGAGCATGAGCGGCCCAATGTTCAGCAGCTGCGCTGGGACCAGCCGGGGGAAAGGGGTGGAGCAGAGCCCTGTAGCTCACGGACAGAACGCCTGTGATGAGGGAAGGGCGGAGCCGTCCCTGGGGAGCTGCGGGCCTACTCAGGCAGCAGGGGGGGGGATGAGGCAGTGGAAGGGCGTGGGAGGAACGGCCAGGGAGAGGGTTGCTTAAAAGGGGCTCGACTGAGTATGAGGGGGCTGGCAGCCTGGAGGGCTGCAGGGACTGCGCTAAGGGCTGCTGGCCAGGCTCACCTCTCTGCCCCTTGAAGGAAGAGTCTAGCCCAGTGGAGGAGGGCTAAGGATGGCATAACCCCCTCGCCACAACGCTCTGAGGCCTTAACCCCAACCCTCGGCAAGGCAGGAAGCGACCAGCCTGGAGTCCCCTCACCCGCAAGGCAGCAGCTTGAAGCCACCGCCCCTAGACGGCCGGGGAGAGGCCTTAGTGGGCATGGCTAGAATATGGTTACAATATGCCAAGAGGGATGCCTTTGAATGTGATTTATAAATAATAGCTAGGTCCTTGATCTAGAGAAGAAAATGAGACACCCTTTAAAAAAAAAAACACCCACGTTAGAATATGCTGTTAAAAGTCAGGGCAGCAGAAGTGAGGAAGAGAGAGAGAAACACCATCCATATGCTTTGCAGAATGGGATGTCTTTACTGTTTTTTAAGTTAAAAGCACTGCTGTGTGTGCTTTTGCATGAAATGGTGTGTATCCGGTATAAGATTCTGTTTCCTGTAGTGCTCATGTCTGTAAAATATCACAACAAATATTGCTACCCCTTTCGCTGCCCCAAAATTGTACAGGCCGAGCAACCCCATACAAATCAACAACCTTAAAACAACAACATCATACTGAGAACAAATTCCATGTGACATGTGACATAGAGAAAAGGTCACGTTGCCCTGCATCAGGGATTACTTAAGTCAAGTTAATGAATGGCGCTTTCCCCCCTAACTCAACTGGATAGACCTCTGGGCAAACTGCTGTTTGCGACTGCACTGCTATGTACGGCTATCGGCCTGACACTCTCCATCACCCTCTGTACTTGCACATGATGGCTTGAGTACCGAAGACACACTTCTGAAGCAGCAGTAGTACTCCCTACAGGTGAGGACGTGAGACTTGGACCACAGAGGGCGTCCTTGACTATAACAACGCAGAGCGAGAGAAGATAGCAGTGTATATTCTTGGGGGAGTCATGACTTCAAGCTTGTAGAACTTACATCTTCCAACAGGCTTTCTTCACTCTGTGTCTCTGGTTGGTGAAAGCTGCAAAGCAAATGCTAGCAGGATATGACTTGCGTTTATGGACATGTGCCATTTGGGTAGGCAAGAATAACGCTGCTAAAACAAATCAAGATAAAATAATTAACAAGCTCAAAATGAAGATATCAGTACAGAAAGTCCTCACTTAAAGTTGTTTCGTTATAAATCATTTCATTTTAAAGTTGTTAAGGCATAAAAAGGGGGCACCATCTGTGTGGAGTTTGAACATGCTCCCCTCGTCTGCATGGGTTTCGCTGGCTCACATTTATTTCAATGTTTAATATTAGAAGTGTTTTGGGTCTTTATATAGAAGTTTGGTGATGTTTTTGTGACTGGAAATATGCCATGAATTCTTGCTTTACATATATCAATTAGCCTACAGTAACATTGGTTTTGTTATAAGTCGTTTCTCTTAAAGTTGCAGTTTCCAAGAACCTGTCAGCAACTTTAAATGAGGACTTGCTGTATTCAGAATCAACAACCACAATCCAAAGCTGAAATCCTATCCACATTTACCTGGGAGTAAGCTCCATTGACTATACTGGGACTTACTTTTGCATAGGGATGCATAGGATTTGGGGGGCTCCAAGTCATAAAACAGCAACCAATAAAAAGCCTTGCATAATATGCATTATTATTATTATTATTATTATTATGATGATGATGATGATGATGATGATGATGATGATGATGATGGAGTAGACTTTTTTCTTTCAAATCCAAGATGCTATGGACTCCTCATCATCAAGGCAATATTAGATTGATCAATCTCTCTTCCTCTGCCCCACACTTCAGGTGCTGCTGCTAGCTAGGGCTAGACCCATTCTATAGTCCACTGCATTGGGCATATAATCACTTGCATCATTGCTCTTTTATTTGGTTGCACTCTCATTTTGATTTGCCCTTTCCTATTGTTGTACACTTACCCCACCAGTAAATATTACCGTGTTTTCACCTACCTCAGATCTCTCATATTTTGCAAATGCCCATTTCATGAGTCAACTAGGGTGTGTCATGAGTCAACTGCCCAAAGGTCTATGGAACATGCATGTCTGGGTACCCATGCATGAGTGGTGCATACATGTGTCTCTGAGCACAGTTGGTAACATAAGAGGGGAAGAACTCGTAGAAGTTTCAGTTATGAAACACAAATCTAAATGAGCCCTGAATGTTCTAGGAAGTGAAATTTTGTTCTGTTCTTTTTGGAAGCTGGAAATCAGCTTGAATACCCCTGCTTGCTGGTGACTGAAAGCAAATACTGTAGCTGCTTAGTTTTGACAAAGCTTCACCAGTTAAGGTGAATGGGGTGGGGAAGCAGATCCAGTTCTGTTAGGCATCACCAATGGAAGACTCCTGTGGAGATTCTTCTACTTCTTTCACTCTAAGGCAGCTTGACCAGAATGGAGCAAGCACTCAGGCATAGAGCGGCCTCTTAAAGGCATATTTGAATTTAATAAAGCTGTCTGGAAGGGAAAAGAGACAAAGAAGATTAGAAAGATGGGGGGGGGAGAAACAAAGGCAATTATTGACTGATCAGAGAACATTGTTCCTTACCAGGGTCAAGTAGCTGCAGCTCGGAAATTAATTTAATTGGTAGGAAAACAAATCTGAAGGAAAAGAAAGAAAACACACACACAAAAAGGAAATCACTCTTAGCAGATAGTAAGTTATCACTAGTCCCAAGCAAATTATGTTAGGAGTTCATTCATTAGAGGACAGGAAAAAGAAAAAAGAAATAGGTTAGATTTTAGAGTTACTTGAATTCTTTTCACTAGGGGCGAGAAAGCAATTCTGTGATGAAGTTAATTTAATTGCATGTAAAAGGTGGATAAATCCTTACGTTGACCTTGGTGAAGATCTAGGTAATTCTAGTATTTCACAAGGTGTCTTCTGCTTATTCACCCCAATCCGACTCTAGTTGTGCTTCAAAAAGATAGTTGTGCCAGAATGTGGATGAGGATGCGTTTTCAAAGGTGCATTCAAACGCACATCCCATTGAAAGCAATGCAGTGCGGAAAGGCAGCATCTAAGCTCGGGTGCCCATCTGGATGCGTCTCAGATTTATACCCGCGGTGTACAGTATACTTCTGTATACCCATGGTGGGTGCAATTGATGCGTGCTCTGGATTTTAAAATTTGGGTTAAATTTCACCATATTAGTAGAAAAATACAGTGGAAAACATATTCAGATAGCGTAATGCTTCAAAGCTCCACATAGCAACAACAAAGCCAGGGGACTTCAGTAGGACTTGTACATGAGCAAAACATTGCATTTGTAACTGGTAATTGTGAGAATTGCATTTCTGGAAGCTTTTTAACTCTTTATTGAAACCAAATACATATGACCGGATTTAAAAAGCATCATGAAAATATAACATATACCATATTTATCGGCGTATTAGACGCACCAGTGTATAACAAGCACCTTCCTTTTGGCCCTGCTGTTCACAGAAAAAAAGTTTTAAAGCATTTTCGCGGCACTTGGCCGCTTACCGCATTGTTGTTTTGCACCTCCAATTTTCGTCCCGCGTTGCTGGCTGATTCACGGCCCCACCAGGACTGCCCCCGCTCAGCAGCTCAAAGAGGCTGCACCTCTTCAAGGTGCAGCGTCTTTGAGCTGCTGAGCAGGGGCAGTCATGGCGGGGCCACGATGCAGCTGGCCACGCGGGACGAAAATTGGAGCTGCAAAACAACAATGCGGTAAGTGGCCAAGTGCCGCAAAAATGCTTTTAAACGGCCGGGGGGGGGATTTTTTTAGTATCGGCGTATAACACGCACCCTACTATTTTGGGCTACAATTTAAGACAAAAAGTGTGTGTTATATGCCGATAAATAATAATCATTCAGTTGAAAGCTGGATGCCCAATTTTCTACCTTCTTGTTTTTCGGGGTTTCGTTCTGGTTCAGATTGAAACAAGAGATTTTAGGTTTAGGTCAGCATAATAGGAAGCTGCTGTCTACTGAGTCAGACCCTTGGTCCATCTGTTCTGTATTGCCAGTACTGACTGGCAGCAGCTCTCCAGCATTTAAAACAGAAATCTTCTTCTGCCCTTCCTGGGGACGTTGCCAGGGATTGAACCTGGGACCTTCTCAGTGCAAAGCAGGGGCTCTCCCTCTGAGCTACAGTCCCTCCCTGTTCACTGAAAAAACCCACTCCGTACTGTGTTGAGGGATTGGATCAGGATTGGTTCAATCAACTCACTGAGTTTCATGCCCTGAGTAATATGGCAGCTATTCTGATAAGCTGCATTTTCTGAATGCTCACCGAATATGCGTGAGTATACGTAGCTCTCCCTCTCACATACACATCAACTCATGGATTGCATAGTTTTCAATGGAATGTGCACATCTGAGAAGCTGGACTTCAACACATAGCAGCCTTCCCCACTCCCACCTTTCCTTCCATAATGCGGAATTCGGTACATTTACGTTTGGGCAAACTAGGCAGAGGGTACATTTCAGTAAAGCCAATTAGATATGAGCTAATTTCTTCTCTGTGAAACAGCAGTAAGCAATTAATCAGAATTTTGATCACAACTCAGATGGCAATTCTAATTGCACTTGCCGTTTCCCCAGCAAATATAGAATCATTATCTCCCCCCCCCTCGCCCTCTTTCTAATCATTCTTGCTGCTGGGAGCAAAACATTTCCAAGAACGAGATATTGTCTCCATCAATGGGCAGCATTCTACCTCTGGATTGAGGGCTAGTGTGAGCAGTCTTGGCTGTGTTTTTTAGTTCAAGCTTCAGTGTAATTTGAATGAATACAGAGTGGCAGGCTGGCTTGCTTGCCTGAGGGATGGGGAATTCTGCCTTGTAAAATTATGAGAGGATGAAAGCTAGCAGCTCACTCCATTATAAACCTTCTGGGAGGGGACTTGAGACACCTGACCTCTGTACAGTCACCCACCGTGCATCTAAGGGCATATAGACCAGCAATTTTGGATGTGAGGGAATGCTCTTCTTCACACATGATGTGGTAATATCATTACAGCTAAGGACTTCTCAGCCTTGTTGGTGCCTGGATGGGAGGCTGCTTAAGAGCCTTTTGTCGGTTTCTGTTCACTTCCTGAAGGAGGAGAGTGAGAAATGTCAAAAGTATGTCTGAATTCTGTTCTCTAAATCTGTACTTTTTGACCACTGTGCCAGCAGCATTGGTTGTACTTCTGAGTACTTGCCACAGGAGGCTGCATGACACTGCTCTGCTTGGCCTGACCCGAACCTATCGGAAGTGTGACAGTGGTGCACTGATAGCAAAGTGTGACTGTGTGGTGGCCTGGCCCTTCAGCAGGGGTGTGTGTTGGGCAAGAACGGTGCAGAGCAAAGGAGAGATCAGGAGGCAGTAGCAACTGGAGAAGCCTTTTCGTTGCAGGGACAATTCTGCGCACAGCTATGATCTCTGGTGGTAGCAATAATCAGGAAAGAGGTGCTCAGGAAAGCTGATTTATTCTTAAATGAACTGACATACCACAACCGTCATGACATGAAAAGGCAGAAAAAACTATCCAGGTTTCACGTGCACATTACAAATGTTCGATGTGGGCACTTGCGTAGCTACAATGGAGCAAAGGGGGCAAATGCCCCGGGTGACAGCCGCGGTCTCCTCACAAGGAGACCACGGCTGTTCCCCCCCCCCCCCGTCCCATTGTAGCTACGGAAGTGCCCACATCGAACATTTGTAATGTGCATGTGAAGCTTGGACAGTTTTTTCATGTCATGACGGTTGTGGTATGTCAGTTCGTTTAAGAATAAATCAGCTTTATTTTTGCACCATCCTTTTTGAATAACGCTGTATTTAATATCTGTAGGGTATTGCTGGTATAGATCATCCAATGATTTTGGGGTGAGGTGTCATTAGTATTCTGATGATATTCAGCCCTGTTTTGTTTTTTTTCACCTGGACCAGGAGCTGTGCTGACTTTAGCCCTGCCCCTTGTCATAATGTCTACAAAGGACTACTATCTGTCAGTCAGAGAACTAAAGAAGGATGGACAAACAAAAGATTAGATCCAGAGTTAAATGGAAGTGGTTGTGACTTGGAATCTCTGTTGTGACAGGCTCAGATTGCTGAAATGTGTCTGCTATTTAATCAAATCACGTTTTCTTGCGAAGGGTTAGCCCTGTGGTCTATTTCACAGTGAGGTTTTCCCCTCCACCCTTAGGAAGAAACCCTGAAGTAAAATGTACTTGAAACAAGCTAGTGTGATTATTGTGTGAAAGAGAGTAGAATTCTCTTCCAAACTCAAAATTTGAAGCAAAAAAAAAAAAAGTTGCTTTATAATTTACATTCCAATACAATAATTCCCTCTGAAGAACATCCAGCATTTCTGAGTGCCATAACACACCATAAAACACTTGAATTGATAGTGAGAACATACGGGCAGCGTTCTGAAGATAAATAAAAGCTCTTTTACCTCAGGAAATTGCTACGTAAGCCTTCTCAGCTGTGAGTCTTCTCCCACAGAGTTCTTTCAATTGATGGGAGAAAACGTTGTCTCCACTTTCTGTCTTTTTAGCCATGCTACTAAGAATCACAATTGGTGTGTACCAAACATCATCAAGGGAAAACGAAGCCTTTTTTCAGATATGCACCCACTGTGATGTGGGGGCCACTTCCCTGCTGCGGTACAGATCCTACACCGCAGGGAAACATGAGAGAGTGAGGGTGAATGTGTGAGTCAAGCAACTACATGGGTGGGGACAATCCCATAACCTTTTTCCCCACCTGGTTGTCACCTAGCAACAAATGGGTGTACAAAAGCCAAGCAGCTGACCCCAGTCCAGGTTAGGGTTTTTTTTTTTTGTTCTTTCACACACCCCAGTGCTGTGGGATCGTGTTTTATATAGGACACATATTCTTTCTGAAGTTTCCTCATTTTCAAGTAGAAAATGGCAAATATGGGATGTATATGCCGCAAGCAAAAGAAACGATCGCCACAAACTAGAGCTCTGGGAGTGCAAGGTCCCTTTACGGAGGCATGAAAGCTGGGCCTCTGTCATGTGTTTCCAAGCCAATGCCACACAAACAGGCAGCAGTACGATGTGCACAGCAGCGGCTCCAGAGACCTCTGGCAGTGCTAGTATGTTTGTGGTGGAGGCATGTGATGGGGAGGGCAGGGGGGTTGGGGATGTTCGGGGGAGGGCAAGGAAGGGGTGGTCTTGGTGGCACAGTCATGTGCCAGATCGTATCCCCTCTTTTCCAAGTCACCCCACCCTTTTTCCTCTCCTTGGACCTATGCCATTAAAATGGCTGGTGTAGATCCGAGGAGATCTATAGGCAATTGGGCAGCCTACTTGGGGGGGGGGGATATGTTTACTTTCCTCATGTTGGCTGTTCGATTCCCCCCCCCCTGGATGCAGCGCACGCTCTGCCAGCGTGGCTGTATCAGCACCAATGGTGGGAGATAGGATTGGGCAGTATATTTGACTTTAACTGTGGTCCAACCTGCAGAACTCAGCCTCCTCCTCCCTGCAGTCATTGTGTTTAACTATATCCACTACATGTTGTTGACTCAGTGCACCATCACGATGACTTCCATTTTTTTGTTTGAAACATCAGGGCATGACAGCAGTACGTCACTGGATGCATGACTGAACAAAATGCATGCTGGGAGGAAACAGCTGCATTGCAGAACTTCAGTCCATAACCTACAGTTAAAGTATAGTGTTCCTTTCATTTCTTTAAATAAAAAGCAAGAACCCAAAACAAATGGGGGTCCCAAAACAGAGCCTCCATTCGCTGACGTTCATTCCATTTGTTCTAAAGTGCATTCATTTCAGAATAAATGGAAATAAATGAGAATGGTGTACATTTCTTTTTGTTTCCATTCATTTTGAAAATGAACAAACGTGCCATGTGGCACTTGGAATTTTCTTCTCTTGGTCATGCTGAACTTCCTGTTGCTCGTACCTTGGTGAAGCACAGAATCATCCAAAATGGTTCTGAGGAGGGGAAATATTCCTGGCAGCCTGTCAAAATGTGATTGGTACAAGACCCTTTAAAATAGTTGAAGCCTATGCCTGGAAGGAACTGGAAGCCTTATTTAACCCACATAATAAATAAAATGTACGGCAATATAATAGATTGTGATCGGGATGAGCACAGACTATTAAGTGTTGTGTATATCTGAAAGGACCAAAAGTCTCTATGGCAAATCTTTAGGGTCCTTTGCCCTGTGAAGTAGAAAAATTGCTTTGTATGAAGCTGGGACGTCATGACTATTTACTTTCTAGCCTCTCCTTAACTAGAGGCTTCAGAATATGGCTAGTGTCCTTTTCTGCTGGAAGACACGGGTATTTTAGTTTTCTATGCATCCTAAATTGCAGTGGGAGGCAGAGGAAACTTCAATCCCATGCTTCCCAGCAGCAAGTGACATGCCCAGAAGCATTATTTCTAGTAAAAGAGAAGCCAGAAAAGCTGCTATGATCTCTAGAGAATTTTCCCATCCCAGTCACCAGCTACCACTCCCCACAAAGGTCTTTTTTCTTTCTTTCTTTTTTTGGAGGGGGGAGCTATGAAGAGGGCCCAGGACCTGGCAAGGAGGACTGGCTAGAGTTGGTGCATACCTTTTTCTTCTAGGCTGCAGCTGAATTCAAAGTGGCCACTTCTTGGCTTGTAACGGACTAAGGCTTTTTGAACTGTGAATTCACCCCATCACTATTTGAAATAAGTGTACACACTTGTGTGTTACAGCCACACTTTACTTTGCTGCAAGAAGCACCAGTGTACCACCTGTCTTTCCTGCAGCAATCCTTATATACAAAACTGTCTTAGAAATATGGGTCAGCAAAGAATAGAATTCCAATTCAGATTATTCCTCTTGCATGGCAGAAGGTCACCAGAAGCACCAGCCCGCGTTCAAATCTGGCTTTGTGCATCGCAGAAGAGAAATGTCTGCATGTTGCCAGAAAATCACCCCCATGCTGAGTCTGATCGGAAGGTCTGGATGCAGAAAAAGCAAGCAGGCTGGGCCCAGCTGTACGTTGCGATTTGTGTTTGTGCTTTACGAAAACGTCAGGCATGGGAGGCTTGACTTAGGGTGACTCCGACTTGCCAACTTGGGCAT
Source organism: Plestiodon gilberti rubricaudatus (assembly GCA_026170595.1). Classification (NCBI taxonomy): domain Eukaryota; kingdom Metazoa; phylum Chordata; class Lepidosauria; order Squamata; family Scincidae; genus Plestiodon; species Plestiodon gilberti. The sequence continues at coordinate 141,555,642 of JANXHW010000001.1, read as the reverse complement.
GTTCTAAAGACTTCACCCGAATGTTCAGCCAGCTCCTGATATGCAATATGGTGAAGGGAGTCGCATATGCAGAGCAGGCTGCTCTGTGCTGAGAAGAGCAGACAGGCAGCCGGGGAGTAAGAATGGGGGCAGCATTTCTCTTTGTCAGAGAAATGTGCAAGCTGTGCATCAGCTGTGAATATCTTGAACCTTCGTAGTGTTGGGGCTGCTGCTCTCAGCTCTAGGAAGGGGAGAAGAGACAGGGAGTGTCTTCAGCTCTAAATAACTGTATTTCTGTAATAGACAATGCTTGTTACGCATCCTTCACTGTCAGTATGTCATACAGTTGTACAATGTGACAATTACCTTGTTTTCTATAAACTTCTTTCCCCCCCGATGTCTGGTCTAGAAACAGTATGAATCAGCGGATTTTGTTAGTTTTCATTGTGCTGCTGTGCATCCTTCCTGGTTTGAGAGGAGAGAGCCTCTTGCCATCCTTTCTCTCATTGAGCCTAACACACATACTGTGTGTGTGGGGGGGGGGGAGGTGAGGGGGCAATGGTAGAGTTCTGTCTCTTTCAGTACTAAAAGCACACTTTATCTGCGAGGGTTCCGTTCCCGGAACCCCCGCAAATGCCCAAATCTGCATATAATCAAATCATTGGAGGGGGGGGCGCCACAGTACCTTATTTTTCAGTTGCCACGGACCCACCGCCCGTTGACTCCCACATGCCTTCTGACTAGTCCAAACTGCTGCAAACAGTTTTAAAAAAAGATCGAAAGTGACCTCCGGTTTTGCATTGTGACCGGAAGTCACCTGTGATCGCTTTTTTAATAGTTTACAGCAGTTTGGACTAGTTAGAAGGCGTGCGGGAGTATAGAAGCGGGCGGTGAGCCTGGCACAGCTGAAAAATAAGGTATAGTGACTCCGCCCACAGTGGGACTCCTACTTCCGGGGTTAGCCATCTGCACTGAGTCAAATCCCCGGATGGCTAACCCACAGAAAAAGAGGGCCCACTGTATAAGAGATATGCAGTACCTGAGACAACTGAGGGAACAGCAACTTCGTTCTCTCATTTCAGGCTCACTCAGGGGCATAAACAGAGTAAATGGAATGGTGGGTGGAATCGCCTGAACTGTCTAAACTATTGCGTCTCTCCATCTTTTTTGGGAGGCTGAGCTTGTATACTTGAATTCTCACGTCAATCATGTGCAAGATGTGGGCCGACTGTAACTTCCTGATGGACATCCACATACCATGTTTCCCTGAAAATAAGGCATGTCTTATATTAATTTTTTGCACCCAAAAACACAGCATGTCTTATTTTCAGGGGATGTCTTATTTTTTTACCAGTATGTACACAACAAACAATGAAAAATTACAGGCACCAAATTGCAGGCACTTTCTTTACCTTTTCCACGGCACTTGGCTGCCTGGTCTCCTGCCACTGCTGCCATTTGCCCTCGCCGCCTCCTGTCCCACGGGCCGTCTGCACTGCGGCCTGCTGGGAACGTTCGCCCCCCAAGCTCCGGTTTTCTTTTTCAATTTCAGCAAGGCTATTCTCGATTTCAGCGAGGCTTTCTCAATTTCAGCGAGGCTAGTGCCAGGCTGGATGCCAATGCGGCCGCAAGCCTGCCAGGAACACCCCCCCCCGCTTAGCATTGCTCTCGCTGAACGCAGCAGCGGGTTCTCTAGAAATGTCCGAGTTCACTTGAACGTTTCCAGAGAGCCTGCCGCTGTGTTCAGTGAGAGCAATGCTGAATGGGGGGTTGTGTTCCTGGTGGGCTTGCGGCCCTGTTCGGCATCCAGCCTGGTGCTAGATGTTTCCAGAGAGCTTGCAACTGCGTTTGGCTTCTGAGCGCGGCTGCGGGCTCTCCGGAAACATGAACATTCGCAGTGTTCAGCAACAGCAATGCTCCTGCCCGGTTGCAATGACAAGCAGGCTCGCAAACCTTGGAACCACGTGTGAAAAGAGCGCTCCGGGGCTTAAAAAACCAAGTGATCGGTACCTGCTGTTGCTCCTCTCTACCGGTACGGCTCTGCTCTACCCAGGTAATCCACCGCCGCTTGCTGTTGCTGCCACTTTAAGAAAGCTTTTTAAGCGCCTGCGCGTGCAGCACTGAGCAGGACACGGGGGGCAATTCCGGATGGCCACAAAGAGCAGCCGACCGGGAAAGAGTGAGGGGGATGTCTTATTTTCAGGGGATGTCTTATTGGGGAAACACGGTAGATCCTGTTGTTATGAATCAAATTCTTGCACATTTGTCTCCCCTGTTACTTTGTATCATGCAAGGTTAAAAAACAATTCTTGGCTGTGAGGACGACTTGATATATGATGAATCTATTCAGGGGTGGCATCACATGTTGACTAGGTCAGACACTGGTCAGGGTACCACACCCATTGGAGGGCTCACCTGGCCAGGCTGACCCCTGAACCCAGTATTGGCTACACCTTTTGACCCTTGGCAAAAGACCTGCAAGGGCCCCTCCAATGGCCTGCTGTCCCCATGCTTTGCAAAGCACATGTGCACACCAGCTACTCCCCTTCATGGTGCCTAGGAACCAGTCTGTGCTGGTTCAGAATATCCCCAAAGAACAGGCTCCAGACACTGATTGGGATAATTGGTTTTGGATCATCTCTAGTGAAGAGTGTAGTTTCTAAGTATTTTTGTGGAAACTCTGCATACCTTAGTGCTTAAAATACACATACCTGTTTTAACAAGGAAGCAGTTATAAAGGACAAAAGAGAATGTTTCTATTCTGAAGCAATCATTTGATTTCCAAAATTTGTTTTTGCAACAGAACAGGACAATTTATTACTGCTGGGAGAACTCTCTTTGGCTTGCCTCCCCCCCCCCCCCCTTTATTAAGCTTTCCTTGTGAATACTGGAAAGATTGTATTTATTTTTCCCCTGAATATTCTCAAGGACAGCTTGAATAAAACAAATGGGTGAAACATGCGTCACATCCCTTGCTAGTCCTACCAACCACTTCCCAAGGGAAAACACACACACACACACACACACACACACACACACACACACACACACACACACACACACACACACACACACACACACACACACACACACACACACACACACACACACACACACACACACACACACACACACACACACACACACACACACACACACACACCTTTTCAGTGTGTGTTACCAGCAGTGGGGAGTGCTCACTAAAGACAAGAGAAGCATATCCTTAACTGGAAATAATATTGAGCATACCACTTCTTCCCAGGGAGCTTGGGATTCCTCTCCCTCCCAATTCAATTTGGAAAGCAGAGAAAACTACAAATCCCTTGCCCTCCCCCAACAACAGGAAATGACAGATCAAGACTTCCAGGTATTTCCTCTGCATCCCTGTTATGCCTCTCCCCCTTCTCAAAGATAGTGGTTTTAGGGAAAGTTGCTTGGGAAGCGGCTGGCTATCTTCAGGGATGAACCCCATTTTGAATTAGAGCTGAATCCAGGGACTCCTGGGCCTGACTCGCTTTTTGACCTGGGGGAGTACCTATTTCAAAATCCCCTAGTTGCAAATTCGCTCTCTACAGTTTTCCTTTGGAAAGTGGTGACTATTGAGAGGGGGAAGAGCAGGGGAGGGGGGAAGCAAACCTCAGAAGCTTCCTAATTCTTAAGACCCTCCCCCCACGATACTGGCAACAATAGTCTAAAAAGTTTATTTGATTAATTCCTGCACTGCCTGTCAAAGAACATACTTTTGTTATGTGCTAACAAACAAGCTCTATCGCTTCCATTTCTCTAGCAAAGCAGGACAAGGCACTTGTGGTGAGTACACACACTCCTGCTAACTGTTATGATGTTTGCTGTCAAATTCATTTATTTATGCAACTGCTGTGGAAGAGCCCCAGGCGGATAAGCAGCCATGAAAGATTTCAGAGTCCTGGTGTGGGGTCATGAAAGAGAAGGGGAGGAGGGAGGGAGAGAGCAAGAGGGGAAAAAAAAATCCTCCACTGGTTATGAGAAAGGAACTGACACAGGAAATGGTCACATATGGCACAGATTTATTGTGTCCGGGACTTCCCATTCAAATCTCATTATATCCACAGCTTGGAGCAGAGCTTGGCACAACCCACGTTTGTTTTTGGATCTGGCATCCAATGAAATCACAGCTCCAGTCTCAAGAAAGAGGTGATGTGGGTTTATTGTGCCATGGCAGAAAAGCCAAGGATCAGAATTGCATTCGAAAAGAAGACTGTTTGACTTTTCTTAGCACAAGGCTGCTAGTCGGAGCAGGAGAAAGGACTGTGAGTGTGGAGGAATAACCCCGTGGGTTTTAAGTACAACTAATGTAGAAATAACGTGAGACAGTACAGCGTTAAAAGTCTACAATATCGAAAGCAGGGAGTCACTAATTTTGCTTCAACCTGTGAAAGGGTTGTGTTATTTGCTAGAAAATTGGCAAAGATCAATTGCAATGCAGGGAACATTTTTATTAGGGTTAAAAAGAGCTACTGCTGATTTTCAGAACATCAGAAACGAGTGATTTTTAATGTACATATAGGCAAACAAAGTGGTACCCATGCACAGGTCATGACTTTTTCCTCCCAGTAGCTCGTGTCTCATTCATCTCACATTGTCTGCTGAAGCTGTGCTCTGTTTGCACACACCCCGCTCCTAATTCATACTATCACCCCTTATGTCTCTTGACTCCCTAAATGATATTTTTTCATGTTCTAATGCTGGCCCACAAAACTCTCATGGATGACTGAAAGGATGGGAGTTGGATTAAGATATTATGAGAAGGCGAAGGCCCAATCGTTCATTTCCTTTTTTTGTGATTTATTGTGAGGAATTCTCTTCTTTGTCTTCATCCCTCAAAAATTTAAACAGACTTTTACCTCAGTTTTCATCTTTATTTTCTATCTTTTTGTTAGTAGTTAGTTTTTACAATATATGTATACAAAATTAGTAACTACTGTACTGTAATCAGTTAGTTATCCCTGCTTCATCATATATGGCAAGCAGGGTAATCTTTAAAAAGTTCTGCTGCTGTGGGGCAAAACTATCCTCCACTGAAGGGCACAACACTTGTCTCCTCTGTTTGAAAGGGAGTTATGTTGTGAACACCTGCATCCAATATAAAAAAAGTCTCAGTCAGATGAGGAAGAACAGGGAGCTTCATCTCAGTGTTAGTGCTCTGTTAGTCATCCCTCACTCCCCCTGCAACAATTTTAGTGGCTCTTGCAAACCCACCTCTTTTTCCATTGTTGCTAGCAGCTTCCTTGAAACATGTGAGTCACGTGCCACATAAATTCACCTTAAAGAGCCATCAGGACTGTGGCCTTGCCCACACAGGTACAGCAAGCGCCATAAATCCATTCTGGGTGGGCAGTCGGTACTGAGGAACCCGCTAAAAAGAACGTGAAACACCATCATTCAGGGCCAAAGTCAACAGAGCAACCTTCTGGGGCTCTAACATCGATCCCCTTTACATTGGTGGCTCAGGTATCAACACCTGTACACCAGTACAGGTTCTAGTCTTGGATTTCATTCCTGTGGGCAAAAGATCCTCATTCCTGTTGGAAGATCCTACCTTACAGCAAAATCCTATGCATGTCTTCTCAGAAGTAAGCCCCATTGAATTCAATAGAAATTACTCCCAGGTAAATGTGCTTAGGATTGCAGCCTTATTTAGTATCGAGAGGGAACTAAGGGACACCTTAACCCACAGAAGGAAATCTTCAATCTGCAAGATTTATTCAGCAAAGTGGAACTGTTCCTGTGCCTATCTGGCATCTAAGAACTTTCAACCAAGGGATGCCTCTGATCAGGATATCCTCCAGGATATCCAGCCTAAGTCTACAGGTTAGGCTAACTCTTCTCTCAGTTAACTTTTCTGCCATCTCTGCCTTCATTGGGCAATAGACAATGCATTTTTTTCCACACCATCTGCTTCGATTTTTAGAAGGTTTTTGAAGAGCCTAGATAACCACTTATTGAACCTCTGTTTCCATTGTTGAGTTGATCCTGGAGTTATATCGGTTTATGGGCAACTCTTTCGAGCTTATGGCTTCAGTGGACTTATACCTTCTCACCTTCAAGATGGTGTTTCTAACAACCATTACTTCTGCACAGAAGGCCAGTGAACTGTGTGCTCTGTGTTCTGACCCTCCATTCATCAGATTTCATCCAGACAAAGTGGTGTTGAGACCAGACATTGCCTTTTTGCCGAAGTTAGTCTCAGCATTCCACATTAATCAAGACTTGACGTTGCTTGTGTTCTTTCAAAACCTGGCTTTGGAAGGAGAAAGATCTCTCTGCACACATGGAGCATTAAGTGAGTCCTTTTCTTCTGTGTTCATAGAACAGCATTATGGTAATCTGTGCAGACACATGACCCACCCGACAGTCCTCTCTGCTGGTCTGACTTTAGTCGCTGGATGTTTCTTCAAATGCTACAATTTGAACTTATGGGATGGTCCTCAAAGGGATTGAGCATTCTTACTGCCTTCAAGGCACATAGTGTGTGCTCAGTTTCCCTCGCTCAAAAGCAGGGGCAGAATGCTTGACATTACAGCGGCGGAACTTTGGTGGAGCGCGTGGAGCAGGAGCTCCAGGCACTCGGGCGGGCGGGGGGCACGCTCGGGGGGCACTTACCGATGCGAAGCGGTTGGATCGGCCGGCCCTCCCTCCCTGGAACCCATTCGGCTCCAAAATGAGCGCAAAATGGGCGAGGGGCGCGTCGACGTGACGCGAGGGGCGCGTCGGCGTGACGCGATGCAGGCCCTGCCCCCACGTGCCTGGGCGCCGGGAGGGCGCCCATCGTTTCTGCTTGACAAAACTTTAGTTCCAGGTAAGCAACTTGTCCTTTCCTGCTTGCTAACAGTTCCCCATATAGCCTTCATAATGCCTGATCCCAAATCTTGGCAGCACGGCTTTTTTAGGATTCCCTGCAGTTGGCAGCATCATCTTTCTCCACTCTGACAAAGGCCCTATATCAGTCATGACACTGCTTCGACTTCTATCACTAGTGCTCTGAGCTTTAGCAGGCAATCAGAACATAGGAACAACCTATGAAAATGGAATCCCAGCTCCCACCCCATCCCTGGTGAACCTCCTGTGACTGCTAGACTAGGGAATGGTCACTGACACTCCCACATTTGCCTGAAATCCAAGCACTGGATGTCACATTGGAATAGTAGGGCCCTGTGTACATTGTGTAGAACTCCACACAAAGCCTTGATCTGCTTGCTTGTTGTCTCATGATATACCGTATTTATTGTAGGGATATGGCAAAGTGACTCTGTGGCAAACTATTCCCATTTTACAGAGATACAGAGAAACTGAAGGACAAACTAGATGTTACACACACAAAAAAAAACACATGTAACAAACCTTTTCCTCCCAGAAAAAAAGCAACTTCAGGAGAGAACAATGTGAGGTGGATAGCCCTTCAGAGGAGAGGTTGCTTAACACTTTTTACCCATGTGGTGTTCCTTTGCTCCCACTCACCCTCCCCCCCCAAATCCCCCCCCCCGATGTCCACCCTCCCCCTGTGGGTTTTGAATGCATGTTTGTGAGAAGAATCTTACTAGGTGGTTTATGAAACTGAAGGAAACTACTGAAGATGTAGTTCTCTTATTTGGCCACTGAATTATTTGTCTCACTTCCTCATGGTGGAATGTGCTGGATAGTTTGCCCAGGGCCACTGAGTTATAGTGTGTTGGATACTGTTCCATTAATTATGTCCACCACATTTCCTTTTAACTTGGTGGCTGCATTTGTATTTGCATTAGAAATAAGTGGCTGGCAAATCTAGGCAGCCAGAAACAACATTGCATGACATTTTTTTTTTGATAAAATACATATTAGAGAAACTTGATGATACCTCTTTGTTTCAGTCAAAAACTCCTATATTTTCCTTTACAAGCATACATTGTGAAATCTATCATAAACTGGGGAAGAAATTAGTAAAAGGAAATGGTGGCACTAACCTGAAGGGGAAAATCATTAATGTTGATGTATTTCATTCAATTTTAAATGTAGAACTTTTGGGGGCATTGGTGAGTAGGAGTGGGGGCAGGCAACAGCCAGCAAAGGTTTCTATGCCTTTAAGTAAAAATATTATTTAAAAACGCACACTTTAAAACAAAACAAAACTTCCCTCTTGGTCCATTTTCTAAATAAAGGATACGAGTTGTATGGGGTGTTTTTCTTCCTAAGCAAAGAGGACCCCCACGGCATATTTTTCTTTTCAAATGTGAAATGAGGTGGAAAATCCTCATTTCACGACAGGAAGGACAAATATTGACACAAAGTTAATATTTGTCAGAAGCCCTGGAAGCAACCTGAGTGTTTGAAAAGAAGTAAATTAAATAAAATAACAAATTCGATGCAAAGGGGTTGGTTTTTTTTTTTTTTAAATTTGTATAAAAGAGAATCCAATGTCTTGACTGCAAACAAGTAGCTAAAGTAAAAGTGTATGCTCAAACATGCATGCACAGGACAAAACCTTTCATTCTCTCCCTCTTGGACAAACAATGGACTTTTGTGTAACACATCTGCGGTCATTAAAGTCACAATACAAGAAGAACTTCATGTTGGTGCAAAAACCCAGTCTCTCTCTCTCTCTCTCTCTCTCTCTCTCTCTCTCTCTCTCTCTCTCTCTCTCACACACACACACACACACACACACACACACACACACACACACACACACACACACACATTTTTTTTTAATTTCTCCTGATCCACACATCATTCTTTCATCTCATGTATCCACCTGCAGCTGGCTTCTTGGATTTTTCGACTTTTACTGCCTCACACGCACACCTATTTCCCCCTCTCTTTTTGTTTTGTGCACAAACAAATATAACCTGTTTTAATCTAATTTTAGCCATTTAGGAGGAAGGCTTCTGGAATGTATCACTGTTATTGTTCATCTCCAATGTAAATAGCACATGTCACCTCAATATTCAGTGGTCAATCAGTATTTATTAAGCCCTGTCCATTCTGGCCTTTTCCTCTGAGGAAAGCCGCAAGGCAGATTAGCTGCTGCCCCTGACACGGTGTGTCACTTATCTATTTGTGTTGATTATGAGAGTCAGCTGTGAGCAGGCCTTTTTTCCCCTTCCCCTCCCAGCCCCTCTTACAAGCACCCCTGCTTGGATTTTCATGAGGAAATAATCAGATTAGGCTTTCAGCGGTGAGTTCATATGGAGTTCTCTTTTCTCCGATGTGCTACTAACTGAATAAACGTGTTTTGTGGTAAATTGTAAATGACATTATGATTACCAAGGCCAGCATGGCTTTCATTTTAAAAGTGATCGAAATGGCTGGCCACAGAAATTGTGACTGGCAGATAAGACCATTTGAAAGAATGGAGGAGGGAGGGTGGCGAGGGAGAGAGAAAAGGCCAACCAAGGCTCTAGCAACCTGCTTACAGAGAAGGTTACTAGGACTGATAACGGAAATTCCAGCCCTGACAAAAATATGAGCAGGGCAAGAATGGAGACATGCAAAAGAGGAGTGTCACCGAAAGAGTGACTCAGCTATTTGCATGAGGTTAGAGGAGGAAATCTGGCAACAGGACTATAAGGAGTCATTTGCATACCCAGGATATGCTCCTAGTTTTTTTAGTCTTCCCTCCTAGCCAACACACCATCCATAGTCCAAAAGCACTGTCCTGCTGTCATTGAGATTATATACATCCATAAAAACCCACGTATAACTGGATTGTTGGGATTCTTGTTGGGAAGAATTGTAAATACGGTAGATTTGCCTGCTGGCTGGGGGTTTGTTTTTACACATGCCTAGATGCTTTTTTTTTGATTTGGACCTGGTTGCCAGACGAGTGTTTTTTTTTTTTAAAGAGAGACTTCAAGAAAGGCTTATTATTTTTCCCTTTGCTCTAAGTAGCCCCCATTTATTTAGTTTCATTTTGCTGGTATGTATTGTGCATACATGCACAATTGAAAGTGTTGGTGAGTGCACACAACGTGTGTGCAAAATTCCCAACGTAAGTTAGGTGGCAGGAGAGGGAGATGGCAGAATCAGGAGGGCTGGAGAGAGCACCACAGTCACCTGCAGCCAGTAAGGCTGAAGTTGTAGCAGCAGAAGGAGGAAGAAAATGACTGGACCAGCTATACCACGTTAATCTGTAGTCAGTGCTACCAGGCTATTTTATACTTCAATCCCTTGTATTATTGCAGTCCTTCTTGAAAGTTTCGCAATGCATCCAGTCTTGGGTGATCTTTTTTAAACAAAGAACTGGACCACTTCAGATGATACTGTCTGCCCATGCCCACCTGTCTTATCAGGTGGTGATAAAGGTCATGAGTATGCATATCGCACACACACCTTCCCAGTGCACCATTCTGACCTGCAAAATCATGTAGGGGGGGGTAGACCATCCAAACCACCCCCACGTTGATTTACATACTACATGAATATAGCATTTAAATTGTGTGTGAGAAGCAATTCAGATGATACACACACACACACCCCACACATGAGTGTGTGACGCAAAATGGCTCATTAGGTCCAATGTGTGTCAAATTTACTTGGGGTCTCTTAACAATTAAGGTGTAACTAATCTGTGTTGATCATGAATATGATAATGAAGTAAGTAAGTAAGAGCTTCAATATGAATAAGTAAGAGCTTAAGAACATAAGTTTGATCCTGCAGGATCAAACCAAGATCCACCTATTCCAGCATCCTTTGCAAGAATCCCAGTACCAAGCAGGCAGTAGGTGATGTACAAGAAATTAGCCAGTGGTCCACTGGTGAGTCAGCTGTTGGACTGAAGAAGGCAGAAGAAATGAAGCAGATCTGATGGGATGATGGCCAGATCTGCTTCATTTCTTCCGCTTGCCTTCATTTCCTCAGTTGTATCTTCAGAAAACATTTCCTCAACTATCTCCTAAAGTAGTGACGGCCCATGCCTCCCTGCTGCCTGCTCCCCCACAATTTTGCTGCCCCTGTGCATGTGTGCCTACCCACCCCTTCCATGGATGAGAGGGGAGGTCAGAGGAGCAAACAAGGAGAGCCCCGCTCATCCACCTGCTTGTTTGCTCACTCACCCTCCTTATCTATGGGACGAGCATTAAGAACCTGCCCCCTGTGGATAGGGAAAGGAGAGAGAGGCATCCCGCCTCCTTAACTTACCAGGACTGCAGCTTTTGGTTCAAATGTAGTAGCACATGCTGGGTTTTCAGCATTCAGACCAGAAGTGGTTTGGAGGAGGGAGGCTGTGCGCTGCGCTCTTGGTAAGTTAAGAGAAAGCAAGGGGGTGGATTCCAGATCACCTCTCCCTGCTCATTTGTTGCTTTGTAAGCACCAGATGGGTGGAGAGATGCAATTGGAGCTGCAACAACATTTTTTCCCTTACCCCTTCTTCCTCCAGCAGCACTGGAGGGAGAAGGGGCTGCCACTGCCATGAAGCAATTCACACTCAGCAAGCCAGAAGAGGATCAGAGCCCCACCCCTTTAACTTTTCCGTTCTATGCAACCATTTCAAGTTGCTTCATGGTAAGACCAGCACTGTCCTAATGCCACTCCTTTCTTCAAATCTGACCTCCTACTAGTTCTGCCAAAATTTCTGTTTCATTGCCGAGGCTAGGGCATTGTGCTGGTTGTGATATGGCACAAAGTTGGAGTTGGGGGTTATGACCATCATTATTGTCAAACTGATTCGTGAAGGCCATATTATCTCATATCAAGATATGATACTAACAATAAATGTTCATGCCCTATAAATGTTCTAGGCGTGGTTGTATTTTTTTTTCCTTAGACATTCTATTAACACACGTATCGGGAAACATTTTCTTATAAAACATTAGTTTTATCAGGTTATTAACTGATTTTCGTCTTTCTCAGGAAATCTGGAATTAGATTTGGAATAATCATACACAAACTTTGATTTTTCTGCAAATGTATGGAATGCATAGAGTTTGCAGACATCTCCATATTTTATATAATATGAACCATTGACGGGTGGGAGGGGTCTGGAACCACATGTTCCGTTCCGTCATGACATTCAGCAAGAGCGACATTCTGTAACTGTCTTGCTATTTCTTCAGACATTATTGCAAATCGTCTGACAAAATTTCAAGAGCTGGCAAGGCTTGTAAACCACCTTGAGAAATTTGTTGGACGTCTGCATATAAATGCCTTAAATAAATAAGTCTGTGTTGATAGTTTATTATTTATTTAACAGGTATCTATAGGGAAGACAGAAAGTGCATCTACAAACCTTCAGCAAATGGATATTTCTGTAAGGAAACAGGCCATACAATGGTGACGTTGGAAACCATGGATACAGATTCAAGTCACAGCAAACGCTCTCCGCCAATATTGGTGACCAGCACTTTTGTTGATACTTTCAGTGATTCTGTTTCTCAGACATCTTGCTGTGCCTCAGAACCTTCGTCAATATTTTACTCTATATTGCCATCAAACAAGCTCTCAAAGATTTGTTTTGCTGGTCCGGTGCCTTGGTCATTAAGACTCTACCCTAATGGTGGTCACAATGCTACCAGAATCCTCTTAGGTATCTTCTATGATAAACCACGAAGCTTTCACGTTTTTGTTAAAGGGAACTATATCCCACCAGCTTTGTCTTTTTCCAAACCTACCTTGGAAAACACAACAGGAACAAATTACTTCAGCTTCCAGGAGAATCTTCTGTATGTTGCCATTCATTGGGATGAGCCTGTTGAAATATATACATATAATTCCCTCCATGTTGCTTTCACCAAAGAAGAGATCAGTGGAGAGGAGACTCAAGCATTGGTGATTCAACGTTTAGCTGATTTTTTACAGATTGGGCATGACCAAATCAGAATAGTGCACAAGTCATCCGGAAGTGAGAGCTCATTAAAGGCTATTGCGGACAATGCTACAAAGAGGAAATATCAGTGCCCCACTACGAACTCATGCTTGTTTACTCAACATAGGACTGACCGACAGAAAACTGTAACTGGTTCAGTAACGTCTGAGGGTTTGCAGCCGTACCATTCAGTGATGGGTTCAAGAGTGCTAATCATGGAAATCAGTGATCCACCATACTTTCTAAGATACAAGCATGTTTCCTCATTTTCAAGTGACAGATTAAACAGTTTAGCTAACACTCTTATTGATGCCCAGCAGGTTGGCGAACTTCAGCGAGCCCTCAAATTGCCAATTGACTCTTTAGTGGTGACAGTTTCTGCCAATTCAGTTCTAGCAGAAGGAAATTCTAGGTAAGTGTACTGCGTGTATGCTGTTTTAAAATAGTATCACTATAATTACTAATGTAGTGTTTGGATATTTATATTGAAACCAGGGACTGAACTGTTTCAAAAAGATAAGTCATGCATTTTGTGGTGCAAAGGAATTATGAATAGGAGTGTGTAATATGTGTGTGTGTTTTTACACACACACACACACACACACACACACACACACACACACACACACGGTATGTTGAGGAAGGGTTGGACTTTTCTGTGTCTCTTCCAGAGAGAAATGGCATAATATGTTCCACTCCTCTTTCTTTCACCTGGTGCCTTGATAATTTCTCCTGTAAATTTCATTTTGATGCATATCCTGGTAGAATTCCTAATAGTAAACTGATGCTTCTTTGCTATGTTCATCATGTCCACCAGTAGCAGAGGTAATAATGATAGCAACTCTCAGGAACCAGGTAACCATATCAAAGCACAGAAGTGCTTGCCTATCCAAACCAGACACAAAAAGGCTTGTGATCATTTTCACCCCAATTGCAAGCATTTCTAAGCATCCTTGATCAAATGCTCGTGAAACCTGTACTTACAAGGGAAGTTGACTAAATATCGTTGTTGTTGTTGTTGTTATTATATAATAATAATTATAATAATTATAATAATTATAATAATAATAAAAAACTGGAATTTCACAGGTCACTTATGCTGGGGAAGATAAACGAGGAAAGAGTTGAAAAGTTGAAAAGAGTTGAAAAGTATTACACTGAAAAGAGTTTTAAAAATTTAACAGTTTCAAAGAGATTTTCAAAAACTCTTGAAGTTTGCATTGTATGTTGGAGAGTCTAGAAGAGGAAGAGAGCATGGCACAGAAATGGAGGCTTGTTCACAAGTACTGGCTAGGGCTTTTAAAAAAATTGTTCTGAGGAAATAAGAAGTAGAGTTACGTTGTGTGCCCTCCATCTGTACCAAACATTCTGGGATTGTCATTGCTAACAATCCTGGATACACTTTTGTTACACTGCTGCTGGAGGTTGTTGGTGCAGAGCTGGATGGCTACTGGAAGGAATTGAGATGGGAGGGGCTTGGGGGAGAAGGTTTGCTGCTGACAGTGGCAGGTTGATATGTGCTCTGTCTTTGTGATGTGGTGTTGTTGAGTGCTGTTTGCTGTGTACTTCTGTGATGACTGAGCTTTCCCCTGCTCCCTTCTTTTTCCCAAATGTTTCCCTTAAGGAAAACATATGTGTAAGTTTCATCAGGAAAGAGGCTTCCCTGAGACACTGTGAAAGCAGCACCATTGCAGAAAGACAACATGGCCAGCAAATGAGTAGTTTTGTGTATTCCATATCTTTTTCATCTGGCTTCCCCAAGAACCATAGATTCTAGCCAGTCCCCCTCTGCTGGGGTTGACATGTGTCAACTGATTGGGCATCCAAGTACACCTGCTCAGGTCAGAGGGCAGGTAGGGATGCCTAGGTGGCCATAAACCATCCAGTTGGATGGGTCCATGACATCATCGAACCTAGGTTTCTTAAAGTTTGTGTGTCTTTCAGCTTGGTTCCTTTGAGGATGCATCTGTGTGTGGTCAAACTCTCACATACCTCCCTGGGAATTAAAGGAAAGTAATAGATCCACCAATCTGATAGTGGGGTAAATACAGCAAGATTTAGATATATAGTACTCCCTCCATATCTGCTGGGGATATGTTCCAGGTCCCTCCGTGGATACTTGAAACCGTGGAAAAGAGCGAACACCCCCTCCATGGTTTCCTGAGGGGCCCCCCCCGCCCTGCCTCCTCTGTGGGCAGGCATGCTCAACCCCCCCCCAGCTCTTATTTTTCTTTCAGCAAGCTTTGTTTCTTCCTTAAACAGAGAAGCAGCCTCCATTGCAGGTAAGTAGAACGAGACTAAGTCCTGGAGAGGCTCTGCAAGGCTCTACTTGCCTGCAATAAGCAGCCAGAGGCTGCTTCTCCTGTTTAAGGAAGAAACGAAGCTCACTGGGAAAAAAGTAAAAACCTGGGGAGGTCCCCGTGATCCGTGGATAACTGGAACCGTGGATAGCGAATCCATGGATATGGGGTCCCACCTGTACTATATTAGGGAAATATTTTACTTTTCTGCCATCACCTGCTTGTATTCTTGCTAAAATTCATACCTGGGCACTGCCAACACCCAAGCTATTTTTCAAGCCTGCTTGTTGTCGTTGTTTTCTTTCCTCCTTGTATTATCCAATGATGTGTCTTCTAGATATCATTGGACCTGCATAAGCCAGAATCTGATTATTTCTAGATTTCATCTCTAGCATGGCCACAAAATAGAGCAGGCAGGCAGGCAACTGTGGGCAAGTGCACTATAGAATTCCTTCAGGAAATCATCAAATTCCAAACTACACTTACCGGTAATAGGAATCAGAGTTTGAAGTAGATCTTTCTCACTTCTGAGTTTTAAACGATCCTCTAACCTTCTTAAATTATCATCAAAAACAGGAAAGAAACCTGTTTCTTTTGGCAAGTCATATAGTCATGGTCACATAGTCATGGTTACAATTAATAATGTAAGCCATGGTTTTCTTTATCTGAAAAATATATACAGTATTATTGCTTAAACTTAATACATCTGTGCATCTATTAAGCCAGATTCCTATCTTTCAGTTCATGATATCCATATACTTCATCATAAGAACATAAGACGAGCCCTGCTGGATCAGGACAAAGGCCCATCTAGTCCAGCTTCCTGTATCACACAGTGGCCCCACCAGATGCCTCAGGGAGCACACAGCCAACAAGATAACCTGGGGAATTGTTTCCCTCTTTTCCAGAGCGACATCCTCCAGCCCTGAGACTCCCTTCCCTGGCAGCTGAGCAGCTGGCCAACTGAGGGTGGGATGACGCCTCCACGTCCCTAGAAGTCTCACCCTGGTCCCTCTCTTCCTATCTCTGCTTCTCCAGGTCAGCAACCATGGCTTCAAGGGAGCGAACCCGTTTCCTGAGAGCCTGGAGCTCTTTGCACCGAGCACACACCCATGACTTATGCCCAAGAGGCAGATAATCATACATGTGACACTCGGTGCAAAACACTGGATAGCCCCCACCCCTCTGCTAGCTGTCTGACTGCATAGCTTTTGTGTGTAAGGTATGTGTTTATCTAAGTTTGGGTACCTTAATGTTGTTGGAGCTCTCCTTTCTTCAAGGGAAGTGCCGGGCAGTGTGTGGGGCCTGGCTTCCTCGTCCCGCTGCTGAACTCGCACAGCTGCTTAACTCGCTGTGTCTTCTTTTACCTTAGCACTTTGTCCCAGTGAGGCCACTCGCTGCTCCTGAAAAGGGCTCACTTGCAAACCAGCCACAGATTTAAACTGTTATGTAGCTCCTCCCCCTGCCTACCTGAAAGTTTGAAAAGACTGGCCTCTAAGGGTGGGGCCTGATGGGATTTACTGGCAGGAATTTGTTCAGGAATAAATAAGGAATATTTATTCATCAATAAGGGCCTACTAACATTTGAGATATAAAAGTAATTAACTCTTCTTGTTCCTCTTCATATAAGATGCAACTGCAATCAAGAATAAATCCCAAGTACTACAAGCTCACCTTATTTTAGTCTAATAGTTTCAACACCATAAACCTACAAAAGTGGAGATGGTCAATTATACCATTCAGGATTTGAGATCTTTGCTATTGGTTTAGTGTGGCATAGGAACAACCATTCTATGCATGTTGGATTTTTTTTTATTGTAGTTACTTGGGATGGGCTAATTTTACAAATGAATCAACATGTATCGATATTGCAACAAAAGTACATCCTGAAAAATCTTCGAAATGCAATGCAACCAGGTTGTATTGTGATGCAACTTTCCAATCATTTGTAAGAGTGATTTAGCACACTGAAAATCCACTGAAAAAGTCAGCTTGTGTTAACTTTAACATGAATTGAGTCTAAGGAAAGTGGAATTGTCTCATACTCTTTTCACTACTATAGGGAGAACATGTCAACATGAAATTCCTACATGGTAGGGGAGAATCAAGTTTTTCCATTCAGTTTTTCCACGGTCCATTGCTTAATATAGATGTAACAAATTAACATGCTTCATTAGTAGAAAGCATACTGGGTGAAGGGTTAAATGCTTTTGGCTGCTGGGCACTTGGATTTTTTTTTTTATACTCTCTCTTTAGCTGGAGGACCTTGTACCCACAGGCCACAGTCACATTATCAGCTAGAAATTGGATAACGACAGCACAATGACAAATCCAGGTTGCTTGCAATAAGGTGCTAATCCCTTTGCTTTAATATCGAAGCAGCATGTAATGATGTTTGGACATCACTCCAGTTTACTGACGACCCCACTGGGGCCTGCAATAGAACTGTACAAACCACCTAACAAGGTGTCAGGTGACTGCCGTCGTCAAAGCAACGGACATTGCAATCTAATCTTCCTTCCATCCCTTCCAGCTCCCAATAAGGCCCAGGTTATAGAAGTGGCCCATCGATGCTTGGTAACTGGAATCAATTAACGTTAATTCGTGCAATGCTATGATGTATTGTGATCACTTTCATTTCGGAGAAGGGGGAAGGAATTGCTATAATTCACCTAAAATGAGGTTGTCTGTGGTGCTGAGGTATTAATTGGGTGTCCATATTAAATGGGAAAGGAGCACAGCAGTGAAGGAAAAGTGGATGAGTGACTCTCTTGGCTGCTATTGACCTATCAGAAGAAGACAGTGCCCTTTTCCTTTGCTTTTATCTATTACAGTTTTCCCTATTGTGTGTCAAGTTGATGTATTATAAAAAATTCATTTGGTGACCTTTCACCCCCTTTGCAGATTAAACAATTTCACCGGGATGGCATCATTAAGAGGGCCTTGCATTTAATGATGATTTCTCTAAAAGGCCACGGAGATTCGATTTTAAGCTAACAGATTTATTGCACTATTATAACATATCGTAAAAAACTCCACCACCTATGGTCTAGTTTTAGGATAGAAGCTGTTTAAGAGTTTATGCGGAGCTTAAAGTGGTATTACCTTGGGATATGCTACAGGAGCCAATCAGCCTGTGTCTGTCCTGTGGCACAATACTGTTTACATGTAGCAAGCTATGTTGCTCAGGTGCTAAACTTGGGAAGTGCGTTAGAGGACAGTCTTGCTTCAGTTCTTAACAGCTGGCAGGTGTTTTGGCAAGGAAAGGGTCACATAGTCATGGCTACAATTAATAATGTAAGCCATGTTTTTCTTTATCTGAAAAATATATACAGTATTATTGCTTAAACTTAATGCATATAGAGTTGCAGGGAGAATCATCTGGTTGCTATGGGGAACTATAGGGTGTTCACTGAAATGCTGAAAAATTGAGGTAGAGGGAAAAAAGAATTTTACTATGGAAACTGGTCATTTGTTACACAACACAGGAGCTTTGGGAGTTGCTCTGGGAAATATCTAAGTATGTAATGCAATAATTGCCCTTGCCATCACCAAACTCCCTCATCCTTTTCAGATAAGAGTAGAGGTGGCTAATGCATTTGGCCAGGGCCTAGTACCAACAGGGAAGGGCTATACATTGTTAACTTGTGCCAAGGAGACAGACTGCAGAATTCCAACCAATTGCTGGAAATCATGGCTCAGAGAGAGACAGAGAGACAGAGACAGAAAGAGGAAAAATGTCAGGAGTTCTATTGAAGTTTTATTTACTTACTTAAAATATTTCTACCCTGTCTTTCCCCTTGTAACCAAGGAGCAGGTTACAACACAAAATGCAATAAAACATATTAAACAATAAAATACAGCAAAATAACATAACAGCAGGAACAGCACCCAATAATCAAACAAACAAACAATAAATGAGAAGGCCAAATTAAAAAGCCGAGATAAAACAAAAAAAGTTAATGCCTGCCAGATGGCCCATGGGGAGGGTGAGTTTCTCAGTTCTAAAAGGAGGGAGTTCCATAACTGTGGCACCGCTATGGAAAAGGGCCCTACCCCATGTTGCTGCCAACCTAGCTTCAGCTGGTAGAGGCACACACTGGAGGGTCCTCTCCAGATTACCTTAGCGAGTGGGCATGTCATACAGGAGAAAGTGGTCTCTCAAATACCATGGTCCCAAGCCATAAAGGACTTAAAAGATCAAAACCAGCACCTTGAATTATGCCCAGAACCAAACCAACAGCCAGTACAGTTGTAGGATCAGCAATCTGACCGAGTGAAACCGCCAAACTCCCATGACTACACAGCTGCAATTTCCAGACAGTCTTCAAAGACAGCCCCAGGTACAGCACATTGCAGTAATCAAGTCTTACTGTCACCAAAGTGTAGACCACTGTGGTCAGGTCTGACCTATTCAGGTAAGACTGCAGTTGGCCCACGAGCCTAACTCGTTGGACCAAGAGGACCTCTGTCTGGTCCGGATTTAATTTTGGCTTGTTAGCCCTCATTCAGTGCCCTACTGCCCCCAGGCAAACCTCTAGGCTAGGACTATGTCCATGGCGTTCCCCCAATCTACTAGACTAGTCAAAAAAAGGAGATGAGATTAGTCTGGTGTAACTTGGTATTGACAAACCACGCTGGTGCCTAGAAATCACCCCATTCTTTTCAGAGTGCTTACAGACACTCGGCTTAATAATTTGTACCAGGAACTTTCCAAGTATTGATGTCTGTAGTTTCCCAGACTATTCCCCACCCCAAATATCCCCACCCCAAATTCCTTTATTTTTTAAAAAAAGTTTGGGACAACATTTACTTAAGAACATAAGAAGAACCCTGCTGGATCAGGCCAAAAGCCCATCTAGTCCAGCTTTCTGTATCTCACAGTGGCCCCACCAGATGCCTCAGGGAGCATACAGGACAACAAGATACCTGGGTGTTTTTAAACAGCACCTGTCTCATTTCTTCTTACCTGCAATTAACCTATAATAAAGTGGCCCATTCTCCCATTTTATGTGTCTTGCATGTTCGTTGGAGGGTGCACGGGCAATTAGCCAGGAAGAACAAAGGTAAAATGTACACATGATTGGTTAGAAACTTCCAAAAGAACTCTCCACACTATTGAATTGCAAGAAAGTAATAAAAAAATCACTTTTCCAATAAACATTTGGTTATGAGAAAGCTGTATTTTACAGTGGAAAAGCATTTCATGTGTTATGTGTTGACCAGGTTTAATAAAACAATAAAAACAACAAACAAGTTAAACATCTGAAATCTGGCTTTAATGGACTGTCCCATTCTCCTCAGAGGAAAGGTGTTGGCAGGCTTTTGCACTGAAGCTTGAAAAACTTTCTCTTTCATGCAAGAGAAAGATGATCTATCACATCCATGTTGGCCTGCATGCTTATATGCCCACCGTTTATCACGTTTGTAAAATGGCATGAGGTATATAGTGTGTATACAGTATATCAAGTCAAGAAGCTTTATTGGCATTAAAGACAACATAAATCAACATACATTACATAACAAATATTACAAACAAACAAACAACCAGACATCGGGCTACGGTCTAGGGGCCATTGCATCATATATCTGATGCACAAGACGAAACGATTGAACAAACAAAGGCTGAAACCCTTTCCAATGTATCACCTTCCTCTGTCGATAAGATGTTTCGCAATATCTCCTGATCTGCTAAACCCTGGAATTTGGCAATTACTGGGACTAGATGTTCTGTGCGGGAAGCATTGTGGAGCGAGCAATATAAGAATGTATGTGAGAGGGTCTCTACACAATTCATGCCACATGGGCAATATCTCTCAGACATTGGAATTCCATTGTATCTTCCTTGTAGCAAAGCAGACGGGAGGACATTGCATCTCGCTAAGGAGAGAGCTCTACGATTCTGCGGACATTTGAGAATATATAAGTATGGGGCCATCTTACCTAGCGTAAATGAAATGTGGAATTTTAGCGGGGAACAGGAAGTACAAGCTTTGCTATGCAGCTCCTGGTATTCAATATCTAAGATTCGTGTCTTTATTTCTCTATATGCCACCGCCTGGTTAAGCATACCTAATCTCTCTGTGTCCAAACCCAGGGATTTTAATTTCCTATATAGATCTATCAACTCAGTAGGTAAATCCGGTTCCAGCAGAAGTTGAAATATCACAGTATCATGATCAAGATTATAAAGTACTCTGAGCCAAAATTTCATAAGCCTCAACCATGCCAAGGTCTGTAAATGGATGAGGCCTGTTTCAAGACAAAGTACTACATATGGGACACAGTTGGGCAGCCCAAGAATTTTGCGAAGAAAAACTGCTTGAATTCTTTCAATAGTTTGATCGAACGCATTGTACCACATAGGTATTCCATATAGAATTTGTGGGATAATCTTTGCCTTATAAACCTCTATACCCGCTGGTACATATTTATTCCCACAATTAAAAAAGAACCTAGTTACTGCCTGGGAGGACACCTTGGTAGCCTTTACCACAGCCCTACGGTGAGCCACCCAGGAGTGGTTATATTGAAAAATAACCCCAAGATATCTTATTTGTCTAACGTGCTCAATTTTGTGACGTTTGCATGTCCAATTATGTAGCTTCCATTTTTTGGAAAACACAATAATCTTGGATTTACCAAAGTTTAATTGTAATTTGTTAATATGAAAATATTCTGAGCTACCTTCTAGCAGGCGTTTTAAACCAATACGAGTTTGAGAGAGGAGCACTGCATCGTCGGCATACAGGAGGAGAGGAACCTGTCGTGTTCCCAACTTTGGGCAATGGCTTTCTATCCCCTGAAGGAAGGTGTTAAAATCATTTAAAAATAGATTGAACAGCATAGGGGCCAAAATACATCCTTGTTTAACCCTCTATTGGTTCAGATAGACGATGTTAAGTCACCATTCCACGAGCATCTCACCTTACAAGACGTGTTTGTATAGAGGGCTCTAATTAAGGTAAGAAGCCTTTTATTCATCTCCATATTCACAAGCTTGTCCCATAATAGCTCCCTATCTATCGAATCAAAGGCTCCTTTTAGATCTAAAAAGGCTACATAAAGTTTCCGCCCACGGGACCTAAGCTGTTCGTTAATCATAAAGGATAATAATAGACAATTGTCCATCGTAGATTTCCCCGGCGAAAGCCCGCTTGTTCACAACCCAAAATACGTTGGTCATTGGCCCATTGGGAGAGCTTATTAAGTAAATGCTTAGAATAGAGTTTACCTACAACTGATAACAAACTGATGGGCCTATAGTTTGAAGGTACACTACTATCACCTTTCTTATAGATTGAGATAACTATAGCACACAGCCAATCACTTGGTATTATCGCGCTTCTGTCAATCATTGTGAAGAGGTGCGCAAGCAGCAAGGCCCACCATTCTGGTCTACCCTTGAGTAACTCTGGCGGAATGGCATCAGGGCCTGAAGCCTTACCAGATTTGAGTTGGGTAATTAACTGTCTCACCTCCATTGTAGATACTGGGGGCCAATCAGGGAGATCTAGAATGCCAGTATCAGGTGGGAGTTGTTGGGAACTACTTGGTATGAAAAAGAGTTCAGAAAAATATTGGACCCAAATAGATGGAAGGAGTGTATACAGTATATCATCACCACCACCACCATCATCAAGGATATTTATATAACACTTTTTAACAAAAAAAGTAGTTCCCAAAGCAGTTTATATAGCAAAAAGAATCAGTACATGGTTCCCTGTCCCGAAAGGGCTCACAGTCTAAAAAGAGAGGCAGAAAAGACACCAGCAGCAGCCACTGGAAAAGACGCCATTCTGGGGTGAAGAGGTACAGTTCTCTCCCTCCGCTACATATAAGAGGGCTCCACAGGGATTCATTTCACATAACTGGTGTGAACTTTCCTATTCAACCATTGAGGGAACTGGCAAGCTAGCCTGCTTAGCTGTTGATAGTTCTCAGCAGGAAATGGCATATATTCTTCTATGGACACTTTCAAGAAAGAAGGTGAAGGTGAAATCCTGACCAGAATGGGAACCGCCTCTGACTCTGGTTGGAACCCTAGAGGAAGCATGATCTCTCCCCCTTGGCACAGTTGTGAAAACAGCCCACTGCCTAGGCGTGGACATTGCCTTTTTCAGGAAACTGAATTCTTTGTGTTGTCTAACTAGGATGCCCAGCAGCACCGCATAGTGAATCGTACCCACGCTGGATGCTGGACTTCTTCCAGCTCAGAGCCTTTGTAAATAATTTATATAAAATGGTGCCCTTTGTTCAATCCAGTTCTGCATCTCATCTCCTTATTCTTTGGTGAGAATGCAACACACAATTTTTTTCCGGATTGAGGAGAAAAGGTGGGCATAATAATAACTATGTATTTTGTGTCCTTGGTTATGAAATCTTTTCTAAGAAAAGCCTTTTCTAAGCAGCGTGCTACAGTGGTCAGAGTGCTGCTTTTGGACCAAGAAGGCCCAAGTCTCAATACCTGCTTACAGGGCTTACAGGGTGACGTTGGGCCAGCCACCAGCCTAACCTCACAGGGTGGTTGTGAACAGGAGGGGGAGGATCCACAGACACTGCTCCGAGCAACTCGGAGGACAGTGGGATATAAATATGAAAAATAAATCATGTCAGCACATAAACAGAATGTGGCAGAAAGCGAACACATGTTCAGTGGTGTCGCTGGAGGTGGGGCAGAATGCTAAGTTCCGCACCGCGTTGACCTCCGTTACTCACCGGCATGAGGCCCCTCATCTTTGGAGCCATTCAGTGGGGCGAAGGCAACACGCAGGAGACTTCGCCCCACTGAATGGCTCCGAAGGCGAGGGGGCGGGGCCGCCTCGTGCCGGTGAGTAACGGAGTGTCAGGGCAGTGTGGAACTGAGCATTCCGCCCCACCTCCAGCGACGCCACTGCACATGTTCAGATCGTTTCCACCACACTTAAAATGTTATATCTGTCTTCGCCCCCCCCAACTATGTGATCATGGAAAAGATAACAAAATCTTTAAAAGCCACAGTCTTTTGACGCCGTAAAGACTAATTAACTGTATTGCAGGAGAACCTTTTGTGGACTAGAACCCACTTCATCAGATGTATGAAGTGTTACTCTCAATTGGGAGATATATTGATATAGATAGGGTATGGATATGGGGGGAAAATCACATAATTTCTATACCCATGTATTTATACACCTGCCACCTGAAGACAACTGTTTATGTATCCGATGAAGGGGCAGGGATGGTCCATGACATTGTATGCCGTGTGCTTGCTGCAAATGACCAATAGGGCCAACCTCTGAAAAGTCTGAAAGTAAGTGTGCATGCCTTAGTGCCGTGAAATAAATAACGAGATTATGAAGCTTGCTGGTTGAAACGGGTGACACTGGTTGTATATTGTTTCTTCAAGAGGCAGCAGGCCATGAGTTCTCAGGATAAAGCGACCATTTAGGTCAACTGGATCAAGCAGTTTCATCTTTGCAACAGTGGTCTGTATGAGTGGTTGAGCCTCTTTGATATCCTCAGGTGGAGCCTGAACAGTTCTAGGCTCAGACCAGTTTTTCAGAGGGAGCTCTCAGTTACGTTGTTCTGATTCCTGTCTTAGGTTTTTCTGCTATGGGCTTTTCCCAGTGATTTGTAAACAATCAATAGTTGTGTTATTAGAAGAGATATGTTGCACGCTGCTGTTCTTACATCTCCAATACATAGAGGTATATGAAAATAGTTTTATTTTTTTCACAGATTTCGGTGTTTAACCAAATGAAATAGCAGAAAGCGGTGTTATGTGTTTTTATTCCAATTTTTTTCCATTTTTATCAGTTGAAAATGCTTCAAAAGTATACTAGGTAGGTGGTATAGGTTGTATAGGTTGTACAGTGTCAGCAGAGGAAGAATGACGCAAAATTACATGGGTTTATTTTTTTCGCTGATTTTTGTTTTTTTAGCAGAAAGCGGTGTTATGTGTTTTTATTTCATATTTACCATTTTCAAACACCTCTACGCAATATAGTAAGCCTCACATGTAGAATGGTCACATGAAGCATGATTTACTCACTTTCCCTGATGGTGTAGTGGTTTGGGAGTCGGACTTAGACCTGGAAGATCTAGGTTCAAATCCCCGCTCAGCCACGAAGCTTCCTGGGTGACCTTGGGCCAGTCACTATCTCTCAGCCCCACCTCACAGGGTTGTTGTGAGGACAAAAAGGAGGGGAGGAAATATGTACACCACTCTGAACTCCTTGGAGGAAGGGCGGTATAAAAATGTGAAAATAAAATAAATAAAATTTCCTAATTATTCCTAATGCATAATTGTAGACATTAGAACAAAACAAAACAAAGCAGCTATTTCCTCAATCCTGAGAAACCACATTCATTCCTACCTACCTTTGCAGATGCAATGAAACGTATGAGTCCCCTCCTTCTGACAGCAGCATCTTGTGCTGTATGCTTATATTCATTCATGTGGCAGCATGTGCATAATACTGTACCTAACTGAAGCATCGCCAAGGGAGGAGGTTACAAGAAGCTATGTGTAGCCCTTGCCTTCTGGTTGCTATTCCTGGTGAGGGCAGCAGGCCTTAAAAACTGTGTTTTGTCATTCGGGCCTGGCCGAACCAACTTATCGTAGAGCTCCCACTCCTCCTATACAACGAGAGGTAGATTATACTCTGCATAATGTGCTACCTGCTATATCATGCACAGGAAAGCCCTGCTTGGCTACATTTCTCACTATCAGCGGTAAGAAGAATAGTTCCCCCGCTTACACCGTCAGTCCTTATTGGGGCCCTTCTTCTGGTCCCCCCTACCAGCAAAAGCCTCATGGAGACTTTGCACATGACATTTCCCACAACGTACCACTCAGTCCTGTGTTGTTTTCAGATTAACCATATTAAGCAATAATGTGCTGCTATTAGTTTTGAAATTAGCTCCTTTGTGGATTAGGTCTCTTTTTACTTTTCCTCCCTTGTGTCGTTTGTCAAGGCAAAAGCTTTGCAAACAAAGAGCACCGTAGGGACTTCAGAATGCAAAGAAACCTGCTGAAGAAATTGAGTTAAACCAAAGCCAATTGGTTCTCAATAAATCCATTGTTTGTAAACACCTTAAAGCAAACACCAAGAGAGCTGAATAAATAGCTTTCATACTTTTCATTTTGAGGCAATATCAAACCCCAAGTCACCACTCTGCGGCATGGATTAGAAGCATATATAAGAAGCGGGTTGCATAAATGAGAAGAAGCTTTCAGCAGGAAGTGAGATGGTGTGATCTCAAAACGAAGTGTCTTTAAAATAATAATAATAATTCCAGTGCAGAAGTCTGGTCCCAGGATAACTGAATTCATATTTTAATCTTGGAATGCTGGCTTGCTAGTAGGATGGCTTCCTGCACATTCAAGTTAAAAAGTTAAAGGATTACCCAAAATGACTGGATGCAGTACACTCACATAGTGTTGATGAAAGCCTTAAAATTATGCCCGTATGGAAACAACAGTTGCTAGTTTCTACAGATGAATTTGCTAATATTTAATTCAGTACCTCTGCTGTTTCTTTTTAAGATTTTAGGAACTGGTAGATTCCAGAAAGGGAGTTGCATGGATATTTACTGACGTTCTCTCACCTGGGTGACTATGTCAGATATCTTCTGAAGCCATTGCCATTAATGATGCTTCCCTCTTCTCTCCACATTTTCCATGGGCAAGAAATGGAAGTCAGCTAACGCCAGGAGGTGGCCTGTATGTCAGGCCTTATAGCATCTCTGTCCAGATTCAGCCCTCTAATGGTGTGATGGAGAGACCACTTCCCAGGCAGCCATGTGTTGTTTTTCTGGATAAGCAGGTATGGAATTGTGCGGGGTGCATTTGGACCTGGAATTTAGGAATCTGTCCTGTACCCAAGTTTGCTGGATTCAGATATTCAATGGAAAGGTGTGCAGGATTACACTGTAAATCTTCCTAGCCCACCCAGCTGAACCTAATCTTCATTTCTTCACAGTGGTGGAGGAAATAATTACAGTTATAATGCTATGAGTGATCTGTCCCTTTAATCACTAGCGTCACTACAGGGGGGCGGAGCTGTAAGTGCTGCTGAAATCCGAGCCTCCATTATACAGACGAACGAAGCGGCCCCGCCCCCTCACCCTCGCAGCCGTTCAGAGAAGCGAAAACAACAGGCAGGGAGTCTCCTGCCTGTTTTCGCTTCTCTGAACGGCTGCGAGGGTGAGGGGGCGGGGCCGCTTCGTTCGTCTGTGTAAGGGAGGCTCGGATTTCAGCAGCACTTACAGCTCCGCCCCCCCTGTAGTGACGCTAGTGCCTTCAGTTAATGTTCTTGGATATGCCACAACACCACATACATAGTTTAGCCAAAGGCAAGGAGTGTACATTTGATGGGTAGATTGTTAATAGCAGCTGCTAATAGGAGCCTGTCCCCCACACCCTCGACGGTTGACCATGCCTGGCACCAATAGGCAAAGAACAATCTCCCCAAATTGCCAACCTTAGTACAGAGCTTCCACA
The DNA here is from genome assembly GCA_026170595.1 of Plestiodon gilberti rubricaudatus. NCBI lineage: Eukaryota > Metazoa > Chordata > Lepidosauria > Squamata > Scincidae > Plestiodon > Plestiodon gilberti. Next base: position 141,528,061 of record JANXHW010000001.1, on the reverse strand, counting down.
GAGTGTGGGAGCCCTGGGTAAAACCATGGGATTGCATCTTAATTTGGGCTAGGCGTTAATGACTTAACTTGGGCTACTCTGTGTTCACCATGTCTTCAACTGCTGATTCAGATTAGGAAAAAAAAATACAGTCTCGTAGCACCTTAAAGACCAACAAATTAATTTTCAGCATCAACTTCCATGGGCTACTGTGTACTTCATCAGAGGCATGAAGTGTAATCCTCAGTTGGAAGGAATATATCCACACATGGAGACATAAAAGAAGTGGCAACATTTCGGAAAGGTGGAGTCAAAGGGCTCTGGGATAAGAAACTAGCGGAATCAGTGACTCTGGTCACTATTTCCTTTTAGTTTGCTAGGATCACCATCTGGCAATAGAGGCTAATCAGCTTCTCCTTGCCTGAAACTGTAGTGTGAAACAGGAGAGGGGGTGAGGAAAAATGGCAGGCAAGCCGAAGGCCACTTTAGTCTGTGAATCGGGTATCTGTCAGAGCAGTCAGAGAGATCCATTTCATTTTTAAAGCAAAAGGGAGATAATGAATTGATCCCATATTAATTGACTAGCTGCTTATGAAGCTGAGCAGCATGAATTGATACGCAGGGTGAAATTATTTTTTTAAAGAAGCAGATGAGCTGTGGCAGAGAGTATAAGGAAATTGCTGAAGGTTGGGCCTCTTCTGAATAGTAGTCACCCAAGTAAATGATTGATGAGCTGTTCTAATATTTATTTAATAATTTTCATAACATTTTAGTGGTCGCCCTGTCTGTCTGTCTATCATAACTTAAATTTTGTTTCTACACTACTGAATCGATACTATTTGCAATTATCAGCACAAACAAACAAAAAATGTGACAGAAGCCCTTGTGTCTCTTCTTTTTCTACAGGGTCACAGGGTTGAGACATTAGGCTTTCCCTCCAAACCGTGGGTTGTGACAGCCTATCTCGCAGGCAATCCAGAGGCTGCATTAAAAGGTTTGAACATATTTTCTTAATGAGATCTGTGGGTTCCCAATTACAGGCAGTGCTGGGGCACATTGCTCTCCGATTCATGACGAAGAATGTGCAAGTATTTCAGAGACTTTATTTGGGCCCATGCATAGCATTGGGAAACCTAGTGCAACTTCTTTGTTGTGCACCAGATGCTTTTTTTTTTTTTTTTGGCACCAAGCAACACACAACATGTCCTTTCTCCCTCCTCAACAAACACAGCAAGGTCAACCTTGGCAGAATTCTGACTCCCATGTAGTCACAGGCAGTCACCTTAGGTAGCAGATTAATGGGGAATCGCCAGCTTTGTGTAAAACCATTGCCACTCTTGCCACTCCCTAGATTGGAAAAGGAAGAGGATGTGTGGAGGAGAGGAGTGGAGAGTGACGGGCTAGAGCACCCATGTCTCCTTTTCCATAGAGTGAGAGGAGCAGAGACTGGCACATCACCAGGTGACGAGGGGGCAGCATTTGACACACTACCTCAGGTGCCGAGAAGTCTTGGGCCAACCCTGCCCTATGTATTGAGACAAGAAAGGCAAATGGGAGTAAGCAGCTGAGATGCAGCGTGGAAGAACTCAGCCAGTGCCCAACGTTAAAGGAGCCCTTAGCCTGAGCCTGACTCATGTGGGAGAACATCAGAGGACTTGCAACCCCTTGCTCAGTTCAATTCCCCTGGTTTTTTTTTTTAAGTTGCCACTCTGGTGTGTGTGTGGGGGTGTGTGTGGGTGTGGGTGTGGTGTGGCTACTGATTGGGATACAGGGAACAGTTCCAAAAGCAAAAAGGATGACGTGTTATAACACTGCAGAAGCAGATCCTCGCCTCTAAGGTCAGTGTCATCTAGTTGCTAAAGTGATAGGGCCAAACTACGCCTTCCGAATAGCATGCGGCACAGGTCTTCTAGAACTGTGCACCATTTTAGTATACAGATGGGAATTTGCATGATCAAATGCTTCCCCACACCTGAAATGCCCTGCCCATGAAGCTACCATACCAAGGAGAAGGGCTCGTTTCCCTGATGTGCTAGTTTTCTATGTACAAGGAGTGTTTTGTTTTTTCAATGTGGGGAAACATTCAAACACCTGCATTCTGTACCACCCCAGTCTCAAGAGAACTGAACAATGTGCTTTTTTTGGGGGGGGGAATGTGAGGATTAGTTCTAAGGGTGCGATCCTATGCACATTTACCTGGGAATGAGCCCCATTGAATATCCATGAGGATCCAAGTAAACATGTATAGGACTGTGCTGTGAGTATTGGATTGAAAGCTGGGTTAAAATACTAGCTGAGCCCTGGATAAACTCCCTAGTTTATCATGGGTAAGTCATTATTTCTCAGACCCTGCTCCCCATTTGTAAAATGGAACTATAAAGGGCCCATCTCACAGATCTGTTAGGAGGACAAATGAGATATGAAATTATCAAGCGCTTTGTGTACCAACAAGTGTTGTATTGCACCATCAAATAAATCAGAAATGCGTAGATATGAGTCACCTGAGGATCAGAATAAATGCAGCTTGGATTTTTGGTAAAAAAAAAAAAACACAAACAAGCAAAATTAAGTGGGCTCGGCTATATCTACACATTAAACTCCCCTCAAAGACATTAACAGGTTTTCAAAAGCTACAGCATTTGAACAGTAGGGCAGTGATCTCAGTGACTTCCATTTGAGAGGACCATCCGAAACACCACTTCCAGATGGTGAGTTTCTCTTTCTCAAAATCTACTTAAATAGATTTTCACAAATTTCACTTAAATAGAATTCCACAAATTCTTAGACAGTCCTACAGAGCAATCCTAACCAACGTTCCACCGCCGGTGTAGCCGTGCCAACGGCACACACTGCATTTTGCAGTGCAGGGGCAGTCATGGAGGCCTCTTCAAGGTGGGGGAACATTTGTTCCCTCACCTTGGGGCTGCATTGCGGCTGCACTGGCACTGGAAAGTTGGTTAGGATTGCTCTGTAGGACTGTCTAAGAATTTGTGGAATACTGCACTGCAGAATTTGAGATATAGTTCCTTCTCTTGTAATGGTGGCCATTTAAGCTCTCAGGCAGGCCGTTACCCTACCTGTGCTTACTGAACTATTGAAAATAGCGGAATAAATAAACAACATCAATAGTAATGTAAGGGGTTTCCCACTGTGTGCCAATTTGAAGTTGCAACTGGGCTTTGCACGTATGAACCTTGATCATGCAAAATATATCTTTCCAGGGGTTATAATGGCTCAGTCAGGTAGGCATGGTTGGCTGAAGATAGAGAAAAGAAATTCACTGTGCAAACGACTTTCAATTATGGACCTAATGACCCTGATGCCCCCCCCCCTTGAGGTCTTTAAAGCGGTGAATGTAATGGACTCAGTGCTGTGACTGACATTAACCTGGGCAGTTTCTCCGCTGGCTTAAATTGGCATAGCTCCAAGGAAGCCAATGAGGTAATTCTGATTTACATGCTGGCCGATGACTTCAGCTGTAATGCTTGTTTCACAGGGTGGACATTTGTCTACTGTTAAATAATGGTAACCACCTGGCCATTTTGCTCAGGACAGCTGCCTGATGGTGACGCACGTCGGTTATTAATAGTTTGCCATGGCTTGGAAAACACCAAAGCGTTTGAAAATGAAATGATCTCTTGAGAGCCTCAGCATTCTGCTTTGCTCCACCCTTCATTGTCAAGTTTCTTTTTTTAAATTAAAAACTAGTCTTGTGAGTTGGGAAACAGCAACTTTTATTTTCCTCTCTGACCCCAAATTAATTAAGCCGCAAGAAAAACAGTATAAAGGAGGAGGGGGGCGGAGGGAGTCAAATTAATGAAAGAGGACAAAGGCTTGAATAAAGGACAGTCACACCAAACAGGGAAAAAAAACCCACTTTTGTAGTCTAAAAGAAACATGCATCAAATTAATAGTCAATAAACTCCAGGAATGAGTGAAGCGTTCTCTGCAGATGTTCGCTGCGTAATCGTTTGCTGCATTTATTCCTTTGACAAATGTCCTTATTGTGATCGTTGTTAGCAGCATTTAAAGAAAATGGGTCTGCCTCGCGCACTGAGGCTGCTTCGTCTGACAGCAGCCAAACTGCCTCTCGGAAAGTAGTTTAGTTCCAAATTAGCTTGCTCCAGCTTTAAATACCAGCTTGCTTCGGAGATCTTTGTGACGAGCCTCATATATATCCAGAATATTCTGGGATTTGAAACATATGTGCCAGAAAGCTGAGATAGCCTCCTTTCAAAGAGTACAGTATGTTACTCTGGGCTTCAGCATAGACTTGGAGCGGCAATTGCAAAGCCTTCCAGTGCCATTGACAGGATCCTCTGGAAATCAAGCATTGCAATTTGCCTGGGAATGCTATGGGTAGTCCAAGCACTCGGATGCTCCTGTGGAGAATTCCGCGAAAGCGGTTTAATGCATGGATGTGCCTGAACCCAGTATAGCTGGCAAGGGTCGTGGCGGCGGGGGGGGGGGGGGGAGAGATGAACATGCATAGCAGTAGCTATGTGGTTTGCTTGGAAAGCAGTGCAAATAAAAAACTATAGGGGTGGGGAAAAATATTTTCTAGGACATAGATGTCCTGGACAAAGTAACACCCCAAACCCCTCCAGTGACATCATGCTCTCAGTCACGTCAGTCCAGGCCTCCTTTTGATTTGATGAGAATATAATGACACTTTGAAGCTGAAGGTGTTTTGATGGTACCCAGAATGCAATGTGTTGGGACCCGTGGGACCACAGAGATTTGGCAAATTGTGGCAACTAGTTACTGCTCTGCCACTGCTAGTTAGTGTGATCAGTCCTGTACCAGAACAAAGAATAACATAGTCTGTCACCAGATACTCCAAAGAATCCAGTCTATGTAACAGAAGACACAGGGGAAAGGAGAGGACAGAGCTGATGGTGGAGAAGGAGAGAATGAAATAATCGCAGATGGAGTGCAGTTTTGATGTTCAGGGAGAGATCCTGGGGTGAAAGAGGGAGTGAGGAGAATGGTAAAGTAGAAGGAGCAACTGGTTTGATGATAGCAAAAATTCAGGAAAAGGGAACAAAAGGAAGTGATGGCAGATAAGCTGGTACAAGGCAGCGACAATGAGAAGCAGAGAAAGAGGGCAGAGCATTGGGAAGCCTTAATTGTATGAACTACGAAGCTGTAATCAGTGCATATCCTTTCCTTATAACTGAGGTTGCACAGAGTGAGCAGCACATCTTAGCAGCACATCTATCCGCTTTGCCCAGTTACTTGGTGATCAGGGGTGCAATTGGCAGGAAGAGGCCTCCTTAGAGGTGCATGGTACTGACGGACTGGGATAGCAAGGCGCCACTTTGGCCTGAACTGGGCCTGTCAAAAGGCTTTCCAGATTTTGCATCATGAAGGATCTTTGATCCCTATCAGATTGAATATAATCCTAAGAGTTTTCTTGTTTCTTCTGTAGCTCACTTGTTTGAGACATATGGATTGTTTTATCAATTGGCTCCCTGAATTAAGCAGATACCTCTGGCATCAGGCATCTTTTTTTTTTTTGCTCCTACAAGCTCTTTATCTTCTTGTTCCATGCACAAGAAGCCTAAATTAAGTTCATTAAGGGTCAGTAGCTCTTAATGAAGTTATAGAAAGTTAGAAGGGGAAAAATATATATTGCTCTGTTATGTTTGGAGAGTAGCTAGCTCAAGAGGCAGCTGCCCTGAAATAGTTAAACAGTCTGTAAGGAACAACTTACAAAAACTTAATGATACACATCTATTAGGATCTTTCTCCATGTGCAAGTCAATAAGGACAAGGTATGTAATAAAGTATTATTCATTTTTAAATATAAATTATCATAATCTAACAACAATTAAAAACCTTCTTTGTCCATTTAACAATTCTGTGATATTTGTTTGTTTGTTTGTTTAAAACTATCAAGCATAGTCTTCCTCCAAGGGAAATCTTATTGCTTAGTAGAGGATGATAGAAGAGGGCATGTAAGGTATCTTGACTTCTGATGCTGAGTAATTTCTTTCATAGTAAAATATTATTGTAGCCACAATGCACATATTTCATGTTGGAAGTAATTGATTTACCAAACAAGTAAGGATGTTTGTTTGTAATTTCTGGATTTTGTTCAATGTCTTAAAGAAGTGCTGATATCTAACCCCACAGCACTCCCCACCTGAACCAATATTTAGAAGATTGAAGGATTTTCTTTTTCTCCCCGTGTTTGAGAACTTTGCCATTCACCTATGTTGAAGTTCATGTGTCTAGCAGTGAAAGAATTTCAGAATGAAATGCAGATATCTAGCCATGGTGATACTAACATGGTGATACTAATCAAAACAGTATTTCCAGTATAGGGATAGTGTTAAGTAGAGAGTTGAAATATTGAATTAAAACCCATTTCTTCCCGGCCCACAGGTTAGCTTCCTGGCCACATTTAGCTCCTGTTGCGTATGTACACCCGTGGGCAGAAATGGTTTAATGGTAGGCTTACCAGATCTCCAACCGGGACAGAGTGCTAGACCTTTAGGAGAAGGAATGTGGGCAGGTGTAGCTTGTTAAACTTTAGAGCACAAGCGTAGGCATGTCTACTCAGAAGCAAGCCCCATTGTGTTCAATGGGGCTTGCTTCTGAGTAGACATGCCTAGGATTGTGCTTTGTGTGTTTAACAAGCTACACCTGCCCACATTCCTTCTCCTAAAGGTCTAGCACTCTGTCCCGGTTGGAGATCTGGTAAGCCTATTTAATGGTAATGTAATGTAAAAACTAGAACCCTCCTCAAACCTGCAACCTTCAAGAATCCAGCAGGCAAGAAGGGTGGGCAAGCAAGTGACCATGTTTCCACTGGCAGAGAGTTCGTGTTTGCTGTGTCAATCTGCTCCTTGTTTCCTTCCAAGTCAACTGGTAGGAGAGAGGGGCATAGGAGGGCATGACAACAGTGTCCATTCAGCTTTGAAAGGTGGAGGGAGAGAAAGAGGAAGCAAGGCAAGGCAGAGAACAGAGGGAGTGCTGCAGCACAGTACCACAGGCAGATGGGTGAGAGAGCTTGGCCAAAGCAACCCCTCCAAAATCAAAACCACCAGCCGGATTTACCTCATCTACTACTACCCTGTACAGGCCTGAGTCTCAAAACAAAATGGCAGTGGGACCATTGCTGTGACCCCCCTGAGGTTGGGTTGCAATCCAGTTCTGGATCCCAACCCACCTGTGAAAGGCCTGTGATGGAAATGACATCCAGGTAACCGTCAATAGTCAAATGACCTATCCAGATAACAGTTAATAGAACATCTCACCTTCCAGCTGTGAGCCATATGATTGTAAAGCCTTTAACTGAGGCTTTGCTTTACAGAATTCTAATCAGAGGCGGATAAACCTCAGTGATTGTTTTCTGAAATGAGAATGCTTTAAAATGTTTTGGACCTGAATCATTCCAAAGCTGCAGAAAGGGTTGGAAATCAGTCTTGCCTGATATCACCCAATTTTCAAAGTGTGAATTACTTAATAATGTAATATTACCTAATAATGTATGCTATGCATAGTATTTGGGTTATATTGGACATAGAGATGCAGTAGTGTCGTTGGGGTAGGGGCGGGGGGCCGTGGGCCCCGAGCACACATGGCGGCGGAGGGGGGTGTACTTGCCTCCTGGATGCATCCCCTCCGCTGTAGTAGTCTTCTCGCGCTGGCCGTCTTCTCGTTGGACCCTCCTGCCCGCCCTGGAGCTGTTTGGCTCCAAAAAGGTAAGTAAAACGGCGTGTGTGTGTGATTGAAGCCGCGCCGCTGGCGGCACGCGTGAAAATTACATCACGTGGGGGGTGTTGCGTCGGCGACCCCCACAGGAGGTGTACGCTTGCCACTGTAGAGATGGCTATAACACCTAGAAGATAAATAAACAGTTACAGAAATGATCTGTATGAGTGACTATAGTCTTCTTATTGTTAATGTATCGTTCCCGGATGTTCTTTTTGATTTCATTGGAACTCTTGAGTAAATGTGCTGAGGATTGTGGCTTTAGAAGGTTTGGTCTTGGTGAACGTCAACGGGAAGCTGTTTATCCATGTATGGCTATGTATTATTCTTCAGGTGACACAAGGGCAGAGGTCCAAGATGGAGAGGCTGGCTTTCGCGACCTCGTTGTCTCCAGCTCCTGCTCAAACTGTTATCTCGTTTTCAAAGTTACTTCTCCACCAGGTGAGAATAATTTCCCAGTCAATGTTCAAGGAGCACCTGATGATCTGGCTTTTGGTCTGGAGGTGGCGAACTAGGAGAAGAGATCTTTGGGCCCAGGAAATATTGTTGTTGTTGTTGTTGTTCAGTCGTTAAGTCGTGTCCGACCCTTCGTGATCCCATGAACCATATCCCGCCAGGCCTTCCTGTCCTCCACTATCTTCCTGAGTTCGCTCATTTTCATGTTTGTTGCATCGGTGATGCTGTCTAACCATCTCATCCTTGGCCTTCCCCTTCTCCTTTTGCCTTCAATCTTTCCCAGCATCAGAGTCTTCTCCAGAGAGTCCTCTCTTCGCATTAGGTGGCCAAAATATTTGAGTTTCAGCCTTAGTACCTGTCCTTCCAGGGAACAGTCAGGCTTGATTTCATTTAGAATTGACTGATTTGATCTCCTAGCAGTCCAAGGGACTCTCAAGAGTCTTCTCCAGCACCACAGTTCAAAAGCATCTATTCTTCGGCGCTCAGCCTTCCTTATGGTCCCAACGTTAAAGGCAAATTCCATACCAAGGATTATTAGGAAAAGGATAGGACTGTCATAGTCAGGGATCTGGGAGGCTTCCAATCAATCCTGACTGTCAAATGGTGTGTGTGTTGTGTGTGTTGTGTGTGTGTGTTCGTGTTTGTTCAGTTTTGATTGACTCAGAAATAAGCCAAGCTATTTCCCACACGTGGCTCAGCTTATGATGCAAGCCACTATCAAAGATTCCCAAGCAAACGTACAGCCCAAACTTATTGGGCTTATCCGCTGGCAGAACTAGCGTTCCACCAGCAGAGATTGCTTCATAGCAGTAATAAAAGACACTCCGGCAGCATGCCAGTACGCCAGAGAACTAAGAGGCCCACCGCACGCCAGAGAACTAAGGAGCGGTGAGTCAGCAGTAGGGGCGGAACAGGGTGGGGGTGGAAAGGGCGGAATGGGAGTAGGGCGGGAGTCGGGAGGGGTGGCACCTGGCATAGGTATCTTGTGTTGAATGCTATACCCTTCCTTGCCTCCAGACACTCCCCCTTTCTGTCCTTGGATTTGTGCCAGCTAAAGAAGTGGTGCAGGTTCAAGGAGACCCATTGGTGAGTGAGAGGCTTACAGGGAGGTAAGGGGAAATATGTATTGTTTCCTTACCTCCCCCAAGCCTCCCTATCCAACCCCCTCCACCCACAGGATGCAGCGTGCCCGTGTTGGCACAGCTACATCAGCGGGGGGGGGGAGGAGGAGGATAGGATTGGGCCCTTAGTAGTCATAGATTAAAAGGAAAAGGAAAGATCTTTTATTCATTGATGAAAAAGAGATATGGTTAAAGAACAGGAAGCAAACGGTAGAAAAAAATGGGCAATTTTCCTAATGGACGGAAGTAAGCTTGGCAGTCCTTGAGGATCCTGATTAGTCCCAATGCTGTTTATACTGTTCATAAATGATCTGGAGGCCAAAGGTGAGTCTAGGAATGGCCGTGTTATTGCTAATACCATAAATGGGTCACACCCTCTGAGGAAAACATTTGAGACATTTTTGTTTAGTAAAAGGACCACAAATATGAAATGTGATAGAGGGTTATAAAGTTATAAGTAGTGTAGAGAAAGTACTGGTAGATAGAAAATAATCTCCCTCTCAAAATACTGGAACTTGGTGTCGCCCAATGACAATGGATTGGCAAGAGACACAGAGCAGAAAGTGCTTGTTCATGCAGAACATTTACAACGTATAGAATTTGCTGCTATGAGATGTGGTGATGGTCACTAAATCAAGTGACTTTAAAATGGAATAAAGCTGCAATCCTATACTACACACGTACCTGGAAGTACATCCTATTGAACTGAGTGGGGCTTACTTCTGAGTAGAGATCAAGCGTATAGTGCTGTAAGGCACGTTCATGGGCGACAGGGATCTATCATTGACCATTAGCCAATAAAGGTAAAAGAGAATGTCCATATTCAGTGGCAGTATACCTCTGAAAGCCTGTTGCAGTGTAATAAACAAAGAGACTATTGCTTTCATAGTCTACTTGGCTTCTCAGAAGAACTGGCCTTCTGCTGCATGAAACAGCAGAAATTGGGCTAGATGGGTCCTTGGTCTGATCCAGCAGGGGTTATGTTCTTCTTAGTGAACAGTATTAGATCTTTGGCATTCACCTGTTTCATGATGATAATTTCATTACTTCATCATGGTACCAGGTGGTGAGGTTTGGATTTGTGTTCCCTTTAAGCTTGATGCAGTTTCTCTGCATCTTGAAACACGTACCTTTCATTACTTTAATAGTCTTATTCTGCATTTTTTACTTTTCCAGGTGCCGTATTGTTTGTCACATCCAATCCTTTTACCATATACCCTGTTGTTGTGACAGAAAAGTCTGCCATAGCCTTTACTGCTGTGCTGGGTTCTGTAGCCTCTGTGCTTGTTTTGGGATGTGTTGTTATCTGCTGGCTCAAGAAAAGGAAAAGGAATGGTAAGTTACAAAATTAAATTAAAGCCTGTACCCAGAAAACATCCAAGTTGTTCTGCTGATGTTAGAGAAGGCCAGGCATTTTACACTGTGATTAAGAACAGCTGGTGATAGCATACTAAAGTCCTCCACTCCCATGACAATGTTTCTTACGTTGGCATTGCACAGGTCTCTAGAGATGAGCAGGTGTGTGGCATGGGCACCCTGAACAGATTCTGTCTTGTCCGCTATACTGTCAACAGTGCAACAGGGTTCCTTGTAAGTTGAACTGGGACATGGGGCAAAGAACAGCTTAAAATACCATGCCTACATTTCAGAGTGCTGACATTTCATAATTTAAAAGTATTTTTAATACTCTCTATTTTTCAAAATTCATTGTTCATTTTTAAAACAATGCGTTGAAATGTTAATGGTATTAATTATCGAGTATGTGTGAAATTAAGTTTAGACTGAAATTGCAGTAAAATGTAGGTGTTGAAGTAATGAAACATTGCAGCAAGTCTGATTAAGTGGTTCTCGGTGTTTTGATGCAGAAAGCAGATTCATACAAGCTATGAGGAATGAGAAGCATTCCCAAACCCAGGCAATTCACCAAATACGTCGTGCTCATCCATGGTGTGCTGAGGAAGCGAACAAACATAATATCACTGCTATGAGAGAAGGTAAGTCTGCTGAATGCAGACAAGCGTGCAACCCAATATAAAGCACCTTTCATCCTAAAACATTTAGATGGCTAGCTAGGTTAGACTCCCAGCCTGTTAGGATCAAGTACATGGCATGTACTTTTCTGGCCCTATTTTCTCTAGTGTCTCAGCCTCAGATATTGCTTTTCAACCAGCCATAGCATCATTGACTTCTGGGGCTGTCAGACAGGCAGGCTTTGTATCAGTGGTCCAAAAGACTGCCTTTGCTGTGGAATGTTGGTTTAGGACTCCAGGTGAGTGTCTGGCCACCCTGGATTGTGTGTGCCTGATTCTGCTAGAGACCTAGCACTGTGTCCAGCTAGCTGCTTGGAGTTCTGGGCTTGGCTTGCTTTGCCTGGATTTTCTGAACAACGTTTTGCAAAGACTCCTGAATGACAGCGTAATCCCTACTAACTCCCCCAGCACCAAAACGAGCGTTCCGGCACCGGAAGCAGTCGCGAATGTGCTATAAAGCACGTTCGCAACTACTTTCAAGCAGGGAAGGCCGGCAGAGCGGCCGTCCTTCTCTGCTCCGACGACGGAGCTCCCGCCGGCCGCCACACCCAGGTAAGACAGGATCGGTGGGCCGCGGGGGGTGGATCGCCGGAGCTGGGAGTGTGGCCATTGGCCCCGGCAGCCTGAGAGGGGGCGGGGGATGGCCTTCGGCCGTATCCTATCCCCCACCAGGTGCTGGAGCCTTTATACGGCCTCCTCTACTTTCGCCAGCAAATAGCTGGTGGAAATCCGAGGAGGCCGATAGGGCCTAGCCCCGGTTACACTCGGGGAAGAAGATGAGCATCTCCTTCCCCGAGTAGACCTCCCGCCCAGTGCGCTGGCTGCCAGTGTACAGGTTCCGACCGGCGGCCATGGGCCGCTGGTTGGATCTTAGTCAGGATTGGGCTGTGAAAGTTCTTAGGGACACCTATATATGATTTACATTTACATTTGCCACATGATGGTATACAGGTGTCCCACGCTGAAAGACAGTCGGCTTAACAACCACCTGGATATACAACAGCAGTCATTAGGCAGAATGTCGTTGGTTGCTTTCCCTACCTTTGAAGTTTGAGAGGCCTGTTTCATATCACGCGCCTCTACGGAGGCCTGTTCCGGGCCTCCAGGGTCTCAGAATGGTTCACAGAGGCCTCCGTAAGTGTCTTCCAGTTTTTTGAAGCAAACTGGAAGTTGCTCCTGAAAAAAGGAGTGCCTTACAGAAGCCTCTGCGGGCCATTCTGAGGCCCGTGGAGGCCAGGAACAGGCCTCTGGAGAGGCACACAACACAGAACGGGCCTCCTGAGAGGCCTCAAACTTCAAAAGGTAGGGATAGCGTCACTTAACGATCTGTCCGCTTCATGACGAGGGAATTCAGGGAATGCATCCCCGTCATTAAGCAGGGGACACCTGAAATTAAAAGCTATTTGTTACTTGCATGTAACAGCTGCACAGAGTCATGTTTTGGATCAGGCTACAGTGCAGAGACAGAGAGTATTTTACCCTTTAACTTTATATGGCATGGAGAAAATGGCTTGGAGAAAAAAGGTTAAATACCCTTTATTTTTACACCACAGCCCTGATCCAAAATGTGGCCCTGTGTGACTGTTAAATGTGAGTAAAAGTAAGCCTTTAACTACATCACCACACCACAGTGTAACGTGTAGTTTAGGCCATTGTCTACAATTGAAACGTTTTGGGAATTAAAGCTAATTCTAGTCCTGCCAGCTGTTCTTTGGGTGCTTTTTTTCCAGAATCCAAAAACCTATAATGATGGGCTGGGGGTTATCTATGATTAGAACCATTAACTGAACCCTAAAGTCAGAATGTATCTGCTATTTATCTGCTAGCTTTTCTATTTCTACAGGAGCAAAGCAGGAGTGCCATCGATCCCCTCTCTTGTTTTCTGTAGAAGGTTGTAGCCTTTGGCTGTGGCAATTAGGAACAGTCGGGACATTGAGGGGTAGCTAGTTTGTGCTGCATTAAGTCTTTCCATGGAGGATGTGGCTTTATGTGTCAAATTCCTTTCTGCCCCTTTGCCACCGATTATGAAGGAAATAGCATCTTAGGGCAAAGTTGCAGAATGTAAGCTGAATATTAATAACAGAGAAGTATTGCATGTTACAGAAATGGAGAAGCGGAAAGAGCTTATTGTTAAGCAGTTGGATAAATCAGTGAAACATCTGGAAATTTCTATTTCTGCTAATATTAAAGAACTCATCAAATTGAGCTATATTCTGTTTTATAAGGTCATAAAAGAAAATGTGGCGTGGTTAAATGGAAAGTGTCTGGGCTGTCAGGGTTTGGACCACTATACAAATGAATGTGCTGCCGAGACTGATTTCATTTCAGGTGATCCCTCAATACCTTCCTAGAGATGTATTTAATCGAACTGATGAATTCATCTGGAATAAGAACAAATGTAGGATGAGACCTTCTTTTGTGTAAAGATTGAAGGATAAAGCAGTTATTCGAGCACCCAAATTCCACTTAGATTACTGTGGTTTTACTATAGTTTTACTCAGTGATTTTACTATAGTATCTGGATACGTGCTAACCCTGATAAACATTGGAAAAATTATGAAGAGCGAAGTAAAGAGAAAATGCCTCTCCCTCGCATCCCATTTTTGGAAGGCTAGGAGTTAGAAATCATATACGTAATGTAGGAAACAATTGCCAAAAAGAGAGAAAAAAAAGCTTTTACTAGCTGGACTAACCATAAGTTGGTTTAGAAATATAATTATGCACAGAAGGAAAGGAACCATAGCACAGTAGCAGAGCACATGACTTGCAAGCAGAAGGTCACCAACATCTCCATCTCCACCAGCATCTCTGAGGATCTCAGATAGCAGGGCTGGGAAAGGTCTCTCTCTCTGCCTGAGATCTTGGAAAGATCTTGGAAAACTGGTCAGTGAGTAGAAAATATTGCTGAAGATGGACCAATGACTCAGCATAATAGCACCGTACTGAAAACGTGCTCTTAGAACTGGGTTCCTTTTCTTAGGCTGCAGCCCTATGCACACTTTCCTGAGAGTAAGTCCCATTGAACTCAATGGGACTTACATGAATAGGCATGCCTATGATTGCACTGTTACTTTCCTTGATGAACAAAAGCATGGTTGCCAGGGTATAAATATATGTGTTGTAATTGCCAGGAAAACAGCCACTAATGCTCTTCTGCATGTGCTTGCACAAGAGCTTGTGCAAGAATTCATGCAGGTAGGCTCTGTAGCAGTTCTCATGCTTTCATTTGTGCAAGTGGAAGACATCTTTGGATTTAGTTTCATCTTTCCCATACAACATAAAACAGCTATTCTGTGAGCAGAAGACACCTTCTGCATGTTGAAGGGCATCTTTAGATTCAACAGATCATGTTTTTATTTGTTAATTGTGTGTGTGTGTGTGTGTGTGTGTGTGTGTGTGTGTGTGTGTGAATAAATGATGTAAAATTTAAATAAAGTTCATGTTTTAAAACAGGGGTGGGGAACCTATTTGCGATGGAGGGAATTTTCCCATGGGGAAAATGTCCCGCAGGCCGTGTGCCCCTCCATCGCAAATGGGTCCCCCGGCGCGCACCGGGGGGGGCGCACACACACACACCACCCCCATGCTCTGCTTACCTCCCCCCCCCCATGCTCTCTTTACCTTTTTCAGGCGGCGGCGGCGGCTGCTTACGCGACTCCTTTTGAACCCGGCTGTTTCTGCACATGCGCAGAAACAGCCGGGTTCAAAAGGAGTTGTGCGAGGTGAGCGCACCGCGCGCTCTCCCCTCGGCGCCACTCCTTTCGAATCCGGCTGCTTCTGCACATGCGCAGAAACAGCCGGATTCGAAAGGAGTCGCGCCGAGGGGAGCACGCGCGGGGCTGGCGGAGCCTCCGCTCTGCTCGCGCAGGCCGGACCTGATTGACTCGGGCCGCCGGTTCCCCACCCCTGTTTTAAAAGATAATCTCTAGACAATATACCATTGTAAAGTTAATCATTGCCTAGGAATTTTTAACTAGCCTTTTGCAGACTCTGGAATCAGCCTGGGTGCTTTTTCAAACATATGTTCACTTCTGCTCCTGTACTTTAAACTCTCCCATGCTGGATATGCTGAGCATGCGTTTAAAACCACCATTCCAAACCATTCTTCTTTCCCATTTCCATTTTTATTTTTCATTTTTTGAGATTTAAAAAAATTTTTTTTTCTCCTTCAAGGTCATCCAGTGTGTAAGTAATAAGTATATTGCCTCATGGAGTGCAGCTGGTAATGGATCCCATCCAGCTATGGCAAGACATTGGTTTCTATCCACACATTGACTACTTTGGGGCAGAGGCGGCAGGGGAAGGAGCATGGGTTGCAGCTACTCAATAAAAGTGCAGGCTTCAATTCTATCTCCATTCTGTGCTGCTAGCTCTAACCATAGAATGTACCCATAAGGGATTGCACAGGGAGGGTTGCCTGGCCCTAAACTTGTTGCTTATGTAAGAAACTGAGAGAGGCTAGTTTGGAGTTTCATCTTATTTTAATTAATATTTATCACAGAAAAGCAGAAGAAGCGAGAGAGGAAATGCTACAGTTTATATGTTTTGATATTTGTCATACTCTTTCAAAATACTGCGTTCAGCTGTATGCCTTAGGATATATCTGCTATAAATTCATTTTTTATCTAATTTGTCTGAGATCTAAGCTTCCTGTGGAGGTTTGAGATCAAAGGATCTGATTCTTTCTGATGTTGGCTCTGACACGTAATGTGTGCTGACTTAGTTCTGTCTATACATTCGCAGTGGGAGGCTGCCATTCTCCCTTGGCACCTTTACATAGTGAACTTTCATTTCAGCTGGTGGGAATGACAGGTACCACATTGATTGGAGCTACCGTGTAAATAATTAATGGGCAGAATTTTTGTTTTTTCTTTCAGAAAGGAAATCCAGTCCTTTAAAATCTTTTTTTTAAAAGGAATTATTATAAGACCACTTAAAAAAATATCCCCAACATGTTCACATTTAAACACGGATAACAATGTCTTAAGCAAATATAATATGCATGACACGGAATGTCTGGCTTTGGAATTACCCTCCCTGTTTAAAGAGATGTTGGTTTTGGAAGCAGAGAGATCATCAGAGTTTTTATTTTGTTTATGCCAACTAATTTTTATTTCCCTTGAGCAACTTTGGATTTTTGATCCAATTTTTTAAATTGTATTTTGTGTGTCAAAGATACGCTTTGGTTGCAGAACAAAAGTATATAATACAGCATCCAATTTTCATTTTGGGAAGTATAAAGTAGTTAAGGCCAACCTGAAACATCACCATAGTGCATGGTGGGAAATGTAGTTCCCTTCCCATCATCTAGGCCTTGCTATGCAGAAACTATATTTCCCATCATGCACCCTTGGAGTAGTTGTGGAACAACTGATGAGAACACTAGGAATATATTCAATGAACCAAACGTTATTTCTTTGACAGATTTGAAACTGCATAGAAAACGTGAAAATACAACACAACCAATAAAGAAGTTGCATCAACGAACACTTAACAGCACATCAGCAGGAGTGGTAAACAATGTCAAACATGGCCATCAACATCATGGAAGAAAATCAGTATGGGGTTCTCTGGAGCTTGAGCAACCTGGCATCAAGGAATCTAATGAATGGAAGGACACCGAGCAGCGTATCTTTGACTATGCTCAACAGAAGGAAATGAAAGAAGGGCAATTAACAGATGAGAAATATAAAAGATGTTCAGAGAAGCCTGCCACAAGGTCAGGAAGCTGTGTGAGGGGGAAGGAACAAGTTATAGTGGCATGAAAATCAAATATCTCATTAAAGGGTTTCCAGGTTTAGAAGCTCCAGTTTTCAAAACATACACACAATACAGTACATATACTGTATTTTCCATTGTCCTTTATCTTATGGAAGGTAATTAACTGTATTTCCTGGATTTGCTATTTTAAGTTTTCAGTCCTATGTAGTTCAGGAGCTTAGCGTCAAGTAAAGCATTATTATTTCACTAATGACAGCCAGCTGCATATTGCAAGTGGAAATTGTATTTATATGAAAAGCAGCTAGGAGATATTCGCTGACATGGATGGAGCAAGTAAAATATTAGTCTGTGGGAGTACTCATGAGTAAATTTGCACAGGTGCATCTTCTTAGTGAAAGAGCCATCAAACTTGAGAGAGAGCAAAATCTTTCTAAAGAATCCTTTCACTGTACGGGCTAGACAGTTGCTCAGCCATGATGGCATTATCTTCACAAGCATTGCACATGATATTGTCCCTTCAAATATAGCACAGTATCTTGGTGAACTTTACCTTCAAAAAGACCTGAATCAATGTTTTTTTCAGACATGTTTAGTTGTTGACGCCTCCAAATTGGACACTGTCATAAATAAGTTGCGCTAACAAGTTGTGCTAATGTAATGACAGGAGATGTAGAATGTATATATCCTACAGGTAGACAATCAGCTCAGTAAAAATGACTCATCTGCAGTTGAAGAAGAACTATTCTCCAGATTTGGATTTGACCTGTTCATACTTTTGTCTCTGTTGGAGATATCAACATGAACAGAATAAGTCTGAAGGAGCCACTTTTCATATTTATTGTGAAAATAATAGTCAGTGATGGGATCTTTCCAGCCAATGCAACCAAGATTCTTTGGGAAGATATGTTTGAATGTCCCCAGTTTGATGGGATATACAGTCGTCCCCCTGTATCCGCGGGGGATATGTTTCAAGACCCACTGCAGATGCCCAAAACAGTGGATAATAGTGAATTCTATATAAAAATGAAAAAAAGAAGTTTTTTGTTGGGGTAGCTAACCTGGCAGCAGCAGAGAGCTTCAGGATGGCTGTGGAGAGCTGCAGAATGGTGCAGATAGCAATAGCACGGATAGCTTCAATAGCATGGATAACAATGGCACAGAACTGTGGGTAACTGAAACCGTGGATATGGGGGGGGGAGACACTGTACTATAAAGAAGGAAGTATTTTGTGCAAATTTACCAAAGAAAGTTCTTTGGACCTCAGTGAGATTTGCTTGTTACATGTTTGCTATGTGAGGGAGTCTCTCTCGCATGATTTGCAAACTTCTATATACATATAGCTTCCACCTGCAATACCCAGCTGTAGCCAGAAGGGAATTTTTTTGAACTAAGCTCTGCACTAATGCTGAGAGGAGGTTTCATGAAAATAATTAGAATATACTAGCATGTAAACAGGATTGGGCTACATGTATGCTTTAAAAGTTTACCTTTCAAGGACTGAAATTAGACAAATATCTTTTTTTCTTTGAAACCAACGTGACAACAACTCTTCATGTCAAATATAATTTGCATAACACTTTAGCATATAGTTATCTCCTCACCTTTGTTTCATAATCATCAGAGTGCAAGATGATTATGGCACATAAGCAATGGCTTTTAATGTACATTAACCGGTGGTAGAATGCTACTTTGGTCAATGACATGGCAGCTGACATTGGTCTTTGAAAACATTTCCAGTATTTCTGTTAGTTAATGGTCTGAAGAGCTGATGATCAGAAGATTTTTCTCTCATTGCATCTTGGAAGAATAAAGGGACAGGATGTCACGGGGACTCCTTGTTCCCCCCCCCTTCTCTGAAAGGGAGACAGGAGTTGGTTTTTGAAGGTGGATCCAAGGGAAGACAATTTTATCTGAATTGAAAGTAAGGTACAGCAAAGCAAAAGAAATAAAGGAAACTGGTAAAGAGGGAGGTCAGTTGCCCCTGTATTGTTGAATAATGAGCATGAGAGATAATGCTCAAAGAATTAAGACGGCACGTATTTCAGACAGAGGTGGAGCTGGGCAGGAGGCGGTGTGGGCGGTGGTGGACGCCCGGCGGCGCTGTCGGGCCCTGGGTGGCAGGCGGGCGGGGTGTGTCAAAGCAGGTGGTGGTGCAGCGATTCGGGCTGTTTCGGCGGCACAATAAGGCAGTGGCAGCAATGAACTTGGCCCTCCCACGCACCCTGCACCTCTGTGTGATGGAAAACGGTGGCAGCGACATCACTTCTGGTGCAGGGGGCGGTCGGAGCACCACCACTGATTTCAGATAAAATCAAAATATTTTAATCGTTCTGTTTGTTTTTGTTATTATGTTTAAATTGTTCTTTTTAATAAATGGAAATTAGTAAAAATAAAGAATGACTATAAGTGGTCAGGTGTGGCTGTCAGTTTTGTGAAGATCTTTTGGCACTGAGGAGCACAAACTATGCGTTCTTCCCTGGCTTAGTGGTGGGTGAACCAAAGAGCTCCAGAGGGGCACCGGGCCAAGCACCATGGCCCTGTATTTTTTGGGGTAGTTTGACTGCTGCTGTGAGCCATGACAGAACTCTTTTTTGCAGGGCAACAAAGGTTGTGGGGGTACTAAGTAAAACAATGAACTTCCTCCAATTCGCTCCGGAGAGCGAATTGGCGCTAAAGTGTTATGCATCAAGTATGTTTCTTTTTCCATTTCCACTTTGATATCATTTGTTTTTTCGGTGGTGTGAGCTTGTCCTGCATGTACCGTTCTTGCCCAGCCCCTGTTCAGCGCTCAAGGCAGAGGCGCAAAAATCCAGGCTCCTCATTGGAACTTTGGCTTGGGGGCAGAGCTTTCTGGCTGTAACTCAGTGTGAGGGAGATTTTCCCTCAGTCTGGCTTTGAATTTTTACTTCTGAGTAGATATGCATAGGATTGGGCTATCAACTGACGTTTGCATTTATTCCACGTTTTGTTTATAGCACAATGTGTGTCCTGCTTGTCTATATCCGTAATAAGACAAATAAAAATAAAACATAGCCAGTAGCTGAATTATTGGTCTTGGTTTCCAGCTGTGAAGACCATCCGTTGAAATGTATATTAAAAAAATATAAGAACTTGTTATTGGGGCATGCGAGTGGTGTGACTAGCTCAAATGCCTCTTGGTCGTTGTCTGAACTAGTAGCTTATCACATAGCAGTATCTGTTTAAGGAATATGCAATGCACATCTGACCCTTTTTGTTTCCACTTGACAATGTTGCTGGTTCAATGTACTGTATTTTTTATTCTTCTAATAATCTATACCTCTGAAGATGTTTCGACAACAGGCAGCCCAATCCTATGCCGGCTTCTGCCGGCGGAACAAGCATGCGCGCTTTAGCAAACCAGCACGTGCTTTTAGCTTTTCGTAAGGGTGGGGAGGGCGGTCGAGGAGGGTGGATCAGGGCCAGGAGGGAACCAGTCTCCACTGAATCCTATCACCCTTCCCAGGCTTGAAAGCCCAACACGGAGCTGCCCGGATTTGCGCCAGCCATTTAGGTGGTGCACATCTGAGTAGCCCCATAGAGGCTGCTGGGGCTCAACCCGGGATAAGGGAACTAACGTCCCATTATCTCGAGGAGGCCTCCAGCCTCACGCTGGATACAGTGGAGCCTGCCCTGATGGTGCTGCATCCCAGCACGGGGCTTTGGTGGTTAGGATTGTGCTGTTTCTGTGTTACATTAATGCATCATTCGAGATCCTGTGAAGTGAACATTAGGATTGCTCTTCTTATTTTATTTATTTATTTATTTACAGTATTTTTACCCCGCCTTTCACCCCGAAGGGACCCAAGGTGGCTTACAACATGGGAAAGGAATACAATACAATACAAAAAAATAATCACATTTAAAACAATAAAAACAATTCACAAAAACTAGTAAAAAACATCATCTAAAAATTAATAAAAAACAGATCAAGTTACAATTAAAACAAGAGCATAAAAAACAGCAGCACTCCACCTGTACCAGCAGGATATTAAAAAAGGCAAGGACTCAGAAGGCTTCCTTAAACAGGAAAGTTTTCAGGCCTTGTCGGAAGGTCTCCAGGGAGGGAGCAGTACGTAAGTCAAGAGGGAGGGAATTCCATAGGGTTGGTGCCACTACTGAGAAAGCCCCATTTCTTCTCTCTCCCCTCTTCTCTCTCCACTTGAACATTATTCTCAGGTTCTTCCTTCTCTCTACACACCTCTCTGTATCCCACCAGTTTCACGTGCTCTCTGATCCATCTGGGAGGGACTGTAGCTCAGTGGAAGAGCATCTGCTTTGCATGTAGAAGGTCCCAGGATCAATCCCTGGCATCTCCAGGTAGAACTGGGAAAGACCCCTGTCTGGGACCCTGAAGAGCCACTGCCAGGTACTGTATGCTGCAGGAGATGGACGAATGGTCTGACACGCTATATGGCAGCTTTATATGTTCAACCCAGAGGCAGAACTGCATAGTTCCTCTCTAGAAAGCAAGCCCTCACTTAATGTTGTTTCATTATAAGACATTTCATGTTAAAGTTGTTGAGGAAAAAAAAATCGATTCCCGGGCAGGGCTACTGTCTGTGTGGAGTTTGAACGTTCTCCCCATGTCTGTGTGGGTTTTCTCCAGCGCAGAAGGCTCACATTTATTTAAATGTTTTATATTAGAAGTGTTTAGGGTCTTTATTTAGAAGTTTGGTGATGTTTTTGTGACCAGAAATATGCTGTAAACTCTTGTTTATGTATATCAGTCCTCCTACGATAAAATTGGTTTTGTTATAAGTCATTTCGCTTCACGTTGCAGTTTCTAAGAACCTATCGACAAAATTAAGTGAGGACTTGCTGTATAGGGAAGAGCTGTATAGGAAAGAGCATTGCTTTCCCGGTAGAACCAGTTCTAGAAAATGAGTATTTGCATCTCATGTCATATATATTCCTTAAATGTGTAGCAAGAGCAGAGAGTGGACACATTGTGAAATTTCTACTTGATCCTTGCGAAGTGGATGTCACAAAGACCTTGCTTCAAGTTCACCACCGTCTTGATACTCTTTTGCAAAATATGCAGCATGAGATATTTGCCCCCAAGACAAAAGCTTATGAAAGCATAATTTCCCAATGCTAGTTCTGTTTGTTTTACGCCACCCTTGTTTTCCCTCTCTGAGCTTTTTCCTAACCTTAAAGTCAAGGGCCCGTATGCACAAAGCTTCACTAAGAATGTCAAGGCACATTCCTACAGAGTGACACCCAAGCGTGTGTGGCTGGAAACAAACAAACAAACAAACAAAAAACTGTGAAAAATTAAAATGACAAGGCTGGTTAGGGGCTGAAGATAAGAACTGGTGTAGTGAAATTAATTGTGGAAGGGGAGAATGAATTACATGTCCATGAAAGATAGTCTTATTTAACAAACAAATACCTCCCAAAACAATGGTGATATTGTCAACCAGTTGAAGAGATTCACAGGTATCATTCAGACAACGCTGTTTTTTTTTCCTAAGGTATTTCATTAGCATGTGACCTGCTGTCACCCCAGGGACTGAATCACTGACCTCCAGAGTTAAACCTGCATAGCCTGACTCACAGAGCAATTACTATGTAAGACTTCCTCCTTACCCATAGCTCCTTGCAGGCACTGGAATTCTCTTCCATTTGCTTCATTTACTAAAGACATTGTAGTCAGTTTGTCCTTAAGTGAATGAGCCTCCCTGCATGCATCCAGACCATTGTGTGACCTGCTACAAGGTTTTGCACAAGGGGTTTGTGCACAAGAAGTCATATTTAGTGCCCTGCTTTCAGTTCTTCTGACAGAAGAGCTTGTACTCCATATTACCGAGTTATACGCTTTCCTGCAATTGGCTTGGACAACAGAAAATCAGAGTACCCAATGGTGAAGATAGGTGGACCAATATGATTCAGTATAATAAGGCAACTGCTATTCCTCTGGACCCCACATGTAAATTTGTAGCTGGAGTTCAGCCAACCTAGTTTGGTGATGCATAGCCCTGCTTCCTCTTCACCATCAAAATCTAAAATGGCCTGATCGTCTGTTCCCATGGTGTTGCTGCCACAGCCAGGATCCTAAGTAGCGCCTTTGGCATGGAAGTGTAATAGCATCTAGTGCTGGGGTGACAAGCTCTAGCAAGCTGTATTTCTGGTCCCTTGGTTTCTTCTAGTTTGGCAGTCATAATATCATTTAGCAGCTCATTTCCCCTGCCACAGAAGTGAGGGTCCAGGAAGGTTGAAGCCTTGATCAGCAGACTATCTTCAATGTTCGGAATGTTGTCTTGAATGACAATATGACTGCCCAACCAGGAGGCTGCATTCCAGCTGCAAGTTCATGTGCGGGACCCAGGGTGAGACAGTGACCTAGCTCATACCTAGCTATTAGTCCAGTCAGCTCACCTGACTCTGAAGTGGGAAATTTTAAAGTCCATTACAGCCCAATCCTACATAACTCCCCGCGTGGCGATGCATCCGTGCCAATAGAGCACATGCTGTATCCTGGGGGAGGGGGAATTTCAGGTCCCGGAGGTCTCCTCTGGGTAAGGGAACATTTGCTGCACTGAGTTTACTCAGACCTGTGCCAGCTTCCAGTCTTGATCTCCACCCCATTCCTCCCCCTCTCCGCCCCCTTGCACTAACGTACCAACACCGGGGGTCATGGATGGACTGCTGGCGCTCTGACTCAGCTGCTTGCTGTGGTGGCCAGGCTGCACCGAATGGCATGTCATGCTTTTCAACAGATGTGAAGTCGCAACAGCCGGCAGCATAAGGCCCTATTAGGATTGGGCAGTTAGCTTCACAAATGGAAAAGGTTAAGAACTTGCCCTGTACTGAAAGGGTGAAATGCTTACTGTTGGAAAATGTGCATACATGAATTCTGGAATAGTGAGGCACAAACAAGAAATGACATGCTATACAATTTGACGGTCTAGGAAGGTACTGTTGAAGTAGTCAGAACTAATTCACACAGTGATTTTTTAAATGGAAGAGTCAGCACAAGATGACTCTACCTTCAATATTCACTTGCAAGGATAAGGTCAAAAGAAGCTGTTTTACCATATGCGAGAGCCTTCCATAAGACCATGTTTGTTAAGGAGAAATTGTACCTCATGGTGACGTTTCCATCTCACAAATAC
Organism: Plestiodon gilberti rubricaudatus; assembly: GCA_026170595.1. Lineage (NCBI taxonomy): Eukaryota > Metazoa > Chordata > Lepidosauria > Squamata > Scincidae > Plestiodon > Plestiodon gilberti. The sequence continues at coordinate 141,503,896 of JANXHW010000001.1, read as the reverse complement.
GTGAATCAGCTCTTTGTCTGCAGCGTTAAAAAGAGATGATAGAGTTGGTTGGGAGAGATGCTGCAGTGGGAGAAGCATTCAGGATTCTGAACTATTTTTGAGTGGAAGTGCAAGCTGGCCTGAATCGACCTTCAGTCCTGATTCTTCATTCACTGTAGAACGTGTTCCAGTGCAAGCTCCATTCATTTCAATGGGGTTTGCTTAGAAGAAACTCCTCATGAGTTGTACCATTTGTGATTTTGGTAGGAAGAAATGCTACTGAAATTTGGAAAGTGTATTGTTGTTCCATAGGATTTGAGAGGAGAGTCTTCTGCTTTTCCCACACTTAATGGTCACATCATATTTCCACTTTGTCCGGTCCGGCCTGGACAAGCCAGCGGGACGCGTGACTTAACGCCTCTCTCCTGCTTAGCCGACGAACCGGCTCCCATTTTCCCGCTGGCTGCCACGGCCACCAACAAGGTGGGGGCTACCTCCAACTGGGCCGCATCAGGGGAAACATCCTGCTCAGCGGCCGTCTCCCGCTGATCGGACCACGGCTGCTCACAGACTGCCAGGAGCAGGCGCCAGAGGCGCTGGGTTCGGCGGTCAGCGCGCAAGGTCCTCACGCCCGCAGCAGGAGCCTAGCCAGAGTCCCATGGAGTCAGAAGGCTCCACAGATCGCAGAGGCTCTAAGCCAGGCTAGTGGTCGCAGGATCAACCTCAGTGATCCTAAGAGGAGTAAGCAGGAGCAGATGTCAAGGGAGTGGGGAATGATGGGGGCAGAGTCTAAAAGGGCAGACAAAGGCAGGAAGGGCAGGGTCCCTCAAAACCAAGGGCTATATAAATGCCCTTGGATGGGTGGAGGAGTAGACTCTCTGGGCATGACTAACTGAGTCCCTGAGCCATTACTTCCAGTGAAGCCACATCAGAACGGCGAGGGTGCCTAGAACCCCCTTTCCTGATAACTTCTGAGGCCTCATCAGCGAAACCCTTGGGGGAGAAGACTGGGTAAGACCCCGTGGCCTACGTCGGACTGGAGACTGATGCCCCAGATGTGGTAGGTCCCAATAGTGACCTAACTGTAGCCAACCCCCTTCCGGGATCCCCCGAACGTGCACCCCAACACATTTATTTATTTCCCTACAACTGAAAGGGCTAAAGTCCAAAGAAAGAAGCTGACTTTTTTCATATATTTTATTTAATTAACAGTGCAATCCTACACATCTTTACTCAGAAGCGAGTCCCATTGTATTCAATGAGACTTACTCTCAGGTAAGTGCATATAAACTTACTGCCTAAGTTTAGTTTCCATTCAGCTTGTTTCCATGAGCCTGGAGAAAACAACAGTTGAAAGTGAAGTACAGTTCACATGGTTAAAACAAAATGCTTGATTAAATTGACTCTGCTTAAGCTTGGTCATTGAGGAACAGTTTACAGCTCTTCTGGAACGTGATTTGGCTCTGACTCTGGGAGCTCTCCAGAGGAAAAGAGTTCTGGAATTGAGAGGCCACTATTGGAGATTCCTCTCCATGTGTCTTCCCTGTTTGAACCTGGCATAGAGATAATACAGTCAAGAAGGCACGTTGATGGAGACGCTCTTCCCATGATGGCCGAAGGAGAGAAGGTAGTCTCGGAGATATGCATAAAGGGCTAAGATAATAAGTGAAAACCATCCATTGATACCAAACTGCTGCTGAAACTCATGTGGTTGGCTAAGCGGTTTACCACCGAAGTACCGGTTTTTGAAGATTTTGTCCAAGTTATGCTACATTTTACTACAAACACAGTGGAAAAAAAATAGCTAGAAATATCCTCTCCTCTTATGCCTTGGCTTAGGAGCTGACAAACGTTATTTGCTAAATCCCCTTCATTTGGTGAGTGACAGGAGACTGATGTCAAGTGAGAAAATGAAATGTAAATTTTATTAAACACCTCTCTCATCTCTGGGTACCAATCCAGATTCCAGCGTAACACAGCAAATCAAATCCTGTCTTTGCCTTGCCTGAGGGTGAATGAAGAATCATTTCTCCTTAATACTATTCTTTCCTGGTAAAATATTTTTCTGTTTAGTAACTGAAACATTAAAATACAAACTCTGCATTAATCCCAGAGGGGTGGGGGAAATATGTGTTTTCAAAAAAAATATGCTACATTTTATATGGGCCATGCCTTGTGCTTTCTTCCTATCTTCTTGCCCAGCCAGCACTGATGATTAGCTGTTGTATAAAAATGGCAAGTCTTAAAATGCAACTTTAGTAGCTTGAGATTTTATTCCTATGTCCATCATGGAACTCAGTAGCCAGGCCAGAGGTTATAACGATAATGACTTATCTGGCACATTCAATACTAAATGGTATTGTAAATAATGGAGTGCAATGGATCATGTGATTGAATGAGAAAAGATGCACAGCCCTGCCCTTTACTGGGAGGATCAAAACAGTCAGACTGTCTTATGTTAAGAGGATGAAGAAATGGGTGGAAGGCACAAGGCAGTGCTGACAGACTGCGGGATGCTTGTATGTTGTTCACTGATGCTGGAAGGGCAGGACTGGAATTAAGACCTTTAGAGGCCCTAAGCACTGAAAAGTTTATGGTGCCCCATATAAAACAAAACAAAAAAAATAAATGTTTCGAATTAATATTGATGTTTCAAATTAAATATTTTGAATTAATATATTTTGGGCTCAGTAAACTCTGCAGCCATGCTGAAGCCACCTTCAGCCATTTGAAAGGTAGCCACTTTCACTAGCAGTACCCCAGAATGCATTGCGCGGCCATTCTACAACTCTCCACTCCATCAATTAGCTTATGGTACAATTGGTTTCATTATATGTCGTTTCGCTTACAGTCACAGTTTCCAAGAACCTATCGACGATGTTGAGGCCTTCCTGTATGTTTACTATGCCCATGTAACATGGACTTATGCTGGCATAAGGACTTTAGTTGGAAGTCTACCAAATTCCAGCAGGCATGACTCGAAGGTAGAATTCCAGCGTTAGAGTCTTCAGCCCTTTCAAATCTTTGACGGTGCATAGAAAGGTGCACGTTCTTTGTCGAACCACATGACTTGCAGATTTCTTTAATGCCACTATTCCCTCTTCCACCTTGCTGACTGAAATTCTCCCATGCCTCCAAGCTAGGAGGCTGTTGGGATTCAGAGCTGTAGATACATCCACACAAGAGATCAGTCATTTCATGCTGCCAGTGGGCTTCTTTGCTATTCCAATAGAGAACCAATTGCACACTATGACTAATAACGTTGACTGTGTGAAAGAATTATTTATATAAAGATTGAGAAAGGCCTCCTTGGATTTTGGGGCAGGACACTTTCAATTTTGAGAAAGAGCAGAGCGGAACATAACTGCAGGCACCCTGGTCTAGAGATAGATGCGCGAGGCATTCACCAACGAGGTTCTAAATGTGAATCTTCTCCTTTGAATGAGCTGGGTTTTAGCTCGGGTTTATTTAGTGGGGCTTTAATCTTTATGTTTTAGAGGTTTTTTTTTTTAGGACTGCACCAACTCCCCCCTCCCCCCGTACAATGGGCATTTATCATATAGAAATGTTTTTAATACAGGTTGATTACCCCTTATCCAAACATCCGAAATTCAGACATTTGGGGGGCTATGACTTAAAAAAACACAAACTTTTTCCAGCACCTGGCTGGCATAGCGCAAGGCATGCTAAGGCACAAAACTATTACATATGTTGTATAAAATTATCTTCAAGCTATGTGTATAAAGGGTATATGAGACATAAATGAATTCCGAGTTTAGACTCGGTGGACTCTTAAATATCCAGTCCTTCACCACCACATCATTAATAAATAAATAAATAAATAAACAATTTTATATATAAACATCTACATATGTACATGGTGCTTCACAGGGATGAATGGGATAGGTCCCTGCCCCAAGGGTCTTACAACCTGGAAATCCATGCAAGGAAGATGACGGAGAATAAGGCAAGAAATGGGAGGCAAGGGTAAACTAGGGAGCAGTATAGGATTACTTCAATTGCATATAATAATGTCATTTGATTGTTCATAACAGAATGAACAATACTAATGCTAACTAGAATAGTTTTAACAACAATGTTCTTTAACATTGGGACCAACTGCAAAAGGCCTGCTGTAGGAAAAAAAGTTAAGAAATGGTCCCTATCAATGAATATTTGAACAGCTGGAAAGATATGTACTGTATATGTCATATAGAACATGTTATGCTAACGGAGCCACCAACCCGCTTATACCCGTTCTATTCTCTTATGAAAACACAAATGCTCCTTACAGCTGTTTAGGCTTCTCCCTCTGATCTCCTGGCTGAGACATCTAAATCTCCTGTTTCATTTGCATGGTTATCCAGTGAAATAGCTCCTAGTGTTTCTCTTTCTTGTTTGCAAAACTAGCAGTGGGGTAGAATGCAAGGGAGGATTTTTCTATCTGCTGGGAAATTATTCAAATCCGACGACTTAGTTTTTTTTGTTGTTCCATAGGAGACTTGCTTGAAGGCTAGAACTTTGACCATAATTAGTATCTCATCCAATTTTGTTTTCATCCAAGTCTTGTGCTAAGTTTCTTTGTGGCAAACCCAAATGAAACAAAAGCAGAATCTATGCAAAATCTAGGCTCTTGCTGCTCTGGAGGTGATGCCCTATTCCCACACATGTCCTCTGCATTCCTCCAATTCCTCCAATGATGTTTAATACCAGCTCTCCAAAGCCTAGGTGGTCATACTACTCGCTTACCTTGGATTAACATGTGGATATTCAATGGAAGTGGGTAGCTTCTTTTTCTCAGTTCTGAACTTATAACATACTTCCCCTTTCCATTCTTTATCTCTTTCACTCAGAGGAAGGACTGTAGGATCTCAGATATAACATCACAAATAGAACATTCATAGCACCTCAAATACAGTTTTTTTCAGTGGAGTCAATTGACTCATTCAGTTGCTGGTCATCGTTGTACAGTCACTGAGTGTAGAGAGCTCAAGTGATGTATATTCATGTGTGAACCATCTTAAAACGAAAGATAATTCCCCTCCCCCGCCCTGGCAATCCAGAATTAGGTGAGTAAATACATGACAAAACAAGACTGTTCTCTACTTTCTCCCAAAAAGAAAACACAAGACAAGAAAAGTAATTTGCATCACAATGCGAATGAACTCTCCTAATAGGTATATCTGCACAGCTATTGGGTAATATCTCTTATACTCTTTCACTTCCTTCTCCTCTAATTTTCCACCATAGGGAAAAATGGCTATTAACTGCATGAGTGACAACAATGTTTACAACAAGCTGGTCCAGCAGACTCTTTTTATGTTCTTATCAACAACAACAACAACCTTGCAGCTGGGGGAGGAAAAGTTCGTTCTATTATAGCTTAAAGTGTGTTCCTGACCAGAGGCGTCACTAGGGTTTGCATCACCCAGTACGAGAACTCATCGCGTTACCTGACCAGTGATGTACCAGTGGTAAAAGCCAGTTGAGAGGTACTCAATATGTTTGGTTTTCCAGATGGGGCACCATTTTCGGTTTCAGTAGTAGTGGCCAAAGGGTTTTCAGTAGCCTGAGAGCAAGATTCACAAGAAACTTCAAAGGTCTGCTCTTAGATATATTCAAGATTCAGCTGTGGGAAAAAATGTACAGTATTGTCTTTTAGAAACATTTACTATGTCTATTTCAAAAATAACCAGAGATATATGTTCTCTGGAAAGAATGACTGCATGTGGGGCTAAAATGCAGCAGGTACATTGCTCTCCCCAACAATAAATGGTGCTCTTGTTTTACATAAACTCCACACATTTACATGGAACAATATGGCTGGGATGGGGAATGGCCAATTAAGGTGATGGTGAGAGGGTGTTGTTGTTGTTCAGTCATTAAGTCGTGTCCAACCCTTCGTGATCCCATTAACCATATCCCGCCAGGCCTTCCTGTCCTCCACAATCTTCCTGAGTTTGCTCATTTTCATGTTTATTGCATCGGTGATGCTGTCTAACCATCTCATCCTTTGCCTTCCCCTTCTCCTTTTGCCTTCAATCTTTCCCAGCATCAGAGTCTTCTCCAGAGACTCCTCTCTTCGCATTAGGTGGCCAAAATATTTGAGCTTCAGCCTCAGTACCTGTCCTTCCAGGGAACAGTCAGGGTTGATTTCATTTAAGATTGATTGATTTGATCTCCTAGCAGTCCAAGGGACTCTCAGGAGTCTTCTCCAGCACCACAGTTCGAAAGCATCTATTCTTCGGCGCTCAGCCTTCCTTATGGTCCAACTCTCGCAACCATACATTGCTACTGGGAACACCATGGCCCTGACTATATGAAGTTTTGTTGGCATGGTGATATCTCTGCTTTTTATTATGCTGTTTAAGTTTGCCATAGCTTTCCTTCCAAGGAGTAAGCGTCTTTTAATTTCATGGCTGCTGTCTCCTTCTGCAGTGATCTTGGAACCCAAAAAAGTAAAATCTGTTACTGCTTCCATTTCTGCCCCTTCTATTTGCCAAGAATTGATGGGCCCAGATGCCATGATCTTAGTTTTATTAATGTTGAGTTTCAAGCCAACTTTTGCACTCTCCTCTTTCACCCTCATCAAGAGGCTCTTTAGTTCTTCTTCACTTTCTGCCATGAGGGTGGTATCGTCTGCATATCTGAGGTTGTTGATATTTCTCCCGACAATCTTGATTCCGGCTTGCGATTCATTCAGCCCCAGAATATGTTGCAACATATTTTGTGGGCTTCTGTTTTTGGAGTGGAGGAAGAAGGCAGATTTTTGAGAAGACAACCTAAGTATGAAACCAGAGAAGGATCTGTGTCAAATATCCATGCACCACTGCACTCCGTTGGAAATAATCGGAGATATTCAGAGACATATCACACATAAGAATGAATTCCTTTCAGCCTAGGAGCTTTTAGGAGATGAAATGATGAGCTTGATCCCCTTAGTGGAAAATTCCGAATGGGCCATATACGCTATGGCTTGATCAGTTGCAGCATATTGCATTCATGCATCCAGAGAGTCAGACTGTTGTAGTCTTGGATTAAGTAAATGAAAGTGTCTACAAAGCATAGTTGCAAAGCAGGCGCTGTCGATCTGAAATGAATACAAGATCTATTTACTTATAGGACGCCAGGAATGTGCCTGACTTGGTCTTTTGTTCTTTCCAGTTGCCAGCACTGTCACCTTTTCTCAAAATAAATACCAATCAGGTTTGGCTCAAAGGAGAATATTCTTTCAAAAACCAGACAGAGGGATGTGTTCTCTTCACTCCCTTGGCTGCAATTCAGTACCAAGTGTGAGCTGTGCGCATTAAAATTCCACTGGCATTTCCTGCAAGCCGTAATAGACACAAGCATTGACTAGGCCCAATATTAGTGATGGTACTGGGAAACCATCCTTGCTTTTGGCTGCCTGAAGGCAGCTGTGATCCCCAGCTTGTCCTATCTGTCAGTCTATTTGATCTCCAAATGAATTGCTTTTGATAACAGCTATATAAATGCAGAACTGTTCCGCTGGGCCTTCTTAAATGAGACTCCTCTCTTTCATCTCCCAGTCATTTCAAAAAGCAGATAGACTTGTTAGAGGTTTTTAATGCAATGATTTATGTTTTATCTTGCCTGGTTTGAGGCAGCATTTATTTAGCACTAAATTCTTCCCCAGCTTATATATGAGGAGAAACGCTTGAACACAATATTTGGAATTCAAAATATTAGATATTCTATATACAGTATTTATATCCTATCCATACACACACCTAATACATAGAACATTTAAAAAACCCATATATAAATTATTTATATATATATATATATATATATATATATATATATATATATATATATATATATATATATATATAATTACATAAAGACTCACAGTGAGTTCAATTGTGTGTGTACTTATGAAAATTACGCCGTGATGAAATACAATGTGTAAATGTGAATACATTTTCAACAAAAACCATTTATACTGTTCATTCTAAGAGGCCAATCCTATTCCCCCCCCCCCACGGATGCAGGAATGCCAAAAGGGGGGGCAGTTGCTGGGTAAGGAAACAATTATTCCCTTACTCAAGGGTAAGCCTCCGTGATGCGGGGGTGGTGGTGGTCTATCCGGATCTGTGCTAGCTAAATGGCTGGTGGAGGTCCATGTGGACCTGTGCCACGGGATCAGGTCCAGGAAAGGGGGTTAGGATTTGGCTGCCCCCACTACCGCCAAACCCGCCCCAGTCACTGCCTCGTTCTGCCCTCCCCTGCCCCATTCCGCCCTCCAGCCATCCCCTCCCGCCTCCCTCGCCATCTTACCTGGATCGACTGGGGGCTCCAGATCCACTGGTGCCTGCGGGAAGGAGCAGGCCTTCCCCGACTGTTTTGCAGCAGTCAGCGCCCGTGGAAGAGGAGCACTGCCAGCCCCCGGTAAATATAGGATTGGGCCATAAGCTGGGTATGTTCTATGTCCTCAGTTTCATTTCTCTGTGCTCCAGTTCAACAAAATATAAAGAACGCTTTGCCTAGCTTTATACCAGCTTTGGCTGGTGCGCCAGCTACGACCGTATTTGGATCGTGTAGACCTGGCCACAGTGACCCATGCCCTAGTAACATCTAGATTAACCCCTGCTAACTGGGCAAGAGGCACTTTTTCAATTGGTGCTCCTCTTATATTTAGCAGGGGGCGAGTAACTGCCCCCCTTTCACCCTAGCACAGTGTCTTTCTGGTGGCTGTTTGCTGGTGGTGTTCTGCATCTTTTTTAGATTGTGAGCCCTTTGGGGACAGGGAGCCATTTAATCATTTGATTTTTTTCTGTAAACCACTTTGTGAACTTTTTGTTGAAAAGCGGTATATAAATACTGTTAATAATAATAATAATAATAATAATAATAATAGATTAGTTTAATGTAATGCGCTCTACATGGAGCTGCCTTTGAAAACTGTCTGGAAACTGCAACTAGTGCAGAATGCGGCTGCTCATGTGGTTGCTGGGCCTTGTCGGTTTGACTCAGTTGGGCTGTTGCTTTAGCGGCTACGCTGACTGCCGGTTCGTTACTGGGCACAATTCAAAGTGCTAGTTTTGACTTTTAAAGCCCTTTATGACTCGGGACCAGGGTATTTGAGGGACCACCTCCTTCCTTATAATCCGACACATCCTCTGAGGTCATCAGGGGGCCCCCTGTTAACCGTGCCGCCATTGACAGAGGTGAGGGTGGTGGTGGCAAGAAATAGGGCCTTCTTGGTGGTGGCACCCCAACTATGGAATTCCCTCCACCTGGAATTAAGAACAGCTCCCTCTTTAGAAACCTTTCGGCAGGGCCTTAAAACGTTTTTATTTAGGTTGGCATTCAATTGCTGACATGGTGGGCTGGCTTTTTTTAATCAAATGCAATCTTAGGTGACCCACTGGTGCTTGTCTGTTTTAATTGTTTTAATTGCTTTGTTTTAATTATGTTATTGTACTTTGTATTTTAACATGTTTTACAGCGCAATCCTATCCAACTTACACCACCTGTGTAACCAGCGGTGCAGCGAGAACGGGAGGCCTCAGAATGGAAAGGGGATTCAAATCCCCTCCAAAGGGGGATTCAAAGGGAATTTAAATCTCCCCTCCCCTCCAAAGCCTCCCACCTCGCCCTCCCCCGCTGGTTACACCGGTGGTGTAAGTTGGATAGGATTGCACTGTCAATTCTGTAAGCTGCCTTGGTTGACCTGTCGGGAGAAAGGCAGCCTCAGTTCTTGGATTGGGAAGGGAAATCATGTGTGCAGCACTAATTTATCTCTATCCCAGCTATGGGTACATTCCCCTTCCACCCTTCCTTCCTTCTTTCCATCCATCCATCTGTCTGTCCATTCTGTTCACCCTCAGTGAACAGAGCGCTATACCTTCAGCACTTGTGCAAAAAGAAGCAAGGAAGAAATAATATTTGAAATGCCTAAAAGACACTCCTAGCTTAGAATTTATAATAAATCAGAGCAATCCCTTTTAAAGATAGACTCCTGTAAACAGAGTTTTCATTTTTCCAAAAGTCCAATTACCAATAGGTTGTGGATTTCTCCCAGGCCATTTTTATTAATGAGGTTGTACTCTTTTTGAAAAGGGAACAAGAAGAAGGAAAAGATTTCCTTTTGGTTTCATGAAAACAAATTCCTTGCAGACTTCAATTAGCATATCTGCTAAAAAAAATCACTTCGAGTAAAATTGTGAGCCAGCTGAAATCTTTTGGAAAGGTGTCTATAGATTGCTCTTGTCCCAGAAATGTACTTGTGGGGTGTGAGTGAGGTGAGTGAGTGAGTGAGAGAGAGAGAGAGAGAGAGAGAGAGAGAGAGAGAGAGAGAGAGAATGAAAGTGCGTGCAAATGATGAAGGCAGAAGTTAATATTTATTGTTAATTTTAATCTACGTTGAACACCAAAAATTCATACTACTGTTCACCACATACACGCTGCAACCCTCCCAAGTGGTGGTCAAAATGAGGTTCATCAAACTGTACTACAGCAAGAATACTTGTGATACGATATTCATTTTTTTTATATAGTATAAGTTGATGAAACTGGGCCCCGCTTGGCTTAGAGGTGGGTAGAGTGGGACCTGAAAACATTTTTTTAAAAGGTTTGAAAGTTTGCTCTAAGTAGCGATGGGCAAGCTTTCCTTGTTTCACATCTGATTGGCTCAGAAGTAAGATGAACTTTTAAAAAATGGGTGAGGAATCATCTTATTTGTATGCCACTCCTCATTTCCATATATACCTACCCTTCTTCTGGGAAGCTTAAAAAGGTAAAGGTATCCCCTGACAATTAAGTCCAGTCGTGTCCGACTCTAGGGTGTGGTGCTGATCTCCATTTCAAAGCTGAAGAGCCAGCGTTGTCCGAAGACGCCTCCATGGTCATGTGGCCGGCATGACTCTCCTTGCCACAGCGCGTAGCATGCGGCTGGAACACGGAGCGCTGTTTACCTTCCCGCAAGCGGTACCTATTTATCTACTCGCATTGACATGCTTTGGAACTGCTAGGTTGGCAGGAGCTGGCCAAGCAACAAGCGCTCACCCCGTCGCGGGAATCGAACTGCCGACCTTTCGATCGACAGCTTATGGTTCAGCGGTTTAACCCACTGCGCCACCCGCTGCGCCACCCGCTGGGAAGCTTAGGCCCAGTATATATAGTGTTATCCCTTTTTTACCAGGCAATCCTTTCTAAACGTCTGGCGGTGGAGCGAGCTGCTGGAAGCTGTCACAAACCTGCCGTAAGGCAGGTTTGTGACGACTCTAGAGTAAGGGCTGCCGCGTTAGCCCGGCAGCCTTTACTCTGCTGCCAGATCTCCCTGCGGTCACCGGAGGAAGGTAAGCGATCCCCTGGTGGCCACATGGGCAGTCCGGGTGGCGAGGGAGGGGGCCCATTGGCTGAGATGGCCCGGGGGAGGCGGGGATGGCATCCGCCATATCCCCGTCTCCCGCCGGGTTGGCTCGGCCATTACACAGCCTCCTCTTACTTCCGCCTGCTAGTTAGCTGGTGGAAATCTGAGGAGGCCCATCAAGCCATCCCAGGTTTACACCTGGGGAAGGGGACGAACGTTCCCTTTCCCCAAGTAGACTTCCGAATGGGGATAGTAGACTTCCAGGGCTGCCCGCCAGATCCTTAGTTAGGATTGTGCTGTTCTGTTATTCTCACAGGTTCAACCATCTTATGAGGTTGATTAGGACAAGCGACACAGGTCAACCAGTGTGTTTCATAACTCAGCAAGGGATTTGAACTCAGCTCTCCTCGGTCGAAGTTCATTACTCTGCCCTATTTTTGTTTGTTCACTATGCAGCACTCTTGCCATACCAGACTTTCCCTTCAGTAGGTTAGCAGGGGCATAATGAAAACTGTAAGAAAATTAGGAGACACTCATAAGCTAAAAGCATAGAATGCCAAGGATTTCAAGTGGTCATCACCATCACCTGGCTGCTTGACAGCATGAATCAGCCCTTTTGCTACTGTGTTTCCATCTTGTATAATAATAAATTGTCTGTGCTTTATATATTGTTCCATCAGTTCGAACAAATGAGGATTCCCAGAAGTCTTTGTACCAGAGCAAGTCTTTGTACCAGAAGCTTTTAATGATAACAATTATCCAACCTTCTGAGAAATATTGGTTGCTAGTTACAACCTCTGACCGTTCCATTTACTGTACAGGCAAACATTTTCAGCATCAATTGAATGTAAATTTGGCTCATATTACTTAATGCCTTTGAAATCTTGTTGTGGGTATTTTGGTCCCAGCAACGTGGCCTCAAAAGGATACAGAAAGAATCATAGTAGTCAGTGGCTTGGCAGGAAGGGGATGGGGTGCTGAATCCATCCTCCCTACCTTTCCTCTCCAACAGCTGATTGGAAGGATTCCAGATGACTTTAAAGAGATACAAACCTACAGCTGTTAGGCTGGGCTGGGGAATTGTATATACAGCTATGAATACTCATGCAGAAGTTGGATCCTTAGAGGGATCTGGGTGTTTTTGTGCAGATGAAAATGGCTTACCTGTTACAATTAGCTTGATTAGCCTACATGCTAAATCAATAATTTCAGTTTAAGATCCTTAAACTGAAGCTGAGCTGCTCACTGAGGGAAACCCCACACTTTATGCTAAGCATGCCGTTAGAACGTTCATGTTAAATAGGAACCACAGGGACCCCAATCTGAATTGAGACAGCATCGCTGGGGGGAGAAGGCTGCTAGTCCTTTGCTCCCACTGTGGTCCCAATCCAAATTGGGCCCTTCCATGGCTGTATTTGACTCAGGAGAAAAGTTCTTGTAGTTCCTAATATGCACATGAGCTTGAATGACACTCTTTACAATATATGTGTAGCTTGGCCCTAAGACTTCAATTCGGTGCACCTTTAATTGGGAGTAAGTCCTATTGAAGTATTGAATGATAGGGCGATGCTGCATCATTGAAATAATAAAACTGCATATTAAGGATAAAAGGTAAAGGTGACCCCTGACAATTAAGTTGCAGGAGGAATGGGGAACATTCTCACTCAGGTCCAGAACAACTTATAATCTCTCAGCAACTCCTATCACTATTTTATACAGCGGGTTCTTTCAAGTCCATGTTCATTTGAGTTCAAAATTCATTGTTTTGGCCATAAATACTGACAAAGTCAAGAATACACATACACAAATAACTAAGAAAAGAAAATATTAATAAGGTAGAACAGAAAAAGTTGAACATCTCTGTATAATTTTATTGTTTTATTGTTTTATTGTAAGCCGCCTTGGTTGCCCTTGTGGGAGAAAGGCGGGGTATAAATTCTATAAATAAATAAATAAATAAATAATAGATAAAATGAATAATTAAAAAGTAAATATTCTTTAAAAATTGACAACATTAATATCCATATGATATACAGGTTGAGTATTCCTTATTTGGACTGCTTGGGACAGGACGTTGTCTGGATTTTGGATTTTTGTCTGGATTTTGGAATATTTGCATACATATAATGAGATGTCTTAGGGATGGGACCCAAGTCTAAACACAACATTCATTTATGTCTCATATATACCTTATACACATAGCCTGAAGGTATTTTATATAATATTTGTAATTATTTTGTGCCCCAGCATGCCTTGTGCTATGCCAGCCAAGTGCTGGAAAAAGTTTGTTTAAAAAGTCATAGCCCAAAATGTCTGGATTTTGGATGTCCGGATAAGGGGTAATCAACCTGTACTGCATTTGTTCTTGGTTTCTCTATTGCCAGTGCAAATGAATCTACTTTTTCAACAAGGCTGTCCTTGCCATCATCCCCATCCACCATTTTCCGCTGAGTAGAGTAAAAGTCAATGCAAAGTTGGAGTTGAGAAAACAAATGTACAGTATTTCTAGCCTCTTTAAAAATGGAACAAATAGATAATGACCATCCTCCTATGCCACTCCAGCAGCCTAGCTGCAATGTCTCCACTCATATGAAATATTTCTGTCATGGACAGCAGAAGGCATTTGCTAGAGTCTAAATCAAGTGGGCTCTCTTCTTATGGAAAGTGTATTGAACACGTATAGCCAGAATTTTTATTTCAAGCAAGCGTACAGATGTGTTCCGTTCCACCTGCAGTTTTGTTTTGCTGCCTGTGGGGGTTCATGGCTTTAAAAAAAAAAAGCACATTATTTATTTATTTATTTATTTATTTAGGTGGACTGTAACTAGGTGTGGAGAGAGGAGATGTGATGCTTTCATATTTTCCCAGTGTACAGTATCACTTATTAAAATCCTGTTGTCCTGACCATTGTCACTGCCATTGAAGCCTGGTTTATTTACTTGAAAATCTGATTTGTTTCATTTTATTACTGTGTTTGCGAAGTAACTGATATCAGATTCTGTGGGAAAGAGCTGCCATTTACCAGCAGGCTCTGATGGCTCTGTCTTTGTCTGCAGGCCCGATTTTGAGGCCTAGTCTGCCCTGGGGGCTCCAGCAGAAATAAGATTACTGGCAATAACTGCTTCAACTGCTTTGAATAACAGACACAACTCAGAGAGCATAAAATTAGCATAAACACAGCATCAGTGTGTTCCCTCAGAGTATTCAAGACAGGCAGGAAATGGAAAATTGACTGAAATGGGGTCAGACAATGCAAAAATCTGAAACACAGGAAATGCTGCCGAAAAGAAAAGCGATATTGCCTTCGTGTTTTGACAAAATAGCCATGCAGTTTTAATGATAAAGATACTATTTAAAGTGATGAAATTTAAAGAGGCAACGCCTCTTCACCCTCCCTACAAAACTGACATTGTGTCCTCAGCCAAATTATTAAGTGTGCCTTAGTGTTCCCCTCCTGAGGGTAAAATAAGAGTAATAACAACAGTAAACAAAGATCTTACTCTCTGTTGAAATTGATTTTTCTCCTTGTGAAAGTTAATTTGAGTTGGATGTACTGATTTTGTTCCAGAAAACTAGAAACAGCATTTTAAGCACTTCCATATCTTTTGATTTATCAAATATTAAAATAGGAGATGCTACCGACAAATCCAATAAAGGAGAACATTTAACTGAGAACGCCTATGTGCCACATATCCTAAGCTATCCTAATGACAAGATATCACATGTACTATGCAGAATGGGAATGATCAATGAAAGCACCGCTGCATCTCTGTACTGAGTTACACTGCATTTCTCTCCAGACTGAAATTAGTGTTTAGAGACTGATACTCAAAGGATCGGAATCGTATTTGAAATCGGGTTTGGCTACTGCACATTACAACTTCATCTAGGACAGGTCACAGTGACCCAGACCACAGGCCATCACAGTATTTATTGGGAGCTGTTCATTCAGGCCTCTACAAATATTTCAGTTGTGTGATGGCTATTGCTGAAGCAGGGCAACCATTTTACTGGTAGATTGATTTTATACCACTGTCACAGAAATGGTGTCCCTCAAAGAATTCTGGGAACTGTAACTTCTTTGGGGTGCTGAGAATTCTTCATTGGAGATCCTCAGTATTCATATAGCTACAGTACCAGGTTTCCCTGAGGAAAGAGCATAGCTAATAGTTAAATCTGGGTATAGATCTGCCGTCAGACCATTGTCACCTTAGGAAAAGGGGATGGTGCAGTCTCCCTGGCACTTACCTTTGCAGTTTATGCTCCTGCCACTACATGGTTTGCATCTGATAGTTCAATGTTAAATTACTTCAGGAACATCCAACTATAATTTGCTGTTTTTCCTCTTGTGTGGCTAGAACGAGACAGTGTGAACAGAGGCATCACTAGGGTTTGTGTCACCTGGTGTGAGAGCTCATCGCATCACCCCAGTGGTGTCACTAGGGTTGGTGTCACCTGGTGCGGTAATTCATGGTGTCACCCGATTAACTTTATTTATTTTAATATATAACAGTACAGGTCACCCAACAAATCAGTAACCAACAAAAAATCAGTGGCCAACTTCATGACACTCACACAACTGAATAAAAGTTCTAGTATTATCTCTGATACATAGGAATGAGAGCTGACTCATACTAACACCTTATTGGTTCCATGCTGTGTCATAATAATACCTCATTGGCTCTTGGAACAGTCAATCTCATTGGTCAGTTTTGAGTAAAGGAAATCCACTTTTTGTTACATAAGGCAGTTGTGATTTCTTTTTCCAGTTGTCTGGCCATAGCTTTTGATAGAATACAGGTAATACAGATGTTTCATTACATTCTGCATTAAGCAAAATGGGGAAAGAAAGGTGGGTAATAAAAGCACAAACAGGCTGATGGAAAATGCCAGAACTCAGCAGTAAAGCATACAACAAAAGCTTACTCAAATGGATACAGTAACTGGTAACACCCAGCAGATGGAGCTGGGATGCTACTCAAAAACACAGGCTCCCCCCCCCCCCCCGCCGCCATGTTAAACCTGGTAAAACTGGCAGGCTGGGCTGATTAATCTGTTTTAGATTGTGAGCCCTTTTTATTTATTTATTTTATTTTAAAAATGTATATCCCGCCTTTTCCTATGCTGAAAGGCAAATGCCCAAGGCGGCTTACAACAAAGATTAAAATACTTTTGGGACAGGGAGCCATAATAAAAACAAGCAAACAAAGCAAAACAAATTAGTTCCCTGATCACCTCTAGCTATAAATGGTCCCTAGCACTTTTAATTTACTTTTGTCCCAGGAATCCTCAGTCCCTGCACTTACTTTCTAGTAAGTAGATGTCTTCTGGGTGCCAGTATTAGGCTCCCCCATGGTACACTGACAGAAATTCACAAAGAGGCTCCTGGTGCTTGGACCTAAATAATTTGGTTTGATGATGTCATCAGGTTACCTGTTTGGAGGAGTGGAACCCAACTGGCTTCTCCATCCCACCCAGTTATCTAGATAGGTAGGATTGACTGCCGAATGGCAGATTTCTGCCAGTCCTGGAGAAGGGGTAGCTATTCCAGACAGGAAGGACCCCAAACCACATCCAGCACACAGGGCCATGACCCATCTGGGAATAGCATTTTTCCAGTGAAGTACAAAACAGAATGATGCCCCAGCAGCTTTTTAGGCTGCTGAACCTGCACAGGAGTTTCTGGGGAGCTAAAAATAAAAGGGAATTAGGCAAAACAAAAATAGGGTGAAAACAGGGCATTCATCACATAAATTATTCCCTTTGGACCAAAATATGCCTGAGGCACAAAATCCAAATGGCATCTTCCCATAGTTGTACAAATATAATAATCTAAATAACTCACAATGTGCTGCCCTTTAGTGATACTCTATATTCTGCTCCCTGAGTTGGGCTTCCTCATCCTCTCTAATGGTGGGTCCTCCAATGCCAATTATGTCTCCATGGATCAGAGTCTCCTGTTTGCTGAGGAACTGGAACATGTGGGGGGAGGGAGGGGGTTGCAGTAAACTCTCTACAGCACTGTCCAGTTATTTCCCTTTTTCATTTGGATTACTGATGTTACCCTTTCCTGTGTTTTTCTACAATGTTATATATAATGAGATTAACAGGCTAAAAACAGGATGTATTTGAGACAGGTATAACACAAGGTTTAATGAACTTGCACCACACGTATGTGAAATAATTCTTCACAAGAGAGCAAGCTTAAGGTTTTGCTTATCCCTTGAACTAAATCTGAGGTAAACTCTGTGGGACGGCAATTCCACAGCTGATATTTTTCTCGTCTTTTCTCTTGCTGCATTTCTAGCCTCTAAACAAAACAAGGTGAAGGGGGGGGAAGCTATTACTCTGAAGAGGACTGCAATTGCTCTCCTTGCTAAAAAAGAAAGAAAAGAAAATAGTATTCTCATGAGAGAGCCTATTGTGAGATAGTACGGCCAATGAGGGTTTTCAGTTAGTTTTCAGGTCTGAAAAGGCTTGGCCCTGACTAATAAAAATAAGCAAAAATTGCCCCCTTCTATGACTTGGCAGTCCCAGCAGAGAAGCCAAGCATAGCACACAAACTGCTTTCTCTCCCAAGGAGGTGGTCCTTGTGGGTCAGGAGGTGAGGCACGCTGGTTACACAGCATGGGGAATGCCTGAAATCCCACTGCCTGCCCTGCCCTGCTCCTTTGGATAAATACATAAGCGCTGTCAATCCAGCACCTCTTCCTAGCACTAGTTTTCTTGGAGAAATAAACAAATGAACATGGCAAAAAGACTACACTGGAAGCAAAAGGGACAATTTGATTGCAGTATTTTTCCACAGAGTATTCACATTGTGGTTTTTTTTTTCTTTACAGAGTCTCACGCTGCTCCTACTGAGGGAAGTGGGAATTTAAATTGAAGCAATGCTCATGCATCACCGTTTTGATTTACTACATTGTGGGCTGAAACCTATCCAACTTTCCAGGGCTGGTGTAGTCTTGCCAACGCGGTGTGCGCTGCATTCTGTGGTGGGGAGGCAGTCATGGAGGCCTCCTCAAGGCAAGGGACATTTTTTTCCCTTACTTTGGGGTTGCATTGTGGCTGCATTGGTGCTGGAAAGTTGGATAGGATTAGGCCATAAGTAGGCGCAGTGGGTTAAATCGCAGAATCAAGAGCTGTCGATCGAAAGGTCAGCAGTTCGAATCCGCGACGGGGTGAGCTCTCGTTGCTTGGCCAGCTCCTGCCAACCTAGCAGTTCCAAAGCATGTTAATGCGAGTAGATAAATAGGTACCGCTTGCAGGAAGGTAAACAGCGCTCCATGTTCCAGCCGCATGCTACGCGTTGCGGCAAGGAGAGTCATGCCGGCCACATGACCACGGAGGCGTCTTCGGACAACGCTGGCTCTTCAGCTTTGAAATGGGGATGAGCACCACACCCTAGAGTCGGACACGACTGGACTTAATTGTCAGGGGCCACCTTTACCTTTACCTAGGCTTAATGAGAACATCAATAGGTGATATTTAATAGGCTGGTGACTTCCTACAACTCATGAAAGAAGGAGCAGATCAAGATGAGCAAGGACCACTGGTCTTAAGAGCAGCTGAATGGAAATACTAACAGGTGGTTTGTATTATAGGCTTCGGGCTGCTGGCTAGAAGAGGCACATCCCTGCTCTCAAGGACATAGCTTTGTGTAAAGAGGGCATATGTTAAGAGGAAGGACATGAGCTATCCTTCCTCTTAGCCTATGCCCTCTTATATACATTGTTGCTGTTCAGGAGGTCACAGCATACACGAATTTGATGGTTGAAATCAACACTGTCTTCTGCTGGCGCTATATTTATATCTCTTAACTCACTCAAGAAACATGAGGTTTGCATTTTCCTTTCTCTTCTTCAAGAGATTTTATAGCTGAAGGATACGCCAGTTGCTTATGGAATCTCTGGGCTCCCTTAAAAATGCACTAAAAATCAACAACAACCAGCCCTCTCTGTCTTTGTAAGCAATGTGAGTTTACACAGCTTGAGGTGCATACTTTCAAGGATAGTCTGCAGTTCATTTGTTCTCTGCTTCTTACAGCTACACTCTGTTTTTGGGGAGGGATGCTATAAATGTATTTGATTTTCTGTTCCCAAAGCTAAAGCGGCATATTTGCTAATGCAGGTACGTGTCTCAATCAGTCAGTAGGTTTGTGAACAATATCTACAAAACGTGTATGTGTGTTTCCAAGTTGTTATGTAATTAATGGCGCAATCCTGTGTAAGTATAGGCCGGCAGACCTAGTGCTCTGCCGGCCTGGGGTGTCGTAAACAATATCGTAAGGCACGTTTGACACCCAGAGAGTAAGCTATACTGGTGCAGAGGCCACAGCCACTTGCTATGTGGACACGTGCCGGCCGCCACAGGTAAGTCCCGCGCTGCTCGAGCTCACACAGACAGACTAAGACAGCTTCTAGAGCTATGCTAGGTACAAGAGACAGGAAAATGTGACACCAGCATGCAGGGCTGGATGAAGACCTGTAGAGGCCCTAAGCACTGAAAAATTATGGTGCCCCCATATATATATATATATATATATATATATAATTCATCAGTTTAATTGATTCATTATTTTTATTGAAGGAACATGTTTGAGAACTCTTAGAGAATGTGTGTGGTGCTGGAGGACTGGAGACAGGTATTGTTCCTGTGTTACAAAAGGAAAAAAAGGAAGATCAATGTATATAAGAGGGCTTAGGCTAAGAGGATCAGCTCAACATCAATATCTGGAAAGAGTCTGGAACAGATTATTAAGCAGAATGTTTGTCAGTGCTTACAAAATAATGGGATGATTTTTAGGAGCCAGTTTGTCAAGAACAAGTCATACCAGACTAATCTCATCTCCTTTTTTGATAGAGTGACTAGCAGCCCAATCCTGTATACAATTAAACCGGCAGAGCGATCGCTTCACTGACCTAAGGTGTCGCAAACGTGCCGAAAGCATGTTTGTGGCACCTGATAAGCGACGCTGGCGAAGAGGCTTGTGCCGCTCCGCCAGCACTGCAGAATGATGGAGCATAATGGCGAAGAGCAAAGAGTGCATAATGGCAAAGAGCTGTGCAGCGGAGGGGTGTGGGGAAGGCAGAATGGGGTGTTCCGGGGGGTGGGTGGGATTGGTAGGTCAGATCTGGGATGGGGGAGGAATTGTCGGCAGCATGCTCCGCTGAATCCTATCCCCCTTCCCGGGTGTGGCCGGCATTACACGGCCAACTCAAATGTACACCAGCAAAATAGCTGGCGCACATTTGAGTAGACTCATTGGGGTGGCTCGGGCTCTGCTTGGGGTAAAGGGACAAACGGATCTAGTCTAAAATGTAGACTAGATCAGGGGTTGTCAACCTGTGGTACGCGGTACCCTAGGTGTACGTGGACCTCTTGCTGGGGGTAAGCCATACAAACATCCCTTTACCCCGAGAAGGCCTCTGGCTGCGCCGGCCCAATCCTGCATAGGCTGTGGCGTGCACCTTATTTGTGCCGCTGCGTCCTGTTAGACAGGGTTGGTTTGTAATTTAGTAGATCATGGGGAACACCATGAACATAGTATACCTATATTCCATCAAAGCATTTTCTAAAGTCTCTCAGGATATCTTTGGAGATATTACGGTAAAATGTAGACTAGATCAGGGGTTCTCAACCTGTGGTACGCGGTACCCTAGGTGTACGTGGACCTCTTGCTGGGGGTAAGCCAAGCACTGCCCCTTATCTGCCCAATCAGCAGCTAATTAAGTGTTAATTAACATGGATTTTAAATTGTAATTATTTTCTAAGCCCTTCTGTCTCTCTGATTTTGGTTTGGGGCTAATTTTGGTACTTTGGAAAATGTACTTTGGTGGGGTGGGGGAGGGAGGAGCTGATTTTGGGAAGTGTGACAGAGAAAAAAGAGAACCTTGCATATCTCTCTCTCTCTCTCTCTCTCTCTCTCTCTCTCTCTCACACACACACACACACACACACACACACACACACACACAGAGAGAGAGAGAGTTAAATATGACATTTTTCACATTTAAAATTGTTTTAGTACTTTTTATTTAACGATTACTTACCTAATTACTTAATTGATTGATTAATCCAATTAATTAGCAGGGGGTACTTCAGAAAATTGGACCGTGAGAGGGGGTACCCGGGTCTCCAAAGATTGAGAACCCCTGGACTAGAAGATTAGGTGGATTTAAACTGATTGAACAACTGTTCCCAATATGCTAATAAACAGCTTCACATCTACCTGGAGAGATGTATTGACTGGGGTGCCACAGAACTTTGTCTTGAGCCCTGTGCTGTTCAACAGTTTAATAAATTCATTCATTCAATTTATTTATTCAATTTATACCCCATTTTTCAACCACATAGGCACCCAAGGCAGCTTACAAAATATAAAACAATATAATTAATTAAAGGTAAAGGTATCCTCTTGACAATTAAGTCCAGTCATGTCCGGCTCTAGGGTGCATTACTCATCCCCGTTATGAAGCCGAAGAGGCAGCGTTGTCTGAAGATGCTTCTGTGGTCATGTGGCCGACATGACTCAATGCCGAGACACATGGAACACTGTTACCTTCCCGCTGAGGCAGTACCTATTAATCTACTTGCAATTTCTTGCTTTCAAACTGCTAGGTTGGCAGGAGCCTTCGTGCGGATTCGAACTGCCAACCTTTTGATTGACAGCTCATGGTTCAGTGGTTTAACCCACTGCACCACCTGCTGGCCCAAAATTAATTAAAACACAGCATAAAATAAATATGTATAAATGACCTAGATGAGGAGATCACTTCTCAAATATGGAGATGATATCAAATTGAGAAAGGGAAGCTAACACTCTGGAAGACCAAATCAGGATTCAAACTGCCCTTGAGAGGCTCGATCATTGGGCCAATACCAACAAGATGATTTTGCAGACAAACTGTAAAATCTTGCATGTAGGTACAACAAAATCAGAGGTACAAATACAGGATGAAGGAGATCTGACTTGGCAGCAGCATGTGTGAAAAAGATCTAGGTATCTTAGGATGCAATTCTAAGTACACTTACCTGGAAGAGAGTCCAAGTACTCAGAGGGACTTCTGAGTAGACACGCCTATGGTTGTTCTGTTGGTGGACCACAAGCTGAATATGATCTAGCAGCATGATGCAGCTGCCCCCCAAAAGCTAATGCAATAGTTGACTGCATTAACAGAGGCATAGAGTCCTGATCACAAGAAATATTAGTTTGATTCTATTCTGCACTCATTAGACTTCACTTGAAATACTTCTGAGCACCACAGTTTTGGGCACCACATTTTAAGAAGGACATTGATAAGCTGGAATGGATTCGGAGGAGGAGGGCAACGAAGACTGTGACAAAACCAAATTCTATGAGGAATGGTTAAAGAACTTGGCATGTTTAGTCTGGAAAAGAGAAGACCAAGGGGAGATATGGTAGCCATCTTCAAGTATCAACAGGGCTATCACACAGAAGTGAGAGCAGACCTAGAACTAGTGGGCAAAATCTACAAGGCAGTAGATTTATACTAGATATTATAAAGAATTTCCTAATGGTAAGAGCTGTCACCCCCGGAATCATTCCGAAGGTGAAGGCAATGTTACCTTTGATGCCAGAATGGCTTCAGGGGCAAGTGGGAGGGGCCACGTTATACCCGTTTGCAAGGCATGGTGCAGCCCCCTCCAGGAACACCACTGTTTGTTTTCTATTTAAATTATCTTTCTGCTTAAAATAGCATGGGGGGACGACACATGGGAAGAAAAACACAGCAAGGGAAAAGCCCTAATATCTCCCTCCACTGTGGTTCTGCTACGTTCCATAGGCCCCCAGGGCCATTATCTAAGAAAATCAGCAACCTACCTTCAGAGCCAATTTGCATGCTCGGCGACACATTTAACTACTACATTTGAATACAGTTGGCCTTCCTTATCTGCGGATTAGCCATCTGCGAATTTGACTATCCGTGGATATCCATCCGTGGAGGAGGGTCTCCCACTGGGGGCAGGGAGAGGCGTCACAGTACCTTATTGGCCACGCAATCCACCATAAGGATCTGGCCGGCCGCCTGCCAGATCTTATCCCCATTCCAGGCCGTCCTGCAGCAGCCCGGAGGTCTACTCAGGGAAGGGGACATTCGTCTCCTTCCCCAGGTGTAAACTGGGGACGGCCCGATGGGTCTCCTCACATTTCCGCCAGCTAAATAGCTGGCAGAAACGGCCGAGCTGGCCCAGCAGGGGTTGGGGATATGGCGGAAGCCATCCCCGCCCCCTCCTGGGCCAGCTTGGTCAATGGCCCCCCTCCCTCGCTGCCCGGACTGCCAATGCGGCCGCCGATGGGAGCCTTACCTTCCTCCAGAGGCCGCATGGACATCCCGTCGCCGGAGTGAGGGCAACCGGCCTTGTAACAGTCTCCCTTACTCGCAGGTCATTGCAAACGTGCCTTATGGCACGTTTGTGATGGCTTCCGGTGATGGAATGCACATTCCATCATCATCACCATGCGCTGGATTGCGCTCTGAGCAACCGCACCAGCCAGTCAGCCGCTTCTTGCTTCTCATGCTGCTTTCTAAAGCTGCAAAGTGCCTATAAAAAGAAAAAAAAACCGTAACCGGAAGTTGTTTCTGGTCACTTTTTTTTCTTTTATTGCAACTTTAGAAAGCAGCATGAGAGGCAAGAAGCAGAGGCGGGCTGGCGTGGTTGCTCAATCAGGTACTGTGGCATCTCCCCCCCACCCCCACCCTCCCCCAAACTCGGACTTGAACATCTGCAGATTTTCATATCTGCGGGGGTTCCAGGAACGGAACCCCCGCAGATATGAAGGGCCCACTGTACTTTTCTTTCTGCTCTCTATACATTTGGGAATACCTTGAATCGTTATATAAAACCAAAATACCTGTTTACTACTAGCACAAACAACTGCAAGTCATTTATACATGTAGATAGGGATAGATGGTTTAAATCCAGTGGCAAATTGGTGCAATACATAAACATAAGTCCATTAGGAAATTAGATCACTTGGAAATCAAAATGTAAAAGAAAAGGTGGTATTTCTAAATCTGGCTAAAAGCAACCTTGTGTTTCATGATGTTATAACAGAACAAGGCATGTCCAGGTCAACATGGTTGTGACTATATCATTTCTCAGTTGTGGAGCAGCTCCAGCACAGTAATGGACATTCTAAGCAGGCTTCAGGAGAAAAAAGAAGTAAAATTGAGAAAGAGAGTTCCCATCTCTGCCCCAATTTTCAAATCTAGTTTAGATTTCAAATTTCAAGTCTAGTTTAGGTTCATGTGTTTTTTCTTCGCTTTCTTTTTCTCTGTGTTCATTGTTTTTGAGCTTTTGTTTGTTTAATAATGTGCCTTGTGGGGTGGGGTGAAGTAAAAATGCCCACACTACATGTAAATAAATTCATTTACCCTAGTCTGCATGGTTAGCTGAAAAGTGATCTCAAAGGTGAGATTTAAACCAGGGAAGTCGTGACTCCTGATCGAACAGCTCAGTTGCTTAGCAGCTACGCTAGTGTTGCTCTCGAGGCTCAATTCCCTATTCCCTTGAACTCCCTTGGCAAATCTCAATGGCCTTTGATTCCAATCAAAATATCTCTGAAGTATTGATGGAAAGGTAGGGCTCTTTCCAAGGCATGCCTTTTTCAACGAAGAAAACAGAAGTATTCTCAACCATCACTAGTTCCTTCTATGCTCTGCTGGCAACCTTGTCTGCTGCCTGCAATGGAAGCAATTCAGGGAACACATTTGCTATTAGTGCATCCTCCATCTGAATGTGTGTTATAGACTTTCAGTCTGTGCTCAGGCAAATGTACGAACATAGCCCAAATCCTAACCCTTGGGCAGCCCAATCCTAAAGCACGCTGTGGCAGCGTGGAGGCCAGTCCTGCCGGCATGGAGGCCAGAGCCGGCAGGCCTCTGTAGGCGAGGGAGTTGTGCCTGCAGAAGACAGATGAGCTCCGCACCGGCAGGCGGGGAACAGCAGTGTCACTGCAGGGGGGGGCGGAGCTCCAAGTTCCGTCGGGCTCTGAGCCTCCGTTCCATGATGGGAGAAAGCGGCCCCGCCCCCTCGCCTTTGGAGCCATTCCGGCCGAGGGGGTGGGGTCGCTTTCTCCCGTTGTGGAACGGAGGCTCAGAGCCCGGCGGAACTTGGAGCTCCGCCCCCCCTGCAGTGATGCTGCTGGCGGGGAAGTGGGGGGGAGTGAGGCCGGGAGGTGCCATTCCAGGGCAGGGAGGAGGGTGGATCAGGCCCGGTGTAGTGGTTGATCTCCGCCCGGTGGATCAGGTCTCCACCGAATCCTAGCCCCCGTCCCAGGCTTGGAAGCCTGACACGGGGCTGCTTGGAGCTTTGCCGGCCATTTTGCTGGAGCATCTCTGAGTAGCCCCATATGGGCTGCTGTGACTCGACACAGGGGAAGGGGACAATCATCGCCTTCCCTTGAGGAGACCTCCAACCCTGCGCTGGATACAGCGAAGCCTGCCCTGGTGCTGCTGCATCTGAGCGCAGGGCTTTGAATAGGATTGGGCTGTAAATATATTTCCTGGGAAGTAAATCTGCTTGATTTTAATGGAGCTTAGTTCTGCATAAGCCTACATCATAGTAGGATTAACTGAATTAGTGCAATCAGGTCGTTTGTTCTGTCCCTGTCTGCAACTCATACAAATGCAAAAGTGCTTCTTGTTCCGTGAAAACATGTGAAAACACAGACCAGTGTGCAGCTGGTGTCTGACATTTCTTTTCCCTGACTACACATTTGCTGACTCACAAGCTGAGAGAACATTCTAGTGTAGTTATGGCATGTTACTGTCTCCTTTTACTGTCTCCTTTTTGAGTGGCAACAGTCAAAACCCAAGCCTGCCCGTGGATTGCCACCAAATATCTAATAAACAACATGTGCTGTGTATGTTATAACTTTTACCTGACATAAATGTATCTCAGTCACACTTCCACTTCACTGCTGCCACCAACAGGACAATACATAAAAATGAGCAGTTTTCTTTGGTGGTGGGAGTGATAATGGAAATCTGACATCTAGATTCAGATCTTATTTAAAAATCGGAAGGAAGGAAGGAAGGAAGATCTCCCTATATGTTCTGTTTGTAGCTTTCTCTTAGAAGGAGCAAACCACCTTAAGTTCTTTCTTACGTGCAGCCTATGTTTGATTACTCTTATGCTTTGTAAAATGATACATTTGAGGGGCTAAAGCACATTTCATTTATTTGCACATCTGACTACGCACATGTTGCTGTGTTGTCAAAGTTTGAACATGGGAGATCCAGGTTGAAATCTTTGATCAAATTTGAGTCACAAAATCATGTGGCATATGCACTGGTGAACCTAGTAAAGTTATGTGGAAATGTGTATGTGTAAATATGCATAGAAGTGTGCTGGACATGGGCTAAGGCAGCGGTTCTCAAACCTTTTACTGCCATGACCCACCTCATCCTCTGCGGTGGGTCGCGACCCGATGCTCTCTGTTGCGCTGCAAAGCATTACTGGGAGCCACCGGAGGTCACTTACGGGTCACGCTGGGCCCATGATGCACTCCATTGGCCTCCGCGGGCCCCAGGATGCCTTGTGAAAGTGAACTGACGTTGTGGGTGCAAAACCAGAAGTTGCTTCTGGTTGCTTCCACAAGGTGTCCTAGGACCTGTGGAGGCCAATGTAGTGTGTTGCGGGCCCGGAATCAGCCTCCGGTGGCTCCCAGTAATGCTTTGCGGCGCAACAGGAGAGCATCAGGTCGTAACCCGCAGCACATTGGGTTGCGACCCACCAGTGGGTCATGACCCACAGTTTGGGAAACCCTGGGCTAGGGTGATCCAGCTGTTTGCAGCTCCCTAGCATGTGTCCATTGCTTGGCTAGAAATGTATATATTTGCTACATACATGACACTGTTTTCTGCTGTGAAACCAGAGCATAAGGAGAAACACCTTGAGTACAGTGTCCTCTAATCATTTCTTCCTTCAGTTCCCTGCTTCTCAGCCTACTGCTCACCATGTTCTTCCTTAACCTTTAGTCATCCTTTCTCTAGCATTGCTTTTGACACAGATTCTAACACGTGGCCCTTCAACCTCTTCCCCTCCCTTCCCCCTTTACCAAATCAAAGCCACTCACAGAATTTTGTGGCACATACCGGGCACCATGGTTGAGATCAGAAGATATTGAGGTGAAGCAGTTCACTGCCTTGTGAACTTGTTGGGTTGAACAGCAGTACACTGTATAAGTATTTTAAATAAATACTGTGGTAGCCTTGTGATAGCCCAAAGACTTCTGAGGTGTGCACTCAGTTTGCATCATCTATGCCCAGAGGTGATTTTTTGGGTGTGTGTGTGTGTGTGTGTGTGTGTGTGTGTGTGTGTGTGTGTGTGTGTGTGTCCCAAAAAATTCTTGATTCAAAACGCAAATAGTGGTGTTATGTGTTTTTATTTGAAAAAAACAACATAGTATATGTCAAAATAGGTTTCCAACAGGAACAGTCATTTCACAGAGACCTTAAAGGTGAGACCTTGGTTAAACGTGGTTTAAATTATTTTTAAAAACTAGTGCACCCCAGTTTTAACATCCCAAAATATTGTCTATTTCAAATATTTTTTAAAGAAAATATTTTTTCATAATTTTCTAACTGCAGCAATTGAAGTGTAATATAGTAAGTAGTGTTTTTTTTAAGATAACTACTAACTAGAAAGTATAACAGAAATGGGTTAAAAAACTAGAGCACCCTGGTTACCATCCCGAAATATTTTAATTTAATTTAATTTAATTTTTTTCTTACAGCAGCAATTCAAGTGCAATATATTACGGGCAGCACAATTCTGGGTAACTTTAGAACGGCGGAGCACACACTCCACTGTTCAAAAGTGTCGCAAACATGCTGTAAAGCACATTTGCGACTACTTGGGAGTAAGGGAGGCCGGTGCAAGGCTGGCCTCCCTCACTCCGACACTGGACCGAGGACGCAGCCACCGGAGAAAGGTAAGCACTTCTCCGGCGAACGTGTGGGCAGTCCGGCAGGCGAGGGAGGGGGCCATTGGCCTAGCCGGCCTGGTGGGAGGGGGCTGGTGATGGCACCCACCATATCCCCGTACCCGCCAGGCGGCTAGGCCATTACACGGTCTCCTCTGACTTCCGCCAGCTATTTAGCTGGCAGAAATCCGAGGCGGCCAATCTGGCCGGCCTCGGTTTACACCCAGGGAAGGGGACGAGCATCCCCTTCCCTGGGTAGACCTCCGGTCCGCCGCTTTCGGGCACCCTCAGAAACAGGATCCGGCGGGCGGCTCTGGGCCGCCGACTGGATCCTTACACAGGATTGCGCCCTAATTTTTTTAAATACATGATACTTACAAAGCATTCCATTCAGGCACCCCAGAATGCACTGCACAACACTAGTCTGCGTGTTTTTATCATGTTTAAAATGAGATCCCTCACTGAAAATGTCCAATGGATGACTCAAAAGTAAGGAAATTGGTATTATTTTTTTGATATGGAGGGTTTTTCGATTTATTTCTTGTTATTAATAAAAATTGTTTTATTTAGCGTTTTGCCACATGCCTCTCTCTCCCTGTGCTCTGGTCTCAGATTCATGTGTTCATACTGTCGTCATTTCTCCCTTCCCAGTGCTATTTCTGTTTTTTCGCCTTCATTTTCCCTTTTCCTCTTTCCCTCAACTCTATGATTTTTTTTCCCCCCACAGGCCTCTCCCTTCTCTGCTCATCCGTTCCCTCAGGTTCTTACTTCTAAGCCCACTCCCTCCTGCAATGTAAATATTAGGTACCTGGTAGCATTTGGAGAAAACTATTGTGGTACGTAGCAGCTCTTGGGATCATGGAGAATATGCATGAAGTCCAATTCGCTGAAACAATCAAGCAAAAAAGAAGGCTTCAGGTCTTATTGAATAGAAGTCAATTTTCTTCCATCAAAACCCTATTTTCTTTCTTTCCTCCTCCTTGTTTTACAAACCCTTGGTTAATACTGATTATGTGTCATGAGAAAAGCCCCACAACACTCTCTATATCAAATGCTCTGGAAAATTATCTAGCACATATTGCACCTTTAAGCATTTTGCCCATAATGCAATCATTTTCTGACAATCATGGCACACAAACTTCCTCAACCAGCTTTTTAGTGTAAGGTGGTACGGTAAGATGCAAAAGAATAAAAGAAATAGAAAAGTTATTTCTTTAGCCTTCCAAATCTGAAGCAATGAAGGTGGTGAATCCTTTTTCTTCTTTCACCGAACAAGGCTTTAGGTGGAATAAGTGCTAAGGATTAATAGGTATTTGACTTTAAAAAAATATAGATAGATAGGGCTGTGAACATGCTTTGGAGTAGAAAATGTAATAAGGCTTGAACTGAGCTGATTTGGGTTTCTAATCCAAATCCCCAAATCTGCTTCCACAACAAATCCACAACAGATCCTGCTTCCAGGATCTACAGACTGGCGCAAGTAATACAAATAGTTACTTGGGGTGGCAATTTTGTTTAGCTGCAACAGTCCATAGTGTGCAAACCAAATGGTGCGCTCCCCCTCCCGCTATGGCAGCATCACAGAGGAGACAGCATAACACCTGAGAGTTCTACCTCAACATCCATTGCCCTGGCCTGGACCACGTGGCCTGCTTCAGTGCCCTCCAGTGCAGGGTGGTCCTGCTGCCTCGGCCCCACAAGGGGTTGATGGCGAAAAACCTGCCTTACTCGTGAAGCGGAGGTGGCTTGAAGTCAGGGTTGAAACACAAGCCTGGGGGTGGGCTTCGGCCTGACCCCCCCCTTTTACTTCAGCATCAGACCTGTGCACTATTGTCTTTGCCTTACTTAAAAAGCCTGCTGGTCTCCTGATCTTCCTCTTCCTGTATTTTAATAAAAAGTGGCCCTTTACACCCCTCAACATCCATTGGTCTGAGGCTGTTTTGGATCCCACACTTCCTGGAGCAGAAGGTCATTTCAGGGCAGCCTTTTAGTATCCCTAAAGGGAAAGAGTAGTGGAGACTTCTGAGGGTTTTGTGACATCCCTTTGAAGGTGTGTGGTTTGTTTTTTAACCAATATACAGGTTGAGCAGCAGTGGGCATGGCAACAGGCACTCTGCAAAGCAGCATCACTTTCCTTCCAAAGCAACAGCAGTTTCCCCAGTTTGCTTCTTCTCATCCAGCCCTAGGAAAAAAAAAATCAGATCATTCTTTTTAAAATGTGTACTACATTCAACCTATCTCTATTTTCATCCCTTACAACACAAGCCAGACACTGATTTCAGCCCCCACCCAAGCCAGTGGTGGTGTTCCAGCTCTAATATAGATTGTCAATGCCTAGGCTTACCATATTTTCCCGACCTTCAACCGGGACACCCCCCCCCCAAAAAAAATTAAATAATAAAAAATTAATTAATTAATTAATTAATTAAATAAAATACATCGGAAAATACAAGGGGGGGCGTGAAGCCGCAATTTTATTTATTTATTTATTTAAGCCAAGAAATAAACAAATAATTAAAGAAAGAAAACTAATTTTATAATATAAGGGGACGCGAAGTGCGTCCACATGTTTAATTATTTATTTATTTGCATGGTAAACTAATTAATTAAATTAACTTACCTCACTGCCTGCGGTGCCTTTCGCCGCCGTGCTGCTGCTGCTCCTGCTCCGTCCTTCCTCAATGGGCCGATGGCTGACCGGGTCCACGCGAACCCGCTCTCGCCTCTCCGAGCTCGGAGCAGTGAGAGGCTGAGCAGGCAATCCGGCTTGGAGGGCAATCCGGTGAGGGGTTCTCGCTGGGATTGCCCGCTTTCCGGCTCGCCCGCTCTCGCTGCTCCAAGCTTGGAGCAGCGAGAGTAGAGGGGCTCTCGCCAGCTTGCTCGCTCTCCAGCTGTCCTGCTGTCACCGCTCCGAGCTCGGAGCGGCGAGCGGGCGAGCGGGCTGAGCCGGGCTCACTCACCCGGGCCGCTCCTCGTTGCCGCCGCCACCATTTTGAAAATTAGGTAACTTACCCGGGCACCGGCATGTTGGCTCACGAAATCTCGCGAGATCCAAGATGTCGGCACCCAAATCTCGTGAGGGCATCATGTAGGGAGGGAGGCTGCTCCCAGAGGGGATAGAATTCAGCGTGCACCATCGCCACTGGATCCACTCCTCTCACAGCCTCCCCGCCCCCATTCCTCTACCCTCCATGCCCAGTTTTGCCCCCTCCTCACCATTGTTCTGTCCAGAAGCATCGCGAGGGTTGGTGCAGTGGTGCGGTGGGCCCCAGGGTGGGGACCGGCCGTGGTGGCAAAGGGGCGTGATTACCTGCGGGACGCATTCCCTCCGCTACGTTCGGCCTGGAGCTGGGCCCTCCCGCCCACCCTGGAGCTGTTTCGGCTCTGAAATAGGTGGAAAAATGGCGGGGGGTCGTGACATCATCATACTGGACACGCGCCGACAAATCACGTTGGCGGCCCCCTCTGGGATCGTCTCTGGTTCTGTCCTCCCCCTTCCCCTGCTCTGGCGGGTGGCCAGCAGTCCGGTAATGCACATGGAAAAGCTCCGGCTAGGATTGGTGTGTGTGTGTGTGTGTGTGTGTGTGTGTGTGTGTGTGTGTGTGTGTGTGTGTGTGTGTGTGTGTGTGTGTGTAGGGGGGGGCTGGTGAAGACATACTTATCAGACTGAGTGATGCTGCTTTTTGGGACAGAAAATATCTTTGGCCAGCCCTGTGTTAGGGTCCAGGATACGATTCAGCAGAAGAGGGGGCATTTTTGCACACTGGATTTGACTATTACTGATCTCATCAAGACAATGGAATAACATAAATAATAACAGTATAAATAAATGTAAATGATTGATAGTCTTTAATGGCATTACTAACAGCCCAATCCTAACCAACTTTCCAGTGCTGATGCAGCCACAATGCAGTCCCAGGGTAAGGGAACAAATGTTCCCTTATCTTGAGGAGGCCTCCACGACTGCCCCCCCACTGCAGAATGTAGCAAGTGCCACGTTGGCATGGCTGCATTTGTACTGGAATGTTGGTTAGAATTGGGCTGAAATATTCCTTCTATTCATTTAGACTTTCAACTGGTAACATGCTAATCTTTAAATACAGGAAGTCCTCACTTAACGTTGCAGATAGGTTCCTTGAATCTGCAACATTAAGTGAAAATAACATATAAAAACATACTTACCAGCCGCTCAGTGATGCACCGGGGTTCTCTGACGGACTGCAGAAGCCGCTTCTGGGACCGTGACTCACTTTCTAGGCTTTGTTCTCACCTCAGAATGCCTTGCAAGGCATTCTGGGGCTAGAATAAGACTAGGAAATGGGTCACAACCCGGAAGCAACTGCAGCTTCGTTACAACGAAACGACGGTATGTGAGGACTACCCGTATCTTGTTGCTTCACAGCATTCATTTCATTTGCATTTTGCTCCATAGCATTCAGAGCTAAAAAAAAAAATGAAACGAATGATACACAGCACTGTCTTGAATGAAGCGGCATAAACAGTATCTTTTTAGTATTCTAGCATTGCTGATTTCAGAAAAGGAAACGATGTAAAGGACTTAAAAATCATGACATCCTGCAAAACAAGGATAATCTTTGACTATTCACATATGAAAGTTCAACACACATTAATGTTACTTCTTTAGAGGTTTCTGAGAGCTAGGAAGTAAATTTATTCATCTGACTTTAAGTGTTTGATTTTTTAAACATTTGAATATTAGTTATTGGTGAATAAGTACCAATATTTTTATTTTTTAATAAGTACCAATATTTTTATTTTTTTATTTAATAAATACTGCTTAAAAGTGGCATCATGGGAACTATGTGTGATGCCACTTTAACAAAATTGCAAGGTAAGGGAAGAAGGGACACCACTGGCAGAGAATGCTGTGGATGTCTGGTGCCAAGGCACGCTAATTACACAATGAGTCAAACTTTGATTTCCTCAAATTGCCATGCTTCAGTTATAAGTCGCTGCATGAAGGAGGGGGGATTTTTGATTTCAAAATGGCATGTCTTCCCTACATGTCTTGGTCCTGACCTAGGTCTCCCCTCCCACCCCACCCCCCACTGCAGGATTTTAGCATATAGATGACACTTCTGGTAGGGAGCATGTCTATATCGCATTCTGGGGACCCCTGCACTTTCGGGGTCATCCCAAGGGGGCAGGTCCACATTGCAAGGAGTGGGATAGACCATCCATCCCCTTAGGGTTGCCTGTGCAGGTAGTAAATGAGCATGGAGATGCTAGGGAGATGCTGCTCAAGAGGTTTATTTGGTCAATTCACAGGAGTACTCCCCTCCCCTTGGGTTTAGCCCTTGCGTCCTCCGTGGCCCCTCCCAGATAGGACTGCCATCAGCTGTAGAGCTGACAGCATCCTACCCAGGTTCGGTGCAGGGTGATTACATCATCGTCCTGCCAACAGACGGGCAGAACTGTTGTAAGTGCCCAGTTGGATCAGGCCGTAAATTGTACCTGCTACCAGCCATGTTGATAGACTGCTTCTTAATAGGTACCCAAAAAGTTTTTCAGACTCTGCAAATTTAGAGAAATTTCATGTCACAAAGCGATTTCCCCTTTCAATACTCCGATAGTAAAATAGTCTTGTGAAAGCACCCTTGCATGGTAGGATCCCTGAGAAACGCTGGTCTCCTAATGTCTTTCAGGATTTATTAGACTGTGAAAAGGCCCCCCTTGCGGTCAATTTGCATCACCGTCAAGTTAATATTGATCTGAAAATTCACCTTGTGGAGACTCTTTCCCCTTGCAAATAGCTGTGGCTGCTAGCCCTTAAAGGTACAATGTCACACTCTTTCTTGGATGGTGACAGTTCACCATAGCTGTATCTTGCACAATTTGTCAGAAGTGTGTGTCGGCTAGTGTTTCCCCAAGCATAGAGATTCCCCTTTCCAGCCATGTTGCATTTGGCACTGACTGAGGGCTTCTGCTTCATGTCAGTGCATTTGTGCAATGACACATATTCTCCAGTGATTAGATTAACACTGGCAAAGCCAATATGAAAAACCCACACAGATTACCACTGTCACCCACAGTAATTACATTTATTCATTTCCACTTAGTCGAGTTTTTACAAGCTGAGCAAGGGGCCAAATAAGCAATAAACACAGAAGCAAGAAATTAAAATGCTGCTCTGTTTGCTGTGAAAACAATCAAACCATCATCTTTCTTTAGGCAGCTCATTCATCATCTGGGAGGGCCATGCTGTGATGATATGCAGGGATGGAAGCCTAATGTTGTTACATGTAAATTCACTAACATGAAATTACTGCCCCTAATGTGATTTCACTAATAAATTAGTTCATTTCTACCTTTTCGCAAGAGACGTTAGGGACTGTGGAGAATTGCTCATGTGTCTTGCAATCTCCCTCGATTTATTCCTAGCAAGTTGGCTGCCCAGCTTGTCTTTTCTCTTATAACTCCTACTTCAGCTTTCATATGTGAGTTCATTACCCAGAGGCAGCCATAGGAACTTCAGCTTGCTGCAATGCATTATAAAGAATGTTTATAATTTACACAAACCAACGTATGTATGCCTGCTGACATTTGTTAGATTAAAACATGTGCGTGCACACACACACACACACACACACACACACACACACACACACACACACCTGCCAACTCTGCTGGCAGGCTAACATAAGCTAACACTGGCAATCACAGTGCTGCCCTATGGTACCTATGGGCAGGAGGTTTGGTCTGGAGGTTGAATCGGTGCCCTGCATGAAAAAGCTAAGCAGAATCGACCTTGGTTCTCACCTTGGATGGGAGACGGTAGCTCGCAAAGGTACTGTGAAGGCACCATGAGAGGGTGTGGAACGTCCAGAATGCAGAGGAGTCAGCTAGAGGCGGATAATATCTTGACAACCGTCAAAGGGTGAACTGCGGCTACTGTGAAGCTTGGAAGTGCAGAGCACAAGCCAGTACGATGACTGCACTTGGAAGGAAACACTTGGAGAAATTGAGGGTTCTATGAATTCCTCTCATAGAACATTATTTGTAAAAAAAAAAAAGTTTGAAAAAAATGGGGTTTATGACTAGCCTGCCTAGGGTCTCTACCTTGAGTCGGTAGAGAAAGGTAGTATATAAATACCAAAATAAACAAATACGTGAAATACACATATAAGACGTCATATTGATCCTATCTTGGTTCCTGGTCACATTAATGTGATCCAGAACTGAAATGGAATCAATGAGATTTACTGAACATGCCTTGCTCTTCCTATAGATCACTCCTGCTGTTCATTGGGAATGTAGTAGAACTGACAGGTATGCAGACTGACTTGTTCATGATGTGAGAAAGTAGCATGTTAGGATGGTGAAGTACAAAGCAAGGATGTGAGTAATTTGGTTCCCTGCAACTTTGTCAACCATGTCTTCAATAGGTAGACTCCAATCCTTGCTTGTCGATTCTGACAGCCACTGGCCAGGGCTCACAATGTGGAGATAATGTGATGGTGCAGATCTATATGACGAACAGCAGGCAGGAATTACTTGTTACAGGGAGGCCAGTTTCAGTGACCTCTCTGCAGAGACTGTACCGTGTGCCCTAGTCCTATGAAGGAACTTGATAACCATCTTCAAATTCAGGAATGGTTGCCTGAAGGAGCATAGAAGCCAGTTGTTTTCCCTGTCTGCCATGGACAAGACAAGAAATTAGTTCAAAATTGCCTGGGTATGAGGAAGATTTTATAAATGTAAAATATAGGAGTACTAAAACACTGGGGAAGATTGGCTAGTAGTGTGATTTGTTGAACACAAAATAGTCATTGTACAGAGGCAGCTTGAAATTGCATCCACGTGGCAAGCCAGTTGTGTGGCAGCAGTTTTTCCATATGATTTGGTTGTTGCCACACAGTTTGTCTTCATGCTCTACCAAGAAGACATTTCTTGTCAGCAGTCTATGGCAGACCACAGTAGCATGGAGAAAACCTTGTGAAGATAATTACAGCCCAATCCAGCTTTAACTCCCCGTGTGGTGATGCAGCGGCGCGTATATGGTGCCCGCTGCATCCTGCAGGGGAGTTTTGGCCTCTGGAGGCCTCCTTGGGACAAGGGAATATTTTTTCTCTTGCCCCTGGGTAAGCCGCTGCTAGCCCATTAGGTCTACTTGGACCTGTGCCAGTGATGTTGCTGGTGGAAGTCTGTGTGGACCCGTGAAGGTGGATTGAGCCAGGAAGGGGGTTTGAATTCGGTGGGTGCCACTGCTGCCAAACCCACCCACTTCCCGGTCCTGATCTGTCCTCTGCCCCGCCCCATCATCGTCCCGTTCTGCCCAGTCCCATGGCCATTCTGCTTGTGGCGGCAGCCAGCCCGTGTGTTTTGGCATGTTGCCTTTTGCAACAGCTGGAAAATGCCTAGCACCACCAGAGCACTTGTTCCGGCGGTGATAGGCTCAAATTGGATTGGGCCATTAATCCACAGGCTCTTTGCATGTAGACCTGGCTTCCACAGGACTTACGGTAGATCTGCGGCAGGGAAAGAACAGCCAGGAGCCCAGGTCTACCAGGGCTGGTAGACCTGGCCTCCGGAGGCCTTGAGGCCCACAGCTGGAAAAGAGTGTTGTTGCGTGTAGCAGCCACCACATGCATGCAGTTTCAAAGACTGCCCACATGGTTGCTGTTTCATGTGGAATAGGTCTTATAGCAGGTTAGATAGCAATAGGTTGGATTAGTTTTGATTCAAGTCCTGAGGTAAAACTAGTAAGTTCTCTTGTCACTTCTAGCCACAGCAATGACAGTGAATAGGATAGTCCTTTGACAAGGATAGCTTTTTGGGTATTATTTATTTCTGCATCTGGCAAGGGGGGTGGATGTGATAGTCCAAAAGGGCTCCTTCCAATTCTATGTTTTTATAGACCCAATCAATGGTGCTACCTATTATACTATACCACTGACTGACAAGTTCATGACCTTCTCAGTGTAACTTTTAGAACTGAGAAAACATCACTTAGTGCTGGGCCATCTGCGGTATGAAGAAGAGAGATGCATTGCACAATATTGTGTTTACTTTTCTTTATTTCTGGTATAAATCCAGGAGCTTCTCCTTTGCTGAGATATTATGTTATTCATTTGGAAGCAATAGCAGAGCAGATCAAACACACAGTGACACAAGGAGTGTTGTTTTTTGCTAGTGTGTTTTGAGGCCTCGGGTTGCTTATACAGCAAAATAAAGCATTGTTGGCTTCTTTCTTTTCTTCGCTAGCTCCGTTAGGAATTAGTCTTGCAATCCAGCCTAGGCAAGAAACTCTTTTTTTGTGTGTGCTAATCAGCTGGCCTTATCAGGTTCCACAGTTAATTCAGACTTCCCGAGTGTATATACTAAGCAAAAAGAACCAGCGTACATTTGTTCAATAACACAGCAATGCCTTGCTGAACAACTGTATTTTTTGATGTTCTTATTGATCGTAATTTATAATGCTCATTAGCTTCCTAAATTACCATTAAGTAATGATAGACACTGAAGGTTTAACAGCTCTTTCCAATCCTTTGGTGACAAGGAGCCGCCAACAGCATTTGCCAAAAAGGGTAATGATGGATCCCCATTGGGGAAGCAGTAAATTAGGTTATACTCTTCTCAGATGAAACAATGGTGGAAGGAAAATTAACTATCAATAAAAATCTATAAAGCCACTCTGATTATTCCCAGTCAATTATATCAATTAGAGATCAAACAGTGAACCCCCTGCAGGACTTTAAATAGGACTAACCAGGGGCCAAAGGAGGCCAAATTGTGTTACAAAATGCAACACCATGGGCAGCTGCAGGAGATAATCATTACTGTCATTGACAAAGGGGCTGCTTTATTAGAAAGCTGGATATTGCCTGCAGGCAGGCTTCTGGCAAAGAGGACAAAAGCTCTGTAGTGAGGGAGGCAGGCTCCAACCTGGAGAAAAACAGAGTTGAGAGTGTTTCTTGCTGATATCTACCCCTTCCAACTTTTTGTCATTCAAAAACAGATCAGAATATTATTCTCTATATGTATTTATATTTTAAATACATTTTTAAAAAATGTATATTAAAAAACCACATTTGATTAATAAATGCAAGACATTAAGCGTTTGTATTTTCTAGAAAACTTGGGCCCTACACCAACATGAAATATACTACGGGAAGAAGGATTTTGAATTTGTATTAAAACGTCTTGGATGGAGATGCGTTGTGTGAGCATGTCCACTCTTCAAAAAGGCAGAGGTGAGATAAATATGTTTTTTTTTTCCAACTTGGGTGTTCCTAAACCTGAGTCATCTGATGGGCCACTATTAGAAAGAGAATTCTGAATTAGCTGGGCTAGATGGTTCCATGGTGTGTCCCTACCAAAGATTTCTGTTCAACTTCTGCAGGCCAGTCAGACAGAAAAGAGAAGGGGATATCATAAATTTGTAAAAAAAAGGTTTAGGGCGCAATCCAAACCTACTTAGGCCACTATTGTAACCAGCGGCCCAGCGAAAATGGGAGGCCCCAGAACGGAAAGGGGATTCAAATCCCCTTTGAATTCCCCTTTTGGAGGAGATTTGAATCCCCTTTCCATTCTGGGGCCTCCCGTTTTCGCTGGGCCGCTGGTTACAACAGCGGCCTAAGTAGGTTTGGATTGCGCCCTTAGACTCCTTTGAATGGGTCTGGCTTGAAATGACATTTGACCTCAACTGTCCGTCAGTCTCTCTCTTCCCAAGACAGAAAACCCCTTACCTTTGAGAAGGGGTGTTTTTTTTGGGGGGGGGGGACGACGACACATTCTCTAGGAAAACAACACATCACAATTTTTTTTATGCATATGGACGAGCTCACCCATACTAAAAATAATTGACATTGTGTCAGTTTCTACAGAGATTAAAAAATTGGCAAAGTTGACTGTGAAATTGTCATGGCGAGTTAGAAAACATATTAAGTTTTACATAACGCATAGGATCTTTTTTTTTAGTCTAATCCAGACTCTCAGTTTATACCCGGTAAATAATTATAAAGCTGGAAAATTTCTTATGTACCTTTTATGTTAATTTTGATGCAAAAAGGAACTCAACCAATGTATTTCCGAGAGCCACACATTATATGTCAAAGAGCCACATGTGGCTTGCGAGCCACAGTTTGGCCACCCGTTATATACGATTGGGAAAGGGGCAGAAGGTAGACTGGTGGATCAGAATGGATCCCCTAATATGGTGGTTTCTGGGATTCTTGCAAAGAATGCTGGACTAGGTAGACGTTAGTCTGATTCGGCAAGGAATGTTCTTAAACAGAGTTAATATTCAGGATGACTTGCTGGTTATTATTGATGCTTTGCTGTGTACAGTATGTACTCTGCCTCTATACATTTAGAACATACTGGTAAACCATGGGGATTTTTGTACAAATTAGATTTGGGGTTTCTTTCTCAAGCAAAACAAGAGAGAGATTTCCAGGAAAGCCAAAAGAGTTTTCATATGGCCAGTAAATGGGGGGAAGTAAAACTGGGGGAAGAGCAGAATTCCATGAATTCTAAGTTGTAACTGGGTTTGCCTAAAGCAAAACCAAAGGCA
Organism: Plestiodon gilberti rubricaudatus; assembly: GCA_026170595.1. Lineage (NCBI taxonomy): Eukaryota > Metazoa > Chordata > Lepidosauria > Squamata > Scincidae > Plestiodon > Plestiodon gilberti. Next base: position 141,464,089 of record JANXHW010000001.1, on the reverse strand, counting down.
AATTTAAAGATAAAAAAATAGTTGAGAGGAACTTTGATGGGAGTTGAAAGAGTTTCAGTAAGACTCTGATCAGGTGCTCATTTCATGTAGAAATGAGTGTATTAAAGTGTGGGGGAGGGGCTTCATGATCATTCCCTGCAGCCTGGCCCCAACCTCTACATATTCAGAGTGATTTTTGCCCAGGAGCCTAGGCATGCAGGCTCTCTATGCACACTCAACACCATCCATTTTTCTAGGACACAGTTCATGTATAGGAAGACTATGCAAATTGGATTGTAAGTTCTGTTCTGTGCAAATGCTCCATGAAAGTGTGGAGCAAGCATGACCCCAACCCTATTCCTGGCATGTTCATTTTATTTATTTTTTCACATTTTTACACCGCCCTTCCTCCAAGGAGCTCAGGGTGGTGTACATGGTTCCTTCCCTCCATTTGTCCTCACAACAACCCTGTGAGGTAGGTGAGGCTGAGAGATAGTGACTGGCCCAAGGTCACCCAGGAAATTTCATAGCTGAGCGCAGGGCTTTGAACCTGGATCTTCCAGGTCTAAGTCCAACACCCAAAACACTACGCCATCCTGGCTCTCAATTTTGAGTGGCTATTTTGAGTGAACAGGGCTATATAAGATTAGTGAAACCTTAAGGTGAAAAGGGAAATGTGCTGTATAGCTTTTGTTTCTCTGAATGTGCAGCTCTTGGTCTTTCCAGATGAGCTTGCACTGGGTAGACAAATCTGAGACCATAGAAAATACAGCTTTTCCCCATATACTAGTTCCAGTCTGCATTACAGGGTCACTCTTTGCCATGGGGGCTTGGGTTAATATAACCTGCTTGGCTTGGCTGAAGAGGTTCTGTCCCTCTAAATCACCATCTTGATGTTATAAATCTGCTCACGCTGGTTTTTTCCCTCCCCCTCTCAACAGCATTAGTGAAAAAGCTAATGGAAAGTGCAAGGAAGTAACTAATGATGTAAAAAGTTTCCTGGAATAACTTTCTTAAAAACAGCCCTAGGACTGAGAATTTCTGATTCACACAGCTATACTGTGCTGCAGAACCTTGGGCCCACTAATCTTCCTCCTTTAACGGACTACCATTGCAATTTGATTAAAGGACTCTTTCTGAGCACCGAGAGATAGCATTAAGCAGCAGAATGTACTTATGAAGGAACGAAAAGTGGGGGGGGGGGAAGAGAAAGCAATTTAGCATCTGGTGAAATAGACTGTGAGCCTCCGAAGATGTTACACATTCACGATCTTTTCCTCCATCTCTCTCCCTCTCTTTCTTTTATTAAAGGCCCAAGCAATTTAAAAATTGAGACAGTGTTTCCCACTTAATAGTGGGGCTGTTAATCTTCTTGCCACTCAGCTCTGAGTATTGGACACACTAAAGAGAGAGAGAGAGAGAGAGAGATCCTCCTGTCACCAGCTGTGGTTGGGGAGTGACTGCCCTGAGGGGGCTCCAAGCATTCAAAAAAAAAAAAAACCCACCACTGAGAAAAGGCAATAACAGAAGTCTGTTGCTGTCTAACCTGCCATATAAATGAAACAATCAAAGAAGGCAACAAAGGAAACTCCACTAACCACCAGAGGCAAAAGGAGTTTGCTGTAATATGCCCTGGCTAGGATAACTATTTTTAGCCAACTCCTTCTTTCTTCTGCAATCTCCCTCTTTAATTTCTATTAAAGGGAAACAAATAATAAAGGAAGGCCTGACAGAAAGGGGGCTAAAGGGAAGTAGCCTATGTGGGCTGAAGGGGGGAAGGAAGCAGTCAGGACTCTTTTGTCACGTCTAGGCTTGCCAGGCCTCAGTAGCTGACCGGAAGTATGTATTGTATCAGGATTTTATTTTTTTTAACAACCTCCTTGGGGTGTCTTGTGTGGAAAGAGTTAAATTGTGGGGTCAGGAGCCAGAAACAGGACAAGTTATTCTTCCACAGGGCACATACATACTTTTCAGCATTCCCATTTTAAATAGGCTTACCAGATCTCCAACCAGGACAGAGTGCTAGACCTTTAGGAGAAGGAATGTGGGCAGGTGTAGCTTGTTAAACCTTAGAGCACAATACATGTCTACTCAGAAGCAAGCCCCATTGTGTTCAGTGGGGCTTGCTTCTGAGTAGACATGCCTAGGATTGTGCTCTAGGACTTAACAAGCTACACCTGCCCACATTCCTTCTCCTAAAGGTCTAGCACTCTGTCCCGGTTGGAGATCTGGTAAGCCTAATTTTAAAGGTAAGCGACCCCATTTTCTCACCATGATCTTGCACTTCTTTCTGTGGGAAAGAGTTGGCCATGGCATCAACTGCCCACTTTGCTTTTCAAGAATCTTCTGTCTTAGAATGGGAAGTGGATACGGTAGCAAGCACAGCACAGAATCTGGGGAAAGCAGTAATGAAACTCTTCTTTGCTTCCTCCCGTTCCCAAACCACCAGGATTGGCCTGGTGTCTCCAAGAAATCAGCATCAATCTCCAGATGAGTCCTGAAAGCAATCCTGGAGATGTTAACAGGGTTTCCAGGAATGTCTAACGTTAAGTAGTAGCTCCCTCCAGCCCACCTCTCACGCATCCTCCCCTAAAATCACTCAAAGAATTGTGTAATTAGGTTGTGGAACTCCTTGCCACAGGATGTGGTGATGGCACCTGGCCTAGATGCCTTTAAAAGGGGATTGGACAGATTTATGGAGGAAAAGTCCATCACAGGTTACAAGCCATGATGGGTAGCCTTACCATAGTCCCGGTTCTGGCCGGGACAATCATGGTTTGGGAGCTCAATCCCGGGCTCCCGGCTGGTCTCCGTCATTGTCCCGGCCAGCTGGGACATCTTCCAGCCTCGCGCGAGTAGACGACGAGGCTGGAAGCACTTTGAAAATGTCTGAGTTCACTCGGACATTTTCAAGCCCTTCTAGCCTCGTTGTGTACTCTCGCGAGGCTAGAGGCTCGCCAAAACGCTGTTCCAGAGAGCTTCTAGCCTCGCGGAGGCGCGCGAGGCTGTCTGTCAGGTTGGGGGCAAGAAACTGGAGCAGCAGCAGCTAGAACGGGCGGGCGGCAGCAACAATCGCGCTGGGAACAGAAGCTGAAGTCGCCGCTCGTCAGCTGGAGCGCAGGGCATGCTGGGGCGAGTTTTGTGAGCATTCTCAGCCCTACGCTCCAGCTGACGAGCGGCGACTTCAGCTTCTGTTCCCAGCGCGATTGTTGCTGCCGCCCGCCCATTCTAGCTGCTGCTGCTCCAGTTTCTTGCCCCCGACCTGACAGACAGCCTCGCGCGCCTCCACGAGGCTAGAAGCTCTCTGGAACAGCGTCAGCGCTTCTGTGAGAACGTGTGAGAACGTTTGCAGTGGGGGGTTTTGTGGGAGGGAGGCGTTCTGTGAAATTAAATAAATAAATAAATAAATAAAAACAATAAGTGAAATAAATAAAAACAAATAAAATAAAATAAATAAAATTAAAACAAAAAACAAAAAATAAACAAATAAAACAAATAAAATAAAAACAAATAAAATAAAATACACAAATAAAATAAGAGCACAGTCTCAGAAAACAAAATACAGTATTTTACCTTTTTCCCGTGCCTCTGAGCACGTGCAGAGTGCCACCGCTGTTTTCGTCCCAGCCAGCTGGCTGCGTTGTGACGGCCAGCACTGGCCACGTGCTCAGAGGCACGGGAAAAAGGGAAAATACTGTATTTATTTTACAGTGGACACGCCCACTTCTGGTGGACACGACCACTTCCAGCGGAAGTGACATCACAGTTTTTGACCCGCCTTCCCGTGATGTCACTTCCGCCCCCTTGGGGGTGCCAGAAATCTGGTAAGCCTAATGATGGGTATATGCAACCTCTTGGTTTTAGTAATAGGCTCTTAATGCTAGATGCAAGGGAGTGGCGACAGGATACAGGTATCTTGTTGTCTTGTGTGCTCCCTGAGGCATCTGGTGGGGCCACCGTGAGATACAGGAAGCTGGACTAGATGGACCTTTGGCCTGATCCAATAGGGCTCTTCCAATGTTCTTATGTTCTTATCCTGAAAGCCAGAGGCCTTAGCGATAGAAACCCCTCCCCCCCCCGATTTTAGATTCAGAAATTAACCAAGCTTATCTTGACCCAGCTCTCTTAAACAAGCAACCCAAACACAATCTTAAACACCCCTGGCCATTCAGTTTAATGACCTATCCAGTTTAATGACTGAACAATGATGACTGGTTGACTCCACGTTTAATGCAAGTTTACATGATTTCTCTTAAAGTTAAGTTCACAAGAATTTGTTAGATGTGTGGATCATTACTTTCAGGATCAAGGTCTTTGCCTCCTGCCTGCAGTTATCATGCTGCATTTGAATGTCTCTTCAGCAAGGTGCTGGGCCGCTTGTTGTTGTTTAATTTCAAGGCTTGATGACAAAACTCAGCTTCCAGCTCATATCCGTTGGGAGTTGATAGGCAGCTCACACTTGCAGATCGCATACAGCTGAGTGATGTTAAAGGGGACCCCCTCCTCTCCTAGCCAGGCTGGCTGCGAAATGTTATTAGCATTAGGTAATGATCTGTAAATGTGTCAAAAGTATGCCACCTAGTGACACCAACGCCAGTTTCCTTTGGTGAAGTCACATTGATTGCACAACAGCAAGCCACAATACAATTAGTGCTAATTTGGTTTCTTGGTGGATAACTGCTACTCAGTACTTTGGGCTTCTTTGGAAGACTTTTTCTAATGCAAGTAGAGCTTCATGCTCTAGCTTTTCTGATGGTTGTTATTTTTCTTCTGCTTCTTCAGGCAAAATAGAATTTGGGTACAATGCTTTATGTGGGGGGGGGGAGTTAGATTTTGTAGGTAGATTTTGATTCCTTTTCTTCTATCTGAACTTGGATTACAGGAAAACTCTCTGAAATCCAGGCAGTTCAAAACATTTTGATGTGGTTGGGCAAAGTTTGTGGTTGTGGCGGGCATTTTTTCACATGTGTATTTTAAATTAATTTGGACCTAAATCAATCTGTTAGACAAATATAGAACCTGAATTGGATACAATAAGCATTCCTTCCTCTCCTATCTCACCAATATTAGCATTTGCACAAATATTCTATATTCTGTTCTATTCTAGTACATTTAGTCTGGTTCTGAAACATGCACAGTCTTGCTTCTGAAGAGTTTGGCATATTTCTGAAAACTGTTGCGATGAAGAATCGATGACAGAAACTTCAGGGCTTCTAACTTTCAGGACCGATGTTCGAGGTGGAAAGGAGCAATGATGTAGACTTGAGTCTATTGACTCGACCTTGAGTCGGACTCAAGTCTCACCAATGACTTGACTCGGACTTGACTCGGCGATTGTAAAAGACTCGAAAGACTCGACGAGACTTGGAGCCTTTTACGACAAGTTGAATTTTATTCAGGTTTAAACCCATTTTTCCCATTAAATAGATAGGGACTTGCAACTCGCAACCAAAGACTCGGGACTTGGGGGCAAAGACTTGAGACTTGACTCAAGACTTGGAGTCAGAGACTTGATCCACATCCCTGGAAAGGAGGCCCCTTAAATTGCATGCACGGAAAACCATATGTAATTAATCAATAGCCTCACCAACAGTGAAGCATCTGGAACCTAGGCTTAAAGCTCTCCCTCTTAAAATTGTTCCCAAGTAGTAGGTTAGTCGCCTTTTGTACTTTTTTTCTTCATAGAAGACTAGGAGTATATACAGTATTTAATTCATTCATTTCATGTTACTTATCAACTGATTTTCTAAAAAAAAAAAGTGTCCAAAGCAGCATACAATTGATCAAAAACAAAAATTAATTAACATATTGATGGGCTTTTTCTGCAGCAAGAGTAGTTCCATATAATACAGTAATATTTGAGAAGGAAAAAAGTTGCAAAGTGATAAGAGATATAATCAAGGACTTGGCATCTCTTCAAGTGGACAGACCAGGAGCAATCCCAGAAGGCAAGACTCAAATATAATATTTCTGAAGGCACTGATATCCCTGAATATCCCTGAGGCATCTGGTGGGGCCACTGTGTGATACAGGAAGCTGGACTAGATGGGCTTTTGGCCTGATCCAGCAGGGCTCTTCTTATGTTCTTATGTTCACTGTCAGCGCAATCCTGCGTAAGGATCTGGCTGGCGGGCGGTCCAGGGCCGCCGGCCTTATCCTGTGCACTAGCGGCCAGGCTGCTGCCGGGCCAGAGGTCTACTCGGAGAAGGGGACCCTTCCCCGGGTGTAAATGCCAACCTGACTGGCCTCCTTGAATTTCCGCCAACAAAATCGCTGGCGGAAGTAGGAGGAGGCCGTGTAGTCGCCTAGAGTGGGCCAGGATATGTCTGAGGCCATACCCCGCCCCCTCCCGGGTTGGCTGGGCCAATGGCCCCCTTCCTTGCCCAATACTGTATTTCTACCACCCCACCCACCGGATCCCAGCTTCCCACTGTAAACCACCCACTGTAAATTTCCCACTGTAAACCACCACCCCACCCACCGGATCCCAGCTTACCTGGTCCGGCGGCCGCTGGGGCGCTCCAGTGCCGGAGCAAGGGAGGCCGGCCTCTGCACCGGCCTTCCTTGCTCATGAGTCGTTGCGAAAGTGCTTTATGGCACGTTCTTGACGTCTCCCGGTGATGGAACTCTTGTTCCGTTGCCGGCAGCATCTTCAGGATTGCGCTGCCTGTAACCAAAGCTTTAGAGCTGTATAATTGGAGAAAGATCTTGGAAATATTTTGAGTTTTGCAAAACGTTTCATGTGCAGCCCGATGCTATACATGTTTACTTAAAAATAAGTCATAAGGTCAATGGGGCTTAATCCCAAAAGTGTGCAGAGATTTGCATCCATACAACTGGATCCTATGACTTCTGATTCAGAAGTAAGTCCGATTGTGTTTGGTGGGGTTTATGCTTATACTTAATAAGGATGTATAGGATTATAACTGTGTTCAGTGGTGCTAACTGCCCATACAGTTTGGGGTTCTTGAGTGTTGAGACCGGTGCTTAGTACAAATACTAAGGCTGCATGCCTTGGTAAATGATCAGGCCATACATGGACAACCTAGTTGCATGCATCCATGGGCCTGAGCTCCAAGTCACCCTGGGTAATAATGTGGTGGTCTATCAAATGCTTTTCTTTGCAGAAAATAAGTAGGCATAAGGAGAAGGGTTTTTTCCCCTTATCTTTAGCAGAGGATATGGGTGAAGTCTAAAACCAGAAGAAGTGGCCCAGCTAACATTAAACCCTCTATATCAGGGGTTCTCAACCTCTTTCCGGCCGAGTACCACTTCCGGCGCCACTCTCCTGCTGTGTACCACCGGAAGTGACTGGTAATGACATCATCACCAGTTACTTCTGGGTTTGCAGACTTTCAGAGGCCACAAAATGCAGGTAGGAGGTTCTGGGCAGGTGGGAGGGCCCTTTTTAGCGTTCCTGAGAGACTTGGTCAAAGGCAGGAGCCTCTTGGGAACGAAAACGTGCCAGCGCCACCGCGGGGTTCCGGGGTCCGGCAGTCTAAGTACCACCAGCAGTTGGCCGAACTATCACTGGTTGTACTAGCACCACTGGTTGAGAACCCCTGGTCTATGTTATTCTTTTGGAGAGTGTTAAGCACACATTTAACATTCCTATTGATATAAAGATGTCCACGCCCCTTAACAGCCAGTTGATGTTTCTAAAATGGGAGGTGTTAAGAGATGGCTTCTGGGGAGAAATCTCTTTGAAATCAGGGTATGGAATGGGGAAAGCCATCAACGTTTAGGAGAGACTGGCCCACAAGTTAAGCACAAGATAGGGAAGAAGCTGCTGTAAGGTGTATGAATGTAAAGAAAACGTTTTTACAGTATGAATCCAATTGAGTCCGTGGGGTGGAGTGATACTCCCAGGAGGAATGAGTAATCTGGGAGTGTTCAACTTTAGGTAGACTGTGTTTTGTGTTACTTTCCCCCTCTATAACAATGTATAGGGGACTGTGGAGGCCAGCAAGGTATCAGAGGATAGGCTTAGGGTAAATCTCTTTTCTCTGTTCCTTGCTGACAATTTCCACTTCATATCCTGCATTTTTCTACGCATGAGCCTTTGAATGATGCCCGTAAGAATTTCACTTCCAAAGACATGAGTTTAGTTGTAGTCCTGAGAAAAGCAGTTGTTGCCCAGAGGCATCTCTTGACTTTTGTACCTTTACACACCATTTGTATAGGAATGTCTGTGTGTACCTAGAATATCCCACAAGGTGATATTTTCTAATCCACCTAGATGTGAAAAGGGTCTTGGCCTTTTTAGCTGTAAAAAGGGCAAAACATAAGAAAAAAAGAATAAAAACTAGCACAGACACGAAAGAGCCAGTGTAAGTTAGTAGCTCTGATACGATCCCATCCTTGACGTACACCTGCTAGGTGAGGATGGGATTGCTACTAAGGCTGCTTACATCAGTGGAGTCCAAAGATAAGCTGGTGCCAGGAATATATGTCAGCATTGCACCATAATTGTGCTAGCATAATGTTATGCTGATGCAACCACAACAGTGACATAACTAGTGGTGCAAGACTTCCAAATGGTAATGTTATAGGGGTGATGGAGGAAGAGACCTAGAGCCCAATCCTAGCCAACTCCCCCAACACCGATGCAGCCCTGCCAATAGGGCACACGCTGCATCATGCAGTGGAGGGGGCAGTCACAGAGATCTCCTTTCGTTTCTTTACCTCAGGGTAAGCCTCCGCTTCCTCAATGGGTCTCCTCAGATCTACACAGCTATTTTGCTGGTGTAAGTCTGAGGAGAGTAGGGGAGAGGGACCAAAGATTCTGGTGAAGTTGCTGCCACCAATAGCCACCCCCTCTCTCCCTGTTCCATCTCCTGCCTTCCCCCTCCCCACACAAACTCCTCCATTATTCCTCCTTCTTGCCCCATTCCTCCCACCAACCACCCCCTGCCCTGGCTTACCTGTACTTTGGTGGGCACCTGGTAGCGGCAGTGGGCTGCCAACACTTCCACTGTGACGGTGGAACCAAAATGGCCATTTATGACAGTGGACACCAGGGATGTGGATCAAGTCTCTGGGTCCAAGTCTCAAGTCAAGTCCCAAGTCTTTCCCCCCCAAGTCCCGAGTCTTTGGTTGCGAGTCCCTATCTATTTAATGGGGGAAACAGGTTTAAACCTGAATAAAATTTGACTTGTTGTAAAAGGCTCCAAGTCTCAAGTCGAGTCTTTCGAGTCTTTTACAATCGCCAAGTCAAGTCCGAGTCAAGTCATTGATACAACTTGAGTCTGAGTCAATAGACTCAGGTCTACATCACTGGTGGACACTCTGTTTCACTGTCATAAATGTTAGTTAGGATTGGGCTATTAGGCTGCAATCCTATGCACACTTACCTGAGAGTAAGCCCCATTGAATACAATGGGACTTACTTCTGAGTCCTTGTAGGATTGTGCTATACTTGTGGGATTGTGCTATAGGATTGTGCTATATGTCTTTGGACATATGTCTCTTATGTTCTCTCTTGTCTCTCTCTCTTATGTTCACTCCCAGGCAAGACCCTTCCCTAGTGATGCTGGCAAAAGAAGAAAGATAAAACACTCCAGTGGAAAGCAGTGGAGTACTCAAAACAGCTGCTGTCCACCTTGTCCTTCTCCTCTCTGCACATTGGCTTGTTGAGGCCTCCTCGAGGTAAGGGAACATTTGTTTTCTTACCCTGGAGTAAGCCCCTGAAGTCACTATGGGTCACCTCAGACCTGAGCCAGCAATATTGCTGGCACAAGTCTGCATTGATCTATGAAGGCGGGTCGTGCCTGGGAAAGAGGTTACGATTCGGTGGGCGCTGCTGCCGCCGAACCCACCCCTTTCCTGGGCCCAATCTGCCCTCCTCCCCACCCCATCTCCTCCCTGTTCCACCCTGCCCCGTTCCACGCCTTACCTGCACTGGTGGGTGTCCCCGGTCTGTTGGAGCATGGACTTGGTTGCTTTGTGCTTGTGGCAGCAGCCAGGCCTAGCTTACTGGCATAGCCACGTTTGCGACTACCGTATAGCGCATTATGCCGGCGGAACGCATATTCCGCCAGCATAATGTGCCCATAGGATTGGACCGTGGGTCTTTCTGTTTTGCTAGGGTGCTGGAAGAGGTCCACCTAGCTGCATGTTTTTTCAGTGAGCTGTTTAGGAGCTGTTGCTGTGCCATGCGATGAGTGTGTTAGTGTTGGGTTTTGTTTTTCATGTTGCTGTTCTATGTTTATTTTTAGAAATGTTTTACTGTTTCGTATATTGTGTTTATATATTCTTGTTAGTTGCTTTTCTGGGTCCCTTGTGACCAAACTGCAGGGTAAGAAATACTGTAAATAAATAAAATAAATAAATGCATATAAATATTTGCAGAGGGACTTTATACATATGTATTCACTTCCAGCATTTATGTTTAATATTTTTACGTATTTTGTTCATTTTATGAGTCACAGAACACTTTTTTTCCCAAACTGATATAAATTGAGATAGCAGGTCCTTTAGAAAAAAACCCAGCAATGATGCCAAACATGTTCTATTTGTACCAAGCATCGTTTCCACCTCTTTTTAAAGTAATCTCCAGATTAGCAGTTCTGTATCTGATAACACTTTTTTGATAATACAGTACATATTTAGAATTATTAAATATGATACTCTGAAGCAGGGCCCATGAGAGGGGGGTTAATGGGGTAAATTGTACCCAGGCCCAGGGTCAAAAAGGGGCCCATGAGCCAAAGGAGGGGCCCCAGAAATTTCCTGGGGTCTCAGTTGGCCTCATGGACAGCAAAAGATGGTGGCCGGGCCAGGTCTACCGGGTGGGTAGGATTGACTGTTGAGGATTGGGCTGTTATACTGTATAATGGACTATCTGAGCTGGTTTGAGTAGGATTTTTTTTTCTCATTCTAATCTGATATCTAGTGTGTGGACACTGACTGGAAGAGTATTAATGGTTGCATTAAGGATTTCAAAATGATTTTTATAATATTATACTGCCAACCCATCTGGACTCAGAGTTCTGAGCTTTGAAATTATTTGAGATATTTCCTCCTCATTTAGAACTTCGTGAAATAATTGCTTACTAGCCTCAGAAAACATAAGGATATCTAAATTAATAGATATCTTAAGACGTTTTTATTTAGGATAGCTTTTGATGTCTGACATGGTAGGCTGACTTTTTTTAACAAATGGCTTTTAACAATAAATTCAGGTGACCCACTGGGGTTGTTTATTTTAAATTGTTTTAATTAATTGTTTTTAATTATTTTAATGTATATATGTATTTTAATGTTTGTGTTGTAAGCCGCCTTGAGTGCCCTTGTTGGGAGAAAGGCGGGGTATAATTTTTTTAAATAAATAATAAATAAATAAATTCTGAAAAATGCATTTTTTTTCAACTTTTGAAATATATAATAGAATCATAGAGTTGGAAGGGACCAATAAGGTCATCTAGTCCAACCCCCTGGTGGTAGCAAAAAAATCCTCCTAGGCTAGAGAGCATCTCCAGCAACTGCCTGTTGAGCCTCTGCTTGAAGATCTCCAGCGAGGGAGAACCCACCATTTCCCTCGGCAACCTGTTCCATTGTCGAACCACCCTTACCATAAAAAATTTCATATATATGATAATGATATATGAATATATGATAAATATGAAATATTATATATGATCATATTTATATATGATAAAGCATTTTAGGAAATGCATTTATTAGTTCTTCATTTGAATAATTTAACCTTCACAATCTGTGTCGGAAGCTTTCATGGCCAGCAATTACTGTCCAATGTTTTATCTTTACGGGTTCAATTGCCATGTAAAAAATTTCATTAGCATATAGGGCTATAAAATTATGTGATCAAGAATCTGTAGAAGTTGAAAAGATGGAAGTGTTCCACTCATTATTAGCCAATGGATATACCAACACACAGATTGATAAATGTTGGAAGCAACAAACACAGAAAATTAGAGCCAAGAGATTAGGGATAATTAATAACAACGAAATCAAAGATACCACAGCAGAGGAGAAGTTGTGTATTTGTCTTCCATTTATTAAAGGCACGACGGATAAAATTGCAAGGATTCTAAAAAAGGGAAATATTAAGACCATATTTAAACCCACTAAGAAATTGCAGCAAGTCCTACAGAATCCCAAGGATGCAAGACCAGCACTTTCCAACCCTGGAATTTATTCTATCCCTTGCAAGTGTAATAAATTTTATATTGGATTAACAACACATTCTATAAAGACCAGAATGGGGGAGCACGAAAGATCGGTGCGTTTAAATCATCCAGAACAATCTGCGATTGCTGAGCACGCAATCAACTCAGGACATAGGATTTGCTTTGAAAAAACAAAATGTTTACAAAATGATAACAACTTCAGGACCCTTCGTCATCTAGAATCCCTGGAGATCAGTAAACAAAGAACAGGAGATCTTCTTAACAGGCAACAGGATTTGGTCTTTACAAACAGGATTTGGCTTCCGTTAATTCGGAGGATAGAACACCGGGAAAGTGAAAGTGAAGATCGCGGAGTCAGCTGGAGTGAGATCTAACAGCTGCGGTCAATTGAGGTCATTTCGCCGAGAACCCAAGCGGTTTCCCGCGCTTTTGTCCTTTTAAACTCAAGCCTTACTACCTGAGGTGCATCATCTGAATCTATGTGATTTTTCCTATGACTAGGTTCCGGGTTACGGAATGAAACGTCAGGCTTCGCTTCTTTGAAATTTTTAATGATCTTGTCCGTCCGTGACTGCCTAACACTAGGAAACCCACGGAGCGGTTTGAAGTGATTTGAAGACTTCAAGAAATTTTTTACATGGCAATTGAACCCGTAAAGATAAAACATTGGACATTAACCTTCACAGCTTGCTAGAAATGATGGGATGTAGTTTGTTGTTGTTGTTCTTTTTGTCTTTTGCAATACGATGTACTAGTCAATCTAATCCTATTGTCATAGTGTTTCCATGCACTAGATGTGCAACACTTCTGTTTTAACATTCCCATCACCAGTAGGTTTTGTACGAAAGTAGGTTTTTGTGAAAACACATAGCTCTCTCCACCATCATGGTTAATTTATGGTTAGGCCTAGTTGATTGGAAGTCCTAGTAACTAGTTGATTGGAAGAGTTGCAGAATTTGGTAAGGAAGTCATAAAATTTAAGATCAAACCTTGTATTTTGGTTTAAAAATTGTAGTGATATTTAGATTCAGCAGCATCTCAACCACAACTGATGTAGAACTGGATTATGTGACTTGAATTCAATGGACCTCAAAACTTTGATATGCTGAATCTATGATCAAAATCTTAGCTGGCTAAAAGATCACACACTTCACCAGTAGCAGCGCAGTCTAAAACTACGCATCCTGGCAAGAAGGGTGCAGCAGAATGATCTGTATTATTCAGGAATGCAGCAGCATGGTCTGACAGAGTCCTGAGATGGTAGAATGAACTGTACTACTTGAAACTGCTGGTGGTGCATACTATTTTTGCATGCTTCCACATGCAAAAACTCCCTGCAAGTGGAGAACTAGCATATCAGGGAGAAAGCATCTGGCACAGCCCCTCCATCCTATACTAGCTTTCTGTTTGCAACAGTGGTCCCCAACACATGGTCCACAGACCACAGGTAGTCCGCGGGACCCTGCCAGGTGGTCTGCGAGCCTCTAGTCATTCGGGGCAGAGACACAAGTGCCACCCAAGTCTTTGACCCCTGCTGTGAGTCCGCTGATAAGGCTTGGAGAGCGGAGCTGGAAGGGCTCAGTGGCATCGTTAGGGGGGGCGGTGGTGCGGTGGGCCCTCGGGTGCAGGGGTTTTGAGCTCTGGAGGGGGTGCACTGCCGCCGTGACGTCGCCAAATTTCTTCGTCGCTACCGTAGCAGTGCACCCCTTCCGGAGCTCGACATACCCCTAAGCTCCATGGGGGGGGGTTGAAAGCGTTGCAGGGGGGTTGCACGATAACGGGGTGTTCTTCTTATCGGGGTTCGTGCACCCCCCAGGCAGTGGGTGGCCAGGCGCGTCCTTCCTGGCTGGCCGGCAGTTGCAAAGACGCTGCAAGAGGCTGCGTCTGCGCAATGCTGCTGCAGCCTCTCTAGCTCCCTTAGTCTCACTGGCTGAGTCCTCCAAGGGCTCACCCACCTGCCGACCTTCTGTTTAGCTCTGAAATTCCAGCAATCTGAAAGCAATTGGCGGTGACGCAATGACGTGTGGCATCATCGCATCACCGCCAAACTACTTTCGGGTTGCCAGGGTGGCCTGTGGCGCCTTGAGTTTCACTGCACTGGTCTATAGTCTCCTGACCGTTAGGAACTGCTGGTTTACAAGGAATCTTTTTCACACAGGGCAATACTAAAATCTTGATTTCTCTCCCCTGACCCCCGCTACTTTCAGTCTGAAGTAGGACATTATGTGTCACCTTCTCAGGCCTTTATCATGTCATTTTCATTCTGCTACATGTGTAGATCCAGTCCTGGCTTATTTAGTTCTGGTAGCTGCGTGCTCCAGAACACAAGGTGGTATAACTGCAGGCATTAGAAATCAATAACTGAGATGCTATGAATGTAATAGCTAAATGTTAGCATAGCATACAGACTGTTTATGACTATATCAGCAGGTCTTACTAGTTTTTTTTACTGGTTAATAAATAGTTTTGTGTTTCTGAAGAGAAAAATAAAAGAAGCTACTCATGGCTAGGGAAGAAGATACCCAGCATAAACTTTGCAAGCCAAAGTAACTAAAAGCCTGTCATTTATTACATATTTTTCCAAATCTGTTTGCGAGATCTCCGGCAATGCCTGGCATCATTTAACTTTAATTGAAATAACCACCCCTAGAGAGATTTTGAAATCAATTGAAGAGTATGTTCTCAACTAAAGTCAGAAATATTAGATTTGTTTCACACCAATCTCCAGTATGGCTTATTCCTCTGTAATCTAACTTGGGAAATGTCTAACATTTTAATTTTACCCACACAATAATTTCATTGTGACACTTAAACGCATTTTCTGCCTTCTAGAATTGTAGCACCTTTATTATGTATGGTCCATATGGGGATTTTTTTTAAAAAATCTATCGGATCTCTATGGTACTTTATCCCATTCAGAACAGGAGTCATTTCACCAAACCCAAGCAAGAGATTCCCGCTATTATAGGGATTGTCCTCTTGTTTTCACAGGTTTTGTTTAAATTTGACTTCTTTTCTCAAACCCACATGGTGTAAACTTCATATAAAACACTGTCCCTGTATAGTGTCCACCCATGATGGTGGGGAGTAGTAGTAGTACTGCTTCTGTGTAATATACTAGTAAGGGCAATGTTGACCAAAAGCAAAAAGAAAATCACGTGCAGGTTTTTAGTTGATAGTTGTTTGGTACACCAATGCCTCGTCTGCACAAAATAGTTAACGCTGAGCATTGCTTTGCTTGCAGAAGCTCCCAGATTCAGTTCCAGGCTGATAATTCCAGGCTGATAGTTGATAGTTCTATCTATCGATCTCGATTGATATAGATTGGCTGCGAGATCCGGTCTATGTTCCCATCGCCGGACCGAGGATGTGGCTGGCGGCGAAAGGTAAGTCTTCCGCCGCGGGCCGCATGAGCAGTCCGGCAGGTGAGGGAGGGGGGCCATTGGCCGAGCCGGTCCGGGAGGAGCCAGGGGATGGCATCAGCCATATCCCTGTCCCTGCCGGGCCGGCTCAGCCGTTACACAGCCTCCTCCGACTGCTGCCAGCTATTTAGCTGGCGGAAATCCGAGGAGGCAGATAGGGCCTGCCCCAGTTTACACTGGGAGAAGGGGACGAGTGTCCCCTTCCCTGAGTACACCTCTGGCCCGCCGCATGGTGGTCCGGATGTCAAAATCCTGTGTAGGGATCCGGCGCCGGATCCTTACACAGGATTCTCAGCATTGTTGTTATTATTTTCCATTACAGTCCTCTAAAACAGGGCCCAGATCCAAAGTAGATCCTCGCTAACCAGGGTAAGACCTCATAAGCTCAGAAAGGACAGGTAAGAGAACTGCTATTATTATTATTATTATTATTATTATTATTATTATTATTATTATTATTATTATTACTGTTGTTGTTAAGAATATTTATATACTGCTTTTCAACAAAAAAACGTAGTTTACATAGCAAAATAAATTAATAAATGGTTCACAGTCTAAAAAGAGATGCAGAAGAGACACCAGCAACAGGCACTGGAAAAGACGCCATGCTGGGGTGAAGAGGGACAGTTGCTCTCCCTCCGCTACATATAAGAGGACACCACTTTGAAAGGTGCTTCTTTGCCCAGTTAGCAGGGGGCTATTGATCCTTCATTACTGAAACCCTGAATCCTGGAAGTCACAAAGAGCTGCTTCAGTTTTGATCACAATTTTCATAAATGCTTTTTTTATTCCAGAAGTGCCATTATGCCACAAGGGGGTAGGGGTGTTCTGTACAAAACCTTGCGATATGCATTCATTCAAACCCAGCATTTTGGCAAATGCGCACTGATATTTGGTTGTTTAAAATAATAATAAAACGTACCACACAGATAGTATCAGAGCATTTTGCATACCGTCTGCATTTCTTCTATTGCTTTCCTTACAATTAACATCTGTTCGTAGCTATCAATCTGACATGCAGTGACTGAGATATTTAAGAACTGGCTGTCTTTGCTGCATGATGTGTGCGTCCCCCCCACCTAAGTAAAAGAGGATTTGGTTACAAAGAACACCTTTTATTCATCATAACAGATAGCCAGGGGTGCATAGTGGCAAACCTCACACATACTCAAACTGGATTTCATCAGTGAAAGGACCCTCAAATATTTGAGCATTACAGGAAATGGTAATAGGAAAAAATGTTGACCATGTAGTCATCTTCCATTTTTCCTCCAGTAAAAATCAGTATGAGGAAGGAAGCAAGAGGAAGAGCCAAGGTAATTCTTTAGATGGAATATTGCTGTTCCGTCTGTTAATATGTGTATTATACCAGTGTAAGCATATTGGCCACAAATAAGGACCTTTAGGGAAATTACACCAATGCACAATGTAACACCCTCCAATGCCCACTGTAATTTCTGAGAGAGACACTACTGAGTGGTATATTCTTCTGTGTGAAATAGAAAAACACAGAGCTGGCCCACCCATGAGGTCAGGTGAAGTGGCTCCTTTGAGCAGCAGACTGAGGGAAGCACAGAATTGGCCCCCAACCCTGTGCTTGCCTGCCACTTTCCCTGGTCCACCACCTGCCCAGCATTCCAAACAATATGCTTGAATGAGAAGAGGAGGAGGGAGCAGCTTATATCTTCCTCCAGCATAGCTGCCAAATTTGGCTGCAATCCTATGCACACTTTCCTGGGAGTAAGCCCCACTGAACACAATGGGACTTACTTCTGAGTACACATGCATAGGATTGTGCTGAAAGACTGTGGCAGAGGAGAGGTAGCCACTTCTGCAATCCTGTTGCTGATTGCTACCTCCTCTTCCTCCTCCTCCTCTGTTTCTTTGAAATTGGCTAAGCAGGAAGGATTCTTGAAGGTTCAGTTCCCAGGCTCCTTCCTGCCTGGCCATTTTAGAAGGTGGCAGCAGCGTCACTGCATGGGGGGCAGAGCTCCAAGTTCCGTCGGGCTCTGACCCTCTGTTACACGACAGGAGAAAGCGGCCCCGCCCCCTCGCCTTTGGAGCCATTCCGGCCAACGAAAGCACTTGCTCCAAAGGCGAGGGGGCGGGGCCGCTTTCTCCTGTCGTGTAACAGAGGGTCAGAGCCCGACGGAACTTGGAGCTCTGCCCCCCATGCAGTGACGCTGCTGGAAGGTGGGAAGTGGAGGAGTAGGTAGCAGTAATGGGAGAAGGTGGGGCACATGCATGCACTGATGCACACATCCAAAAACAAAACGGGGGTGGGGGATTGGGTGATGTTTCAGGCGCACTTTGGCCTGTGTTGGGCCTGGAAAAACACACCTTTGATGCCCTGTAAATATACTCCAAAGTTCAAAGGTGCATTGCTAGAGGTGTTTGAAAATGGTTTTAAAATGATAATGAAATAGTCTAGTTCTTCTATTACATATTGGAATAGATAGAATCTTTAGTATAAGGTTTTCTTCTCTTTGAATCTTAATTATGGATTCAGCTTTCATTTTACATATACTGTACACCATAGCTTGTATGCTGATAATTTAACTAGAATATAAAAATTGAAACCAAATTAACTATCATTCGTGTCATTTTCATGACAGTTAAGATGCTAATAAACTTGCACATGGAAACCAAATGGAAAGTGCAGAGAGAGAGAGAGAGAGAGAGAGAGAGAGAGAGAGAGAGAGAGAGAGAGAGAGAGCGCTTTAGATGAACCCTCTGTGTTTAATGCAGACATTTTCAACAAGGACACCAATGCAAGTGGAAAAGCGGTACTTTGAGAGAAAAATGTTGAACCTCCTTTTTATGACTTGGGCTGACATACTGTAAACACTTCCTGGGAGTAAGCACCATTGGAAACAATGGGACTTACTTCTGAGTAGGCATGCATAGGGTAATATAAATGGCAGAACTCATAGCACTCCCTTCACCTTCTAGTGGGAAGAGGATTGAAGGGCTGATGATGAGAAGAGCTCCATTGGCTGTCCGGAAGGGAGGCTTCCCACCCCCTTGACTCCCCCCCCCCATCCCAACCAGTTTCACAGAGCGAAGATCAATCAGAGCTGTTTTTGCTGCTGTCTCTCCTACTTGTAACAAGCAAGGGGGTGGAAATGGCTCCCTTTTAAAGCCAAAGACAAGAGGATTACCCTCATGAAGGAGAGATCCACTGGGAGCCAGTATAGGACACCATCTCACCTCCAAAAACTCACAGGTATTGAGAACCACATGGATTTCTGAAAGTTTTGGAAAGGTGGCATATTCTGTGGCAAAAAAAAAAATCATAAATGTCACATGGATCAGGAAAACCACATTGGTTTTGCTTCCAAAAGTACATTTATTCCATGGGAAATACCAATTTTCACGTGGGGTTTTGAACATTTGTCAGGGCCTGAATCAATACACCCAACGTCAGCCAGCCCAGTGAAGGATTGCACAGGTAATGTAGTCAGAACGAATTATTGTCACCGTGGTAAGTGGTAAATGGCATTTGATAAGGTGTGACCACGCCGCCTGTAGGTTAGTTGGCTAACATCTATGCTGTAAGTTGATAAGTTCACATGTTCTGTGTGAAAGTAAGGATGAAATCTCCTTTCCATGGTGTACCACAGAATCCCAGTCAGTGATACAGAACCCCATGCTTGCTCAGCAGCTGAGTTTTTTCAGCCTCACAGACTGACTCCAAAGGCAGAACAACTGCCTTGACATAAAATGGATGCTTGGCTGTCCACCTACTACCTAATGGAGTCACACCAGTTTATTTTCAAGATGAATAAATATTATTATTATTATTATTATTATTATTATTATTATTATTATTATTATTATGTGTTTGATTGGAAGCTTCTTTGAGGGCCCATCTAAGTAGAAATCTGGAACATCAATTTTAACAATTTTTTTCTGGTACAATTACTGTCGGGTCATAAAAGCTTATTTGTTGCATCTCCTCACTTATTTTTTCAGAAAGCTCATTCTACTGCCTGCCAGCCAAGGACATGCTTTGTGGCGTTACAACTCTGCCACAAAGCTAGTTTGGGGAAGCAGTGCAAAAGCCAACCATCGGGAAAGCCGCGATATTGGACAAGACTTCGGACTTTGAACATACTGTTAAACGGGCTCTCAGTTAAAAAGCCTGAAACAACCCGGTTCAATTATGTTGGGTGGAATTTCATATGGAACTAAGGAAACATTTTCTTCACCTCTGCTTCTTGAAAAGCTTTTGGGCCTGTAAGCAAACTGTGTAATAAATGACAGACTCTGACGAAAAATAAAAGGAATGGCTGGGTCAAATTGGTGGCCCAACTTCTGTTCACAATAGCGCAGGGCAGGTGCTTTAGCTGGGCTCCTCTCTGCCAGGAAACACGGCAGGAATGCATGACCAATTGGGTTTCAGCAAAGAACGCTCTCTTTAATGGACAGAAAACACTAACCTTTTATTTCCCCACCCTTCCCTCCTCCATTCCCTGCTCCTTTCAACATAGCCTTGATTTAACCCTTTGAATGAAAAAAAAAAAGCTGAGATGTTTCACACTGGTATGTAACCTTCAAAATAGAGAGACTACATTAGTTAATTTACTTATGGATTTTTACTTATTTACGAAATAAATAAATATGGGCATGAGGTGGGAGAGTATAAATATAATTAATATTAACAAGGTGAACAAATCATAGATGTAGGTATTCCAAATAATATTGATGTAAAATATATACAAATATGACCATGTTTAATGGGCACAGAGTTTTGCAGTAACTAAGGGAATCTTCATCAGGCAGTTCAAATCTTCATCAGACAGTTACCCATCCTTTGCCAGTTGGCTTAAATTTTGGTTTATTGATGATGATGATGATGATTTTATTGGATTTTTCCAATAAAATAATCCAAAGATTATTGGATTATTTTTGTTTTCAAGCACTTCTTAAAACCAGAAGTAGCATGACTTGCATGAAAGAAGAGAGGACAGTAGTCATATTAGAGCAAACCACAAACTCAGTAGAGGCAATAGTCACGTTGGCTCTTCTCATTTTGATTATAACGCTGTATTTTATGCAGCAGGAGTAATGTTTAATAATTCTGTTGCTGTGTAAGAAATTAAATCTTTATTAGTCCATTTCAGCAAAGGCATTTTACTGTTTGGGCAATTTGTAGGCTTATCTTGCATATATTTTGGTCTTTTCTTAGATTCAAACTACATTACGCAGGGATGCCCAATCATCTGTCTCCTGCATAATGTGTCGTTTGTCTCTTAGGCTGCTATCTTCTGCATGTTAAGTTTCAATGAACTCCGTGGAACGTATTTCAAAGTAAACATGTAAGGTCAGGTTCTTCTTCTTTTTTTAAGATATTCAGGTTTCTGGTTGATTATATTTTGGGAGTATTTTGCTAAGGTGCTCTGCAATCTAATTTTCTTGCAAGGATACATAAAGGAAGTTGGATTTACAGCATGGTGTGTGTGTATGCATGCACATGTGTATGTGTAAGTGGTCAGCATATTTATTTTCATACGTCATACGTCTATGAAAGCACCTGTACAAACTCATACATAGTAGAAATAACTTTTCTCCTGTCCTGTTAGTCTTACTACAGCTTAAACTGAAAGATGACCAAGAGACTATGTTGAGCAAGGTAATAAAGCATATTTATCATTCTAATTTATGATTTTATTTATTTACAATATTTTTACCCCGCCTTTCTCCCCTAAGGGACCCAAGGTGGCTTACAAAAACAGATAAAGTAAAGGTAAAGGTGTCCCTTGACATTTAAGTCTAGTTGTGTCCGACTCTAGGGTATGGTGCTCATCCCTGTTTCGAAGCCAAAGAGCCAGCGCTGTCCGAAGACGCTTCCGTGGTCATGTGGCTGGCATGACAACACGGAACGCTGTTTACCTTGCCGTAAGCCGCGGCACCTATTTATCTACCGCATTTACATGCTTTCGAACTGCTAGGTTGGCAGGAGCTGGGCCGAGCGATGAGAGCTCACCCCGTTGCATGGATTTGAACTGCCTTTCGATTGACAGCTCATGGTTCAGTGGTTTAACCCACTGCGGCACCTAAAAAGCAATTTAAATAATTAACTAAAACCCACAAACAATAAATGAACTTAAAACAATACAACCACGATTACAATAAAAAACATAAGAGCAGCAGTAATCATCTTATAAAAGAAGGACCACACCTGTAAAAGCCAGATGTCATTTAAAAAAGGCCAAGAACTCAGAAGGCTTGTCTGAACAAAAAGGTATTCAGGCCTCGCCAGAAGAGGAGGAGGAAGCAAGGAGGAAGCAGTTCGTAAATCAAGAGGGAGGGAATTCCATAGGGTTGGTGCCACTACTGAGAAGGCCCTATTACTAGCTGCCGCCCCTCGCACCTCCCTATACAACGGCACTCGCAAGAGGGTCTTCTTTTCTCTGATGACCTGAACGTCAGACTGTATGGAAGTAGGCGGTCTCTCAAATATCCTGGCCCCAAGCCGTATAGGGCTTTAAAGGTCAAAACCAGCACCTTGAATTGGACCCAGAAACAAATTGGTAGCCAGTGCAGCTGTCGGAGAAGTGGCCTGACAGAGTTGAACCGCCTACCTCCAGTGACTACATGGGCTGCCGCATTCTGCACTAATTGCAGTTTCCAAACTTCAAGGGCAGCCCCACATAGTGTGTTACAATAATTTAACCTTGATGTCACCGTGGCATGGATCACCATGGTCAGGTCTGCACAATGATAATCTAATAAGTGGGATTGTGGCAAATGCTTCCTTGCCAAGCGATAAGGGAATAAATAGCCCTCTCTAAGTATAAATAATTAGTTCCAGAAATTAGATAATTCAAATAGGTTCCATGTTATCTGCAGCACAGTACCACACAAAAATCTTCAAGGTGCCTGCAGTGATAGTTTGCTTTTAATGGGGGAATAAAAGAAAACATTTCTTTCCAAAATGTTATAGGCTAAACTTAAAAGAGAGAAAAAGCTGTCTCTACCTGCCTTGAGCTTAGTTAAGAGATTTCCAATAGTTGAGGCACAGAAGCATTAAAAATATTAGTTCAGAGGAAAACAGATTAATTTTACGAATCAGTAGTTTGAATTATAGCTTATGCCAAAGTCCACATATTTGAAAAAGTGGGCATGATTCATTTAGGTTTTTTTCCCCCTTGTGATCAGAAGAATCCACCCCCTCACTTCTATCATTTTCACCCAGACCTGGTAAGAAAAACAAAGAAATGGGAAAAAAATATTTGTGAATGTTATATAATTGTACATTTCAGGTGTCTATCCCCATTGGGTAGAAGTTGCGCAGTAATGAAGATGATTCTTAAAGTGATTTGCATGCAAAAATTAACTCTTAATTTTTTTCCCAGGAAAAATGAGGCTAATGAAATTAAGAGGCTGTTTATATCAGCAGCAATTGAAATGCATGTATAGATTCCCCAAGATATTCAGCTGTACACAATGCACATGGTCTGCCTGTAGGAGAAATAATTTAATGGGTTTTGTAATTTGGCACTAAAAGCATAACAAAATCTTACAGCTGTAGCCTTATCTTTCCTCTCCATAACTATTTGCATATTCTCTACATTTGAAAAAAACAAAACTTTTACATCTTTTAAAAACCATTTTCCAAATTCTAGGTAATTGTGCATAATTACATACATTTAAAAACAACAACAACAAACCACCCAGAAATAAGAGAATCAAACTGTTTGGTGCCTTGGTATATAAGGTTTAGTAGGTGTTCACATTTTTCTCTCCCCTACCCCACATTTTTAGTACAACAAATCTATTCAATGTTGACCAATTCTTGGTAACAAGAAAACCCTGAAGTTATGGTAGCTTGATAATTGTTAAATGATGCTTTTGTTTTGAATACACAAACATCTTCACTCAGGGCATCTTCAACTTGTGACTGTTGTTGTTCAGTCGTTAAGTCGTGTCCGACTCTTCGTGATCCCATGAACCATATCCCGTCAGGCCTTCCTGTCCTTCACTATCTTCCTGAGTTCTCTCATTTTCATTTTCGTTGCATCGGTGATGCAAGTCTAATCATCTCATCCTTTGCCTTCCCCTTCTCCTTTTGCCTTCAATCTTTCCCAGCATCAGAGTCTTGTGACTAAAAGTGCCTAAATTTGACTGATGGCCCAATCCTATCCAACTTTCCAGCACTGATGCAGCCACAGTGCAGCCCTGAGGTAAGAGAACAAACATTCCCTTACCTTGAGAATACTTCTGTGACTGCCCCCAACAGGATGCAGCACATGCCCCATTGGCACCACTGCATCGGCACTGGAAAGTTGGGTAGGATTGGGCCCCGAAAGTCATATGTGTTTTGTTGGATCAACAGCTTTGACCAAGACTGCATATCTGTTTGTAAATGCTACGATGCTGGAAGTAGGTTGTATCTGGATCCCCCACCTTTATACTTATTGAACCCTGCCATCCTTCCCCTGGTCACATCATAAGTGTGAAGTGCATTGTTGGTTCTTACCTGGCAGGTGCATGTCTTATTTCCTTGGAGGGAAAAAATAAGAAGAGTTGCAATGCCCCAGAGTCATAATCCAGTATGGGAAGGGTTGCTGGGAACTGGGATAGTAGAGGTGTGTTTTTTGGGTGTTATTTTTTTACCTGCATGCAGCAATTATCATTTACAGATATCACATGTTTCAGGCACTCAAGGTAAAAAAGCTCCTTTTTTTAACCCACCCCCTGCATTCCACTTCTCAGCCCAGTCCCCCCCCCCCCCACTAAGCAGTTGTTTTTAGAAACCCTGTGTATAAGTTGACCCAGGTTTTCAGGGTCAATTTTAAGACATACTTTTTGACTTACACACAAATATATACAGTTGTTGTACCAGTGATCTGTCTAGGGGCGAGTAATGGGTTTCCCAATCTTCGGAGGCCCACATACCCCCTACGTGGGCCTCCAGCTGCCCCGCGTACCCCCAGACCATTGGAGGCCTGCATACCTCCTGCGTACCCCCTGTGTACCCTTTCCTTCTAGGTTGAGGCATGAGCGGGAGGACCCGCCCGTGCCGCAACCCGGAAAAATATCCCTGAGATGTCCCTGGTAGCTCCTCCTACCTGTTCTCCTGGACATCTTGGTTCTCATGAAATCTTGTGATTCTCAATATCACTATCTCGATATCGACCCAATTCAATATCGATATTTGACCCAATTCGATATCGACCCACTATCTCGATATTCTCGATATTGACCCAATTCTCAACATCACTAAACAGTTAAAACATTCCTGCAATGTACATGAAGCAACTGAGATGGTGTCGACAAGAGATAGGGCCTTTTAAGTCATGGCACCTTGTCTGTGGAACTCTCGTCTCCTGTCCTTTGGCATAGTTCTCTCTTGATGGCTTTCATGTGTCAGCTGAGGATGCTACTGTTTGCAAAGGCTTTCATTGGTTTTTTTGTACCTCTTATTTTTCTTTCTTTGTTTCTGCTGTTTTTAAAACTGTTTAAAAGTTGTTTAAAATTACTTTGAATTTCCTCTTTCTAATGCTTTTTCTTTTGACTTAAGGCATTTTTACCTAAGGGTATACATACACATCTGGTGTTAAATGTGTACACCTGTGGGTCAGGAAGAAATGGGTTTAATGCTGGATGCTTTATTTGGTTGTTTTATTTATTTTTTGGGTTTAAGTTGGCTGCAAACTGCCTTGGTAACTGGACAGAGGGAACTGGACAGAGGGGCTGGCATAAATATTATAGATAAAAAATTTAAGCTTGCCATACAAAATATTAGGGCGTTGGGAAAGAGTCTCAGAGATAGTGTACAGGGAAGGAATATTGGGGACAGCTGATTATTAGGGTGGCTACTCAACAACAGAAACTAAAAGCAGCATATGGAAGATATTCTGCAGCTTATTCTGATTCAATTAGATTCATCCACCAGAGGTCATTAGATGATCAAATGACACTTTTCTTATGCTTTTTAAAAGTGAATG
This sequence comes from Plestiodon gilberti rubricaudatus, assembly GCA_026170595.1. Taxonomy (NCBI): domain Eukaryota; kingdom Metazoa; phylum Chordata; class Lepidosauria; order Squamata; family Scincidae; genus Plestiodon; species Plestiodon gilberti. The sequence continues at coordinate 141,438,580 of JANXHW010000001.1, read as the reverse complement.
TTTCTGTGGGGTTGGTTTGAAAAACAGTTCAAACTCAAACTAGGGAAAAATTTCATTTCCCCCCCAGGTATTGGGACTCGAGGTCACCTTGTTCTGTGCCCTAAAATGCTCTCTACTTATTAACTAGTTGTACAGAAAACACATTGTTGCCAAGTTGGTCCAAAAACGATAGATAACTTTGGCTACGATCTTATATACATTTTTCTGGGGATGTCCCATTGAATTCAATGAAGCTTATTTTTGAGTAGATGTGCATAGGATTGTGCGGCCTATATGTTTTGTTTAATATCATTTTCTGCTGAGGTGTTTATAAGATTTTGAATCATGGACAGCCCAATCCAATGCAATTCCCCTCTCAGCGAAGCAGCTGCACCAACATGGCATGTGCTGTATCCTGAGGGGGAGTTTCGGGCCCTGGAGGCCTCCTTGGGGTAAGGGAACATTTGTTTCCATGTCCTGGGGTAAGTCCGCGCCAGCCTGTTGGGTCTACTCAGACCCGCGCCAGCTATTTTGCTGGCACAAGTCCGCGTGGATCTCTGTTGGGGGATCAGGGCTGGGAAGGGGGGAATAGGATATCAGTGTGCACCACTGCCACCTATACCAACCCCTTCCCAACCCCAATCCGCCTTTCTCTCTACCCCCCTATCCATCCCGTTCCTCCCCCTCCACACCCTATTCGGCCCCCTCCCTCCCTCCCACCCCTGCTCTGACTTCACTGGTGGGCATCCTCTGGCTGCTGGTACACAGACTCGGCCATGTGCCACTTGCGGTGGCAGCCCAGGTCACGCTGACATGCCACATTTTGCGACAGTCGTAAAAGGCCTTATGCTGATGGAACACTCGTTCCGGAGGCGTAAGTCCCTAATAGGATAGGGTCAAAAGCTTGCAAGCCTGCAATCCTATACATACTTTCCCAGGAGTAAGTTCCATGAAACTCAATGGGACTTACTTCTGAGAAGACATGCATAGGGTTTGCAGTATTAGAATACTTAGGAGACAGCATATCACACTATAATTTATCCCAAATTTTAGTTAGTTATAAGTTTGAAATTCTTAACTTTCTTTTATATTTGAAATTTAGAAGGTGAGGTCTTGGACAACAGAACTAGGTTTTTCACAAACATTAATTAAATATTAATTAACAAGGACATATCAATTAACGTGCAGTAATAATAAATTACAAAAAGAAAGACATATATTTATAATGAAGCTTTTAAGGTTTTCATGGCTGGCAGAAATAATAAAGTTAAAATTTTCCATGGTCTTGAATGGTCTTGGGCATCCTTTGAAAATGCCCGTTGTACACATGGGCGAAATGTTAGGACTCAAAAACCTTTCAAGGCCATGGCCTTGAGTTTGGAAAATTAACTTTATCATATATTTATAATTTATAAATTATAAATTATAAAAATACGTATATTTTTGCTTTGATCATTGTGTTTCTCCTTTGTCAACACTTTTTTGGTATATGTTTAATCTTTTTGGTGGTTGCTAGTGGGTTTTTGGGGGGATGGTTGTATTTTTATTCTGTTTTTATTGTGAGCTGCCTTGAATCTTTGGTGGGGTATACATATTTTAGAATAAATAAAAACTTAATTACAAATAACATATTTCAGGTACATTGCAACATAGAAGGATAACATATCATTCACCAAACAAAATTAGGGGGAACTCTCTTAGCTATAGTAAAAGAGGACAGAAATCTTACCAATTAGTAGAGATGTTTGTTTTTGTTAAATATGAGATTACAACCTGTCTTACTGAACATAATGGGCTTACTTCTGAGTAAAATAAATGACACCTTTTTCAAACTCCTCTACCAATTAATTCAAGTTTTACCTGCTTGTTATTATGTAATGTGAAATGTGTTGATATAGAATTTGTCATTTTCCAGAGGTTTTAATTTTAATAATTTTTATAAATGCTGTAAGATGTTTCAAACAGCAGTTACTGTACATACACAATGATAATTTCAAAATCCAGCTTCAGATTAATAAAGAGGGTGCCTGTAACTGTCTGTTTGTAAATGGAGAGGAGGAATGTAACATTTATGTTTATTAAGCATAACTTACATTTATTTCCAGCCTGTTTTATCGGTGTGAATTACAGTGCCACTACCAACATGCAGAAAAAGGTGATTTGCATAGGGCATTGATATCCCCCACATAGACTATTCATAAACATAATGGGCTTAAAAGTATGGGGTGATAGGGATAACACAAAACCAAGTGCACAAACCATAGTCTGCTGGGTTTAGACAAAATGACAAACGATGGTTTGCTGCAAACCGAGATTGAAAGTTACAAGTCTCAGCCCTGAGGGGGAGGAGGGAGCATGTGAACTTGAAACTCATTCTCATGAGAAAGTCTGATATCGTTATGATAATTTGAAATAGCTTCTATATGTATAATTAAAGCAACATGCGCTCTCTCTCTCTCTCTCTCTCTGCCTCTGCACACATACCCACAGAGAGACAGAGAATCCATGGTTTCCATTCTCTTCTGTGTGCTGATACTGAAAACTTCTAGTCTTGGTTTGCTGCTAGCTATTATTTGCTGTACTATATAATGATTAAGAGAAAAGCAGTTTGCCAATTAGAATAAAGCCAGCAAAGGAGATAAAAGCCTGAGATTATGCAGGTCGCCGGAAAGAAGGGCCCTTAGAGGGCTCTAAGAACATGCTAGTTCAGTGATGGTGAACCATTTGGGCTTGGTGTGTCAAAATATTTGAAAATGCCTAACTTTACTCTGCTGGTGTGTCGCCCCTGCCCCCCCCCCCATAACTTTTAATAGTACTTCGACTATTGCTACTTTTAATAGTAATTTTGAATTGAACTGAAAACAACTATAGAACACATTGCATTTTATTTAACATCAATTAGTGTCTTTTTTGTTGCTGAGTTTTACTAGATAATAATTTGAAAGAGGTCTGCCAAAATCCCTGTCCTAAATGTTCAAGACAAGCCTGTAAAACCTGCAAAAATGTAAGGTGTGTCGGGGCCCTGGTGGAAACGCTGGCGTGTCACACAAAATGACCTCGCGTGTCAGCTGTGACACGTGTGTCATAGGTTCGCCATCACGGTGCTAGTTGCTTCCAAAGGAATTACTGCGACTTTATAGAGTAGCACAGTTTGTGTTCATTTGCTCCCCATGCTCAATGAATGCATCATTTGTAAATAGACATTATAGAGCTGCTGGAAGACCCTGGCACTCTCTTGCCATCAAGAAACTGACCTTGTGAAAGGTTGCCCTCCGAAATTACTGACCACTTGGGGAGCAGCAAAGCATCATCATGTGTATGTGGTTTGGCCTTTCTCTGGATAGATTTTCAAAGAAGATATTTGATTCTGAAGAAATGACCAAAAGCGATGACCTATCTGCTTCTGATTTAGAAGGGTCAACTGAATGAAGTAACTCTGCTTTGTGAGGAAACAGATATGGAAATCACAGCCCCAAACAGACAGGACAAACATGTGCAGCAGCTCTAAAAATGAGCTCTAAAACAATACCTGTCTTCTTCCACATGACTGTCCATTTGTCAATGGACTGTTTGCGTCACTTTTTTTTTTTTTTTTGCTGCTGCTCCTGGAAAGATGTGCTGTTGTTCTATTGTTAGACGTTTAGCAGCCAGAGAGATGTGCTATTTATTGCACAGAGGGAAACAATCTTAAATAGGACTGGAATGTAAACAAAATAAAAATTGATTACCAGGAAGGCAAGAGCAAAGGATAGACTGATTCTCTGTTAAAATCTTGAGAAGTGTTTTGTGGCATCATCAGGAGCTGGGGAAAAGGTTTTGGTTTCTGGGCAAGTGGGTGAGAGCTGTTACATGTGTCTTTGCACCCTGCTGCTCGGGCCACTAAAGTTCATGGGAGAACAATAAGGAATTAGAAAGCAAGTGGCACATGCGCTGCAGCTGATTCAAAGTGATAAAAAAAATTGAGCCATTTGCTCCATTGTTGCAAATACTGGAGAAAGGCAGATGGGCTCATGTGAGTGTTTGGGTGTGTGGGTGTCCCAATATGGGGAAGATGAAACAGTGTAGTACTTCTTAGCGTGAAAACAAACAGGGCACAGAAGTTAACAGTGGGACAGCGAAAATGGACTTTCAATGCCCAGTGTAGCTAAAAGACTCATAGTAAAACTCTGGAAGGATAAGTGCCCTCCTAATACTCAATGGACTGAGGACCTTTTAAACTTATCAACATTTGAACGAATGGCTTACTGCCGACAATTATAAATTGACATACTTTTGGATATTTGGAAGCCTTTCTTAGATTTATACATATAGGGTATTCTTTGTTTATGGAGTATGGTTTAGATTGCGGGATTTTTTGGGTGTATCTTTACATATCTTATTTATAGCATTCACATATACTCTGTGTGTGTGTGTGTGTGTGTGTGTGTGTGTGTGTGTGTGTGTGAGAGAGAGAGAGAGAGAGAGAGAGAGAGAGAGAGAGAGAGAGAGAGTATCCTTTTGTCGTTGTTTTGTTTGTGCTAGTATTATTTTGTTTTCATGTGTTTTCTTTCACTATTTTTTGTTTTTAAATACAAACAAACACCCATGGGCCAAGAGAATGCCGGTGCCTGGAGTAGAGACCATCTGGGGATTCCATTTTGTCTCTTCACAGCTCCATGGAGAGCATGGGGATGTGTGAAAGAAATAATACATACTAAAAGGCAAAGCATTGTGTGAAAAGCAGTTTCATTTTCATACATTTTGCATTGCACAGAGCTTGCTGTTTCCCTGGATACTTCTGGGGGAGTAACTGTTGCAGCTAAAACAATGGAACAACCCCCCCCCCCCAACAACAACAACTTTGTTGTTTTACCCTAGACACTGTTAGTCAAAAGTAATGTAAAGAGTTCACTGATCAATATCAGAAGTGATATTCCATTCAACATGAAATCACAGTAAGTCTTACAGTGGAAAGGAATTGATTATTACAGGCAACATTATGAGCTCTAAAACTACAGATGGACAAACGCCGAAAAAAAACCCACCACAACAACACTGTGCCTAAAGCAAAACGAAAAACAAACTTCTCGTAACTAGTTTTCCCCAAACTAATAGTTTTAACCACAGTGCTGTCTTTCTATTTCTCAGCATTAGGTGGTAGTGAATGTCTACCATAAGGGGCTCTATTCTTAATCAGCTTTGCTGACTGAGAGTTGGTACATTTGTATTTACTGTACCCAAGGACCATCTCTATGATGTTGCTCCGAGGCTATTCAGTAAGGGTAAATTGGCTGGTAAGTAGTCAGTGAGTGACTACAGGGGCTCAAGTCAAGACATCATCTTTCCAACAACAGCAGCAGTAGCATTTTTGGCAGTTAGAATGATAGTTTGAGGTCTGTTATAACTGCATAAGGTGGTTGCAATAGTGGTTTGTTGCACAATTACCGTATTTATCGGCGTATAAAACGCACCGGCATATAAGACACACCTTCCTTTTGGCCCTGGGTTTCAAGAAAAAAAGATTTAAAGCATTTTTGGGCCACTTGGCCACTTACTGCTTGGTTGCTTAATTAGCTAATTTACATAAATTGCACAAAAATACCAGGATCTTTTAAAACACACAGCAATAAGACACATGAACAAAATGCACCAGAATTTAAATCCCAAGTACAAAAAAAAACTCAGACTCAACTCTTTTTCTTCCAACCCACCCAATGCACAGTTTCCAAAGTAAACATAAATCCCAAATACAAAACCCCCAGACTCAACTCTTTTCCCCCCACCCCACCCCTGTAGTTTCCACAGTAAAAAACATAAAAGTACAAAAAAAACCCAGACTCAACCCTTACCACCTTACCACCCCCAGACTCAACTCTTACCAACTCTTAAACAACATAAATCCCAAATACAAAACCACCAGACTCTTTTCCCCCACCCCACCTATGCAGTTTTCAAAGCCTCCCAACTAGGCCCAGTTCAGAAGCTTACCCATGCTGCATTCAAGAGCAGGCCCTCGGCAGCTCAGCTGAACTGAACTGAGCACAGCGCCCTCTGCTGGCTGCTGAGAAGCTCAACTCATGCACGTGCATAAATTAAACCCGACAAACAGCTGTAGATCGGATAGATTAGTTAGGGGAGAAAGCACAAGGGAGCTCTCAGGCTCCGGAAAAACGCGGTAAGCCCGAAAATGCTTTAAAACGGGCAAGTGGGGAAAAGGGATTTTTTAGTATTGGCGTATAAAACGCACCCTACTATTTTGGGTCACAAATGTAGACAAAAAAGTGCGTCTTATACGCCAATAAATACGGTATATGAGAGCCAATGTATGTTGCCGGAGGTTGGGTTTGGGTGTGAGAGATCTGGGTTTGAATTCCTGCTCAGCTCTGAAGCTCAACATGTCCAATGACTAATATTAGATATATTAGATCAGTGTTTCTCAAACTGTGGGTCGGGACCCACTTGGTGGGTCGCAACCTGATTTCTGGTGGGTCCCAGGTGATGGAAAGATCTGATAAGTAATTGCCACAAGCCCTGAGACTATTCAAAAATCAGATAGCTGCTAATTGCCCTTCAAAGAGATGGGCTCCTGTAGTTTGCAAGATAGTTGCTGATTACCAGTTTGCAAGGAGCTGAGCTCTTGCAGTTTGCAAGCTTGTTTAAATATAGGGAGATAAATGTTTGAGCGTCTCGTAAAGCTAGGTGGGTCCCAATAGTGGGTCCCGATGCTAAAATGTTTGAGAACCACTGTATCAGATACATGTCACTCAATCTGAGAAAGAAGAAAGCTTTCCATATTACCATCTTAATGGCCAAGGCCGCAAATGCTGGCCGCTTTAAGCAAGGTTGCTTAAATCCTTTTGAAAGAAACGGATTTAAGCAGCTGAACTATGTGCAGGAGTGCAGACAAACTGTCTATTATTGCAGTAGCTTGTTTTCCCAGGAGGAGAAGATTATGAGTTGTAAAAGGTCAGCACAGACAGCAGGACCAATTAGAGCTAAATTTTGGAGAAGAGAGGAACCAAAATGTCCATGGCTGAATTACAGCACAATCCAACATGGTTCCTCAGGAGTACGTCCCACTGTCTTCAATTGGGCTTACTCTTAGGTAACTGTGTATAGGAGGATTTTCAGCCTTTGTGACTCTTAGAAGGTTATGATTGTAATTTCATATTTGAATTGTGCAATATACCATCTTCGAAATGGTTGGAAAAGATTTTTGCGGTGAGCGTCCTCAGTTAACATCACCTTGGTTCTTCTAAGAGGTAAAGAACAGGTGCAGGGATAAGTTTGGCTCTTTCTTTAAGAAAATTGAATGCAAAAGTCTGCAGTGGTATCCATCCAAAGTGCAATATTTGGTAATGAAAATGGACACCTGGTGTTTTTTGTTTTTTAATCAGGACAGACCTCTTGGTTTCAAAATGCTGCCTTATCAGTTATCCAAAGGGAGTCATTCAAGTTGATTCGACTTCTCATAGGCATCTGAAAAGGGGACAATTTGAAGTATAATCTACCAACTGAGGTCTTTGTACCTCAGAAGAGCAGGCAGGAAGCCTGGTGCCTTTCTTTCCAAGATCACAACGACCTGAGCTCCACCTATCTGTCCATCTGTCTGCCATACTACACATATCTAATTATGGGGCAGAAACTACTGAATTAAAACTTTTTGCTCAGCAAAGTTCTTCCACTGCAGTTTCCTACGGTTGGGTCTATTATTCGGAAACAACTGGTCTGTGGACTCATAGGACTGTTGGAGGTGACGTGCAGTGCTTATTTTGGACAAGGAAGCCCACCTTTCCCCTCTCAGTGCAAAGTGGGTGTTCCAAATCCACTCCATTGATGAAGCAGTCTTATCTAACGAATAGAGCAATGGATCCTAGAAATCCATATTCTGCCAAGGACTCAATAGGGAGCCCCATCTAAATGGTTATCTTTCCGACTCAATTCTATAACTATAATGATATAGTTATATCCCCTGCTAACTGGGCAAGAGGCACTTTTTCAATTGGTGCTCCTCTTATATTTAGCAGGGGGAGAGTAACTGCCCCCTTTTCACCCCAGCACAGTGTCTTTTCTGGTGGCTGTTTGCTGGTGGTGTTCTGCAACATTTTTAGATTGTGAGCCCTTTTGGGACAGGGAGCCATTTCATCATTTGATTTTGTCTATAAACCACTTTGTGAACTTTTTGTTGAAAAGCGGTATATAAATACTGTTGATAATGATAATAATGACAATGATGATGATGATAAACTGGCTCTACTCAGCTCCAGTTAACAGCAGTGTTTTTCAAACAGTGTCTTTCTGGATAGCCTCTTGTTACTGTGTGGGTCCGATGCAAATTTCAGATTCCATGACTGAAGTTTCAGACGTTCATCTTGTCCCTCCTGCCCTCAAGTTCATAACTCCATTGACTTAGCTGCAGCCTCCAGAACTACCCTTCCACCCTGGGCAGTCAATCACAACAAACTGAGCAAGAGCCCTGAAGGTGAGGATATTGGATACAGTGGAGAAAATACTATAAACTGTAAATCAAAGATGATGTCTAGTTTATGAGAATTTTGCCTAGAGACACATTTTTATTCCCCAAAGCCTCTTTGCTAAAGCATTTATTACTGATCCTAATTCCTCTTGCAAACTTAGTTAATACTCATGGATATCTTTTGCATACAGAATAGCACACATGCCGTTAGGATGACGTGACTTGCTGACTGATGCGCAGCTGAGCAGTGCAAGCTACCAAGTTGAAGGAAGGATTGCCCAAAGGGATATTCAGCTTAAAATAAAATTATATGACACCTTTTAAAAAATGTTATGGTCAATGAATATTCCATTGTTTTAATTAAGCTGTAACATACCCACAGTGGAACCTGTAGACATCACATGCCTTATAAGAAGATGGGCATTTCCTCGTTTACTTGCCCAATTATCTTCATGATTTTTTTCCCTCTTTTCCTTCAGGGTAGTAAAGGGCCGTTTATGTAACTCTCAGTTCTTGGATCACATCTAATTTTTTTAATTATGAGGCAAAAAAACTCCAAACTAAACTAATCCCCAGTACCGCTTCTGATTATCAGCTTTTCAAGTAAACTCTCCTTATCGCTTCCCTAACAGTCTCCATGCATTAATTCTTTCCAAGAAGCATGGTCAGATTGTTAGAGAATTGAATGAACAATCAGAAGACCTGGGTAGAACCCTCACTATTGCAATAGATTTCCTGCAGCATAAGGCTATAACCCGAAATTGATCTGTGCAATCAGAAGAATCACATGGTGTGGACTGCTAGTATTGTACCACTCCAGAATGCAGGTGTTGTTTGTATGCTGTTCTGCATTAAAATAAATAAATAATCCCTGAGTACAGACAATGAACACATCAGGTAGAACTAGCTTAACATTTTTTTCCTGGTGTAGTAATTTCCAGCACAGAGGGCAGGTTGTTTTTATTGTGGGAAAAGTTCCAAAAGTTCCAAATATGGAATCTTCCATTTGCATTATGAAGTAATACTGTCCTAGGAAGCTGCACCACATGTTAACTTGGCTCTTAGAGGTAGAAGGCATAAGTTTATACATAATTCACCAAAGTCAATTCACTCTTTATTAATATAGTCAAAGACCAAAATACAAATTACCCCCCCTATTGTTTATAACATACTTAAAACTCTAACAAATGTACCCTTCGTCCTTCAGTATAAAGGAGCTACCACTCAAATCTCTTCTCTAGGCTGATGATACCCTTCTGTGTTCTACATGCTGCAGCCCAAAAACTTGCATTGCTTAGTGCGCCACACGTTAGTTCCCAGAAGGAAGTATCTTACACAACTCCACATCTTCCAAACCCGGGAATTTCTTAATCAGAGGCAGTATAAACGTAGCCCATAGCCCCAGATAGAATACAGAGTGCAGCAGGACATATTCAACTGACAGCGCAATCCTGGAAATGCATCCAGTGAAAGAACGAGTGTTCCATCGCCGGAAGCCATCGCGAACGTGCCGTAAAGCACATTCGCGATGACACGGGAGTAAGGGAGGCCAGCACAAGCCCGGGTGGGGGCGGGGGATGGCGTCGGCCATATCCCCGTCGCTGCCGAGCAGGTTATGCCATTACACAGCCTCCTCTACTTCCGCCAGCTATTGAGCTGGTGGAAGTCTGAGGAGGCCAATAGGGCCTGCCCCGGTTTACACCCGGGGAAGGGGACGAGCATCCCCTTCCCCGAGTAGACCTCCGACCCGGCGGCTGAATGGCTGCCGGGACTCAGGATCCAGCGGGCAGCCCTGGGCCACTGGCCGGATCCTTGGTCAGGATAGAGCTGTGATTCTACTTCCCCTGAGCCACATGGACAGATCCTTTTAGAAAATGGGATCCTGCAAGATCGACCCTCAACTACCCAGCGTCTCCATTTAATGCTTGATGTTTTGTTTTTAATTGAACATTGATGTATATCAAAGTAAAACAAACAAAAAAGCTGATACCTGTAGTTACTTTTCTCCAGATACATTCATTAAAGCAAAGTAAGTGCTGTTACTACTTATTTTTATTTTGTTTGCTCTTGAAAAAAACAAACTTGAACAAAATATCTATGGCTTGGATCCTATGGTGCTCTTAGGATCACAGAACAGAATCTTACATTCATAGAGTTGGAAGGGACCTACTAGATTATCAAGTCCTGGCCAAAGCAGGCTATGCGAATACTTGTGGTCATGCCAGTGGGTCCCCAATTTTTCCTGATTCCCCCCCCTTTCTACTGATTCCATGCTGCATGCTATGGAGTCATCCAAACCCCAAGAACATATGTGTAGGAGCAGAGGGGGGTGTAGAGTAAGTGGGAGACAGGAAAGCATTGCTTCATGAGCCGAGCTCTAGGATCAAAGCCTATATCAGCAGCTTTGTAATAACAAATGAATTATCTCTACACAAAGAGAAGTTTAATTACAATTGACAAAAATGGAAATTTTCATTCATTTTCCATGGAAAAATATTCCCCCTGCTTTGGTCAAGAGATTCATGGACACAGTCACAAAAGTCCTTCAAGTATACAGGCCTACAAATAATAGCTTGGCCAGCTCCTGCCAACCTAGCAGTTCCAAAGCATGTCAATACGAGTAGATAAATAGGTACCGCTTGCGGGAAGGTAAACAGCGCTCCGTGTTCCAGCTGCATGCTACGCAAGGAGAGTCATGCCAGCCACATGACCACGGAGGCGTCTTCGGACAACGCTGGCTCTTCTGCTTTGAAATGGAGATGAGCACCACACCCTAGAGTCGGACACGACTGGACTTAATTGTCAGGGGATACCTTTACCTTTTTAGACATAACAAGAAGACCAAGCACAAAGCTGCGTAATAGCAACCAGTCATGGCAATGAATAGGTCCCATAGTCTTAAAGGGGCTGGTTTCTAAGCCAGAAAATGCAAATACGCCACCCATGATGGTAAAATTATAATAAAAGGCAGCAAATTGTCAACTATGTAATGATACCCCAAAGTCTGCCTCCTGAAAGGGAGGGCATCTCACCATGCCTAGTGGCAGGCAGGGCCACTAAAGTGGGAAAAAATATAAAGAGTGCTGCCAAGACAGAGAGATTCGAACTATTCAGAAACTATTATACCTGGACTAGAGAGATAAATCAAGGTGCTGAAATAAGTTTAAAGACAGTCTTTTTTCTTCTTCTTCAAAGAATTGGGAGTGGTATGAGTAAGGTATTGTGTGCTCATTTTATTTCTGTTCTATTTCTGTCTCTCCGGCCCAAGAACATTTTACAGGTGTCCCCCCCCAATGATGGATCGCTTAATGACGATCCACATATATGATGGAAGTTCTCAAAGTGTAAACAAAGAATTAAAGCTACAGTACTGTATTTTAAATGCAAAAAAATGTCTTTAACTCTCTGTGTTTGTGTGTGTGTTTCTACCTCCATTGACAGGTAGAAAAATCTTGTTGTGCTTTGTGTTACACTCATAATGTACACTGTGTTTACCATTCATTCCCTATTACAACTCCACTGTGTTACTTTGAGGACTCGCTTAATGACGGTTTCACTATATGATGGGTTTTCCAGAACGTATCCCCGTCGTTATGTGGGGGATACCTGTATAGGTTTTTGTAATGCTTTGAAAAACCTTCAAACTGGTTTGACCAGAGGTGAAAGTGGGTAATGAATGTGTACACCACATGACTGGAGTCCTGTTCACTTGTAAGGGCTTCTCCATGCATTAGCTTCACTCCCTGCTGACGATGAACATGTTCGCCTCACTCTCTGCTCTTCACATATTCTGGTGTTCCAGTCACAGGAAGAAACTCTCCCTGTGTTCATCATTTGCCTCTGCAGACAACACTTGAACACAGGGAGACTGGTTGCAGCGGTGTTAACACACATGTTCTGGAGAAGCCCCTCATATAGCTGCCCTTCACAGAAGAGTGAACAGGGCTCCTGCCACATCACTTTCTACTTTCTTAATTTTATCTGACTGTGGCATCAGTTACTCCAGTTGTTCCACTCTTTACAAAGGCAATTTCGAGAGGGAGTGACTGCCTTGCCAGGATCAGGGGACCAGCCCCCCCCCCCATTCCTGGTCTTCAGCTGTGAAGGAGCTGAAGGAGCCAGGATGGTGTAGTGGTTTGGGAGTCGGACTTAGACCTGGAAGATCCAGGTTCAAATCCCCACTCAGCCACGAAGCTTCCTGGGTCACCTTGGGTCAGTCACTATCTCTTAGCCCCACCTACCTCACAGGGTTGTTGTGAGAACAAAAAGGAGGGGAGGAAATATGTAAACCACTCTGAGCTCCTTGGAGGAAGGGCGGTATAAAAATGTGAAAAATAAATGAATACATAATAAATAAATAATACTAGAGGGCAAGCACTACTGAAGGCTGGGCTCTGCAAGTGTAAATAAACAACCATTGTAAGAAAGACAATTAGGGCCAAAACATGGTCTGGTGTGTTTCTTCTTTTTAAAACAACAACAAGAACAACAAAACAGATGGGTAGTCCACAAAAGGGAGTGAAACAACAGTGAGAGGGGTTGGGGGAGTTAGGACTTTGCCCTGCTGTGGTTCTGCTCCCGATTGGACCTCCACCACTGCATACTATTTTAGAGATTAAAAAAGCTTCCTTCGGCTTTCAATTGAAGCTTTCTTTCTATCTTTAAAATGGTGTATATGGGGTGGAGTGTGATCAGGAGAGGAACCATTATGGGGGCGTAGCTCTAAAGCCCCCAACCCTGCTTTTGTGGCTTTCTTTCTTTTGCGCCTCCTCAGCCATTATTATTGTTTTAAAAAACAAGGACAAACATGTTATGCATTTAGGGTGACGTGTCACTTGGCCTTTATTTTCTGAAAGGTGCTAGCTGCTCCCAGGAGTTGTTGAGATCACAGTATCAAATTTGCTAATGAATTCCAACTCAGTGGCTTCACACTGGAGTCTCCCTTTCAAACTATAATTATTTGCACTATTGCACTTGCTATGCTTGTTCATTAGCAGTAGCCACCACCACTCAGTGGAAGGGAGTCTTGTTTTTCTTCTTCGTTCTGTACACAAGGTATATGCACTTCCCAAGATGACTACGTCATATCTCCGTGGCTCACAAAAGCTTATGCCACAATGTATTTGCCAAAAGATCCTGCTGTTTTTGCTAACACAGCTACCCCTTTGCATGAACAAAACTAGACTCATGAGCACAACTACCAGCTTCTAAAGTAATTATACTGCCACCTAATGTCTCTAAAAAACCAACAAAAATTATCTCAAACGCAATGCCTCAATCAAGAGGCATACAATGATAATTTCTGATGCCCTCAGCATTGCGCACCCTTTCATGGGGGATGGCTCCAATTAGAATCCAATTAAAAATCCACACTTTTAATGTGCAATTTACAAATGTACCAATTCATTCAATTAATAGCTTCAGCCCTTGCAGGTTCCTTTTCTTACTTGGGAAGTTGAAAGGAAAGACTATTGGAGCAGCAGGATGGGTACACTAGCTGCTCCTACCCATCTCTAAAGTCTAAAAACATGAGTCTATACACAGATTATAATTCAACCAAATCAAATTATTTGGAGAAATAACCTTCAGCGGAACCAGTGGGAAAACCCCACCTTGTAAATAGCTTCAATCAGACCTAGATCAATCAGCCAAGACAACCAGTGGTTCTCTGTTGGGTAACTTTGATCACCGCAAGGGATTCAAATTGTCAAAAGACTGACTTCAAGATTACTTTTGTCAAATCTCTAGAAAAGAAAGAAATCCCACTGTGGTCCCACTGCTGGAAAGATTGACAGCAGAGGTGAAATGAATATGTTCAGGTATGTGTATTTCCAGGCCCACCTCTTGCATACCACTATGAAATGGATATGAATAGTGGCATATAATATTTTAAAATAAATAACATAAGGGCTGAGTCTAAGCGCTCATGGAAGCACTTCCAGGTTTTACGTTGTTGTTTATTTGAGTGGGGTGGCGCAGTGGGTTAAACCACTGAACCATGAGCTGTTGATCGAAAGGTCGGCAGTTTGAATCCGTGCGACGGCTCCTGCCAACCTAGCAGTTCGAAAGCAAGAAATTGCAAGTAGATTAATAGGTACCGCGTCAGCGGGACGGTAACAGCATTCCATGCGCCTCGGTGTTGAGTCATGCCGGCCACATGACCATGGAAACATCTTCGGACAGCGCTGGCTCTTCGGCTTTGAAACGGAGATGAGCACTGCTTCCTAGAGTCGGACACGACTGGACTTAATTGTCAAGGGATACCTTTACCTTTACTTATTTGAGTTCATTGTAGACTCTGGACTCTTCCTCTCCATTGCTAAAGCACACATCTACCTTTTTTTAAAAAGAGCCACACTTCAAACACTGCAGCAAGGCTCCGCCCCACCTCTTACATGTGAGCAGATATTGCGTTATGTAGACACGGGTCATCGAGGATAGCAGGAGTAATGCTCGCATAAATTGCAGGGGGATTTATCGCCTGGAAAGACTGTGTGAGATGTTCTTCCTTCGTTGCCTGTTTTAATGCTGTCCATTTCTGTGGTGGATGACCACCATAAATATCAGGCAGTCTTAATTTTTGTGATTTCCAGAATCTGACTTAAGTGTGAAATATCTGGCTGTATCTGAGTCAATTTTACCTGCATGAAGTATAACATTGTTTGATGTGTGTTGAAAATCAACGGAAATATTACCTCATATACATGTTGTCTTAACAAGGATGAGGATCACAGAAAGCTTTTCTGTATCCTTTTTGAACTTAGGAAGGGTCTCAAGTTTCTTTCTGCGTTCAGTTTAAAAAGAGGCTCATGGAGCTCGAGGGCAGGGGAGAATTTTTAAGAGTCAGCAAACCTGCACAAATCCTGGAGGTTGGAGTTAAGAACTTAGTGGAAAAAGATGCTTTGGGTTCTGTTTAAAGGGATCTGTTAAAGTGTGTGTGTGTGGGGGAGGGGGGCTGAAGGTTACCTCAGTCATTTCAGCCACCCACTAAAATGCATGATCTCCTCAAAAGACATTGGGGCAAAGAGTAGGAACAACCGTAAGAAGAACATGAGGAGTTGTGTTAATAAGTTAAGTTAAACCAACTTTTGTACCAAGTACCATTCTTGCCCTGACACAGATGCCCAGTTTAGTTGATTTATCATCGGTGGTGACTAATTTTAATCAGTGGGCCTATGAGTTTATTTTGTGAGGTTATTTTAGTTCTTATATGATATGTTAACATGGAATTAAAAATAAAATGTGAAAGGTTTTGTTCTTACCAGAAAAAACTTACAGAAATAAACTTACCAGAAAAAATGGTAACACAATTTCACAAATAAAAGCTGTCTTTGACTTCCTTCAGTATCTCAAAAACTAAGGCAACCAAATTGAGTTTGAGTGATATAAAAGGTAAAGGTATCCCCTGACAATTAAGTCCAGTCGTGTCCGACTCTAGGGTGTGGTGCTCATCCCCATTTCAAAGCTGAAGAGCCAGCGTTGTCCGAAGACGCCTCCATGGTCATGTGGCCAGCATGACTCTCCTTGCCGCAGCGCGTAGCATGCAGCTGGAACACGGAGCGCTGTTTACCTTCCCGCAAGCGGTACCTATTTATCTACTCGCATTGACATGCTTTGGAACTGCTAGGTTGGCAGGAGCTGGCCAAGCAACGAGCGCTCACCCCGTCGCGGGAATCGAACTGCCGACCTTTCGATCAACAGCTTATCGTTCAGCGGTTTAACCCGCTGCGCCACCTGCTGGCCTTTGAGTGATATGGTTATGTATTTAATGGCCCAATCCTATCCAGGCCAGCCACCAGCGGAACACGAGTTCCGCTGGCGATCACACACCGCCTTACACTAGTTGTAAAAAAATGCTCTGGCAGTGCGCATACTTGCATGCCTTGCGTGCTGGCGGATCTTCGTGGGCCCGCCGATGAAGGTAGGTCAGTGGGGGAGGGTAGAATGGGGGTGGGGGAGGCAGAACAGGGAGAAATGGGGCAGTGGCAGGGCGGATCGGGTCCAGGAAGGGAGAGGGTTTGGTGGCAGCAGCAGCCACTGAATCCTAACCCCCTTCCCAGACCCAATCCTACGGCACAGGTCTGAGTAGACCCACCTGAGCTGCGGAGGCTTGCCCTTGGGTAAGGGAACATTCCCAGAGGAGAGCTCCGGGATTTCCCTCCACCACAGAATGTAGCGGTAGCCTTTTTAACGCTGCTGCATCAGTGGGAGCAAAAGGATAGGATAGGACTGTGAACGTAACTGATGAATGAATTGGGTTAAAGAACAGATTATTAATTAACCCCAAAGTCTTTTAATTGGCTAACTGCCCTAATTCATACTACTTTGATTAGAAAAACATAGAATAAAAAAATACATAAGCCTGCACTCAGTTTGCCTCTAAGGACCAGCCCTTTTGATACTAGTTGCCGTTGTTTGTTTTGAAAGATGCAGCCGTCTTGAGATGCTGCAGCTCATTCTGCATAGTTTAAGAAGAAAAGGCACTGCCTGTCTCTACTACAGCCATGAAAACAATTTAGCAATGCTCCTTAGGCGACACAGAGACGATCTAACCACAGAATAGCTCTTCCTCAAGAGATAGGGTGGGATCTAACATTGCCTCCAGGATCTTTTTAATTCCAAGGCACAAACAGTTTGATTGCCATTCAACCTAACAGCTGGCAGCACAAAGAGCCAAGAAGGAATTTTGAGCCAAGGAGCAATATTTCTGCCCTCCTGGGAAAAAGTATGAGAGAGTTCATTGATACCCCCCAGATTGGACATCCAATACACAACCGAGCCAGTTACACATGAGTCATCCTATTTCTCTTCAGTAGAACAGTGATGAAAACTGAACCTTCCGTGTTATAATCTGGCAGGCATAATAAGTGCTGCATAAGAGCAATGGGAAGCAGTCAGGAAGATAATATCCCGAAGCTTTTGTACTGATTTGAGAGCCAGATTCTCTGCCTGTCTCTGCCTCCTCATAAGCCGCCGCTCACAAAAAGTCTTCCCTCCCCAATGAACTTCTCTTCTTGTAATGCATTTTATTATATACAAAAACACTGTCGCATTATTAATCATAATTTGTATAGCACTTTAAGTGTCCAAACTGCTTTACAATGTTTATTTCACTGGTAAGTAATTATTATTTCCACGTTCCAGATGGGCAATAAGGATGAAAGCCTTGCAACTTGCCAGAGGGCTGTGCTGAATGAATGAATGAATGTCTGAGCTAGGAATTGAATTCAGGTCTCCTAGGTCAAAGTCCAACACATTAGCAGCTGGACCACAGGGTCACTAGATTGTACTAAAAAAAAATGTTTCTGTGTAATGTGCAACTTGCCTCTGA
The DNA here is from genome assembly GCA_026170595.1 of Plestiodon gilberti rubricaudatus. NCBI lineage: Eukaryota > Metazoa > Chordata > Lepidosauria > Squamata > Scincidae > Plestiodon > Plestiodon gilberti. The sequence continues at coordinate 141,420,815 of JANXHW010000001.1, read as the reverse complement.
AGGGAAAGTGTAACACCATTCACGTTTGGCAAGGTGGGCCGATATTGCAAATCAGGAAAATAAATGAGGACTACCGCTGAACCATAAGCTGTCGATCGAAAGGTCGGCAGTTCGATTCCCGCGACGGGGTGAGCACTCGTTGCTTGGCCAGCTCCTGCCAACCTAGCAGTTCCAAAGCATGTCAATGCAAGTAGATAAATAGATACCGCTTGCGGGAAGGTAAACAGCGCTCCGTGTTCCAGCTGCATGCTATGCGCTGCGGCACGGAGAGTCATGCCGGCCACATGACCACGGAGGCGTCTTCGGACAACGCTGGCTCTTCGGCTTTGAAATGGAGATGAGCACCACATCCTAGAGTCGGACACGACTGGACTTAATTGTCAGGGGATAACTTTACCTTTAATGCCATATGGGTGACTGACTATTGTCCCAACTGTGCCCTCCTTTTATGGACTACAGTGCAAGAGAGGGTGAGGCAAATTCTGTATTATATCAGCTATGTTCCGTGGACTAGAAAGATGTTTATGGCAGAGGCACTTCCTGTCTCCACCACTACTTCCTATCTCCCATTTGGGGGCATTTATCCTTCTTATTGGCCACAGCTCCTTTCTGCCTCTTACCTTCTACTGCGCTACATCATTGGCTGTCAATGGACAGTGTTGTGGAAATCTTTTTTTCTTAAGGCATTTTTTACCCAAGGGTGTATATATGCAACAGGAGTTAAATGTGTAGTTATTTAATGCATTCCTATGCATTTCTACGCATAATTCCTGGGAGAAATTAATGCCTTCCTTTTTCAGAAGCACTGAAAGGTATTCCAATTTAGATTGTTAAAAGATAGTTGGGTGGTTTTAATTTGGCATTAATTTATATTTTATCGTGCATTTCTTAGCTATTGTGACCTGGACATGAAGTGTCACAGGCTGTATTTAACTTCTCCCATAGAAGGTAAGAGGCTTCTGTGGTTGAAAGGAACTGTAATTGATGACACTCTCGAAGTGCGGACAAATAATGTTCCCTGCACCAATATTCATGTCACCAGTGCCTGGGACTGGGGCTAGGCTTTGCCCCTCTGTCTGGGCAAACAGACTTTTTGACTCATTTCTATGGGTAGAGGAACTGTATAGAATCATTTCTATGGGTAGAGGGACTGCAACTGTTAATAACATAGTGGAAAATCCAGAAACTTGCCAAAGCAGTTATCACAGTCCAACCGAGGAACTGGGATCAGGATGATAAAGCAGATGATATGTCTATGGCAGAAATATTTCCATGCCAAAGTACAGTAGCGTTGCTGGAGGTGGGGCGGAATGCTAAGTTCCGCACCGCTCTGACCCTCCGTTACACACCGGCACGAGGCGGCCCCACCCCCTTGCCTTCGGAGCCATTCAGTGGGGCGAAGGCAATGCACAGGAGACTCCCTGCGCATTGCCTTTGCCCCACTGAATAGCTCTGAAGGCAAGGGGGCAGGACCACCTCGTGCCGGTGTGTAACGGAGGGTCAGAGCGGTGCAGAACTTAGCATTCCGCCCCACCTCCAGCTGCCAAAGTACAGTACTCCTTGCCTATCCTTCCCAGCTTCATAAGAACATTAAGACGTTTTTATTTAGGACAGCTTTTGATGTCTGACATGGTGGGCTGACCTTTTTAACAAATGGCTTTTAACATATATAAATTCAGGTGACCCACTGGGGTTGTTTATTTTAAATTGTTTTAATTAATTATTTTAATGTGTATATATGTATTTTAATATTGTGTTGTAAGCCGCCTTGAGTGCCCTCGGGAGAAAGGCGGGGTATAAATTCTTTAAATTCTTTAAATAAATAAATAAATAAATAAATAATAAGAACATAAGAACATCCCTTCTTAAGAACATAAGAAGAGCCCTGCTGGATCAGGCCAAAGGCCCATCCAGCTTCTTGTATGTCACAGTGGCCCCACCAGATGCCTCAGGGAGCACACAAGACAACAAGATACCTGTAACAAGATAACCTTTATCCTGTATACCTTCTTCCCCTACACCTTGAAAGGCCATCTAGCTAAAATCCCCCCTCCCAAAAAAGCCGTGAGTAAAAAGAAAGAAAGAAGCCAACTGAATACATGGGTAAAATCAACATTTGCAAATATCAACAGGGAACACAGAATCATCAGTACTGTATGTATCTATGGCAATGTTTTAAAAGTTGTAGGTTGTTAAGAAATGGGATTGCAGCTCGCTGTTGGTAAGGTATGGCACGTGACAGCCTTGTGGCTACAGCGCTTATCTGAATCCTGAGATGTTGCAGCTTGGAGACCGTACGTATGTTACGCTTTTATTGCGTATCGGTGTTGGCTTGAAGAAACACTGAAAATATGTGAGGATTGTTACAGCTGTGGCATTAACAAACAATGCTGAAATGTACACCATCCGTAGAAGGGCAAAGGAAATAAACAAAAACTGACCCAAATACACTCAGGATCCTCAAGTGGTGAGGTCAGCTGAAGCGTGGTGAGGCAAATGCCAGAGAGAGAGAGAGAGAGAGAGAGAGAGAGAGAGAGAGAGAGAGAGAGAGAGAGAGCTGGACTGTGAAGGCAATATCTAGAATGAAGGGTTCTACGAAAGATTAGAACATCATTGTATTGTAAAAACCTCTTGGGGTTTAGAAAACCTGCCCATGTACACCGCCTTGAATTAAAGTCGTAGGAGAAATCCAATGACCAAGAAAGGCGGTATATAAATACTGTATATTATTATTATTATTATTATTATTATTATTATTATTATTATTATTATTATATTAAAATGAAAGTGCTAAGAAAGCAAATCTGCTGTAAGCGGAGAGAACTAAAGCTGCATAAGACCAAAGGGAGGTACCTTGCCGTGCAGAGACACAAATGGCTGGCTGTAAATGAGTACACCAAATCCATTGCCTTGGGGAATCCAATGACTATTCTTTGTGACCTACTGAGCACTTTTTTCCCTTGTGTGCACTACCATAGGTTTTAATTGTACTTGGGGTTTTGGCTTACTGTTCAGAGAGGCCGAAATTCCCTGAGAGAGCCATTACGATGTAGACCTCTGTGCATTGTCAAAGTCACACAGGTGTGGTTTGGTTTCTTTCATCCTTCTGGGGACCTTCCCTTACAGTCTCGGGCAGAAAAGAGGAGTTTGCTTGACAGGATAGATGAGGCCACAGAGGTTCTGCTCCCAAATATATTTTTTTTCTTAAAGCAGTATGAAGGCTTTCTGGAATGGAGACTACTGTGCTTGCCTTCGTCCTGAGCCTTACCTGCGTACTTTACCAGATTATAAAGAGAATTCATGCTCTCCTCAACAGAGATAGCAAAAGTGTACACCAGAAAAACTGTGGCTTCAGTGTGAAAAATGTCTGGCGGCATCTCATTAGGAAGAAAATAGAGGGCGTATTTGAAAATCCTCTGCACGGTTGAGAGTTGGAGCTGATCATATGAAGTTAACCTCTGATTTCCGTACAATTCCTGATGGTAGAGGATAGCTGTATAGAGTAGTTACATACAATTCTGTGTATCGCACACACTCCTCTCTATATAAAGAATGTTAAATGTGACATCCTATAATATTTTCATATTAAGTAACTACAGAGAATATTTTGGCAAGAGTGCTTAATCTCAAATGTTCAATTTTAATCAGCTTGAACTATGGTCTGTCTTTCTGTGAACTGAAAACCACCAATCAATTCTGCTTTATCTTTTTTTTCTGTTTTTCTTACCCAAGGCAATGCCTTTTGTAAAAGGGTATTTATTTTTAATGGATTTTTTAATGAATTTTTCAGTCAAGCTATTAATAATGCCATTAATTATAGGCAGCTTATATTAAAGTGCACGCTGGCCTCTTAATCCTGACCCCCAGCTATTGGCTTGCAGCTAATCCAGCCTGGTGTTTGGTAGTGAGGGGCAGGCCTCAGCCAATGGCTGCTAGGAGACACGATTGGAAGACAGAGCTAAAGGATAAGAAAGTGCATGGAAGGGAATAGAATTTTTAGTGTATACGTTGCCAGAGGGGTGGAAGTTTAAAGCCAGATGATATGTTAGTGTTGTGGGGATAATCCTAGACATGCGGTGCAAACACTTTAGTAGGAACTTCCCCAGTGGAAGGTTTTGCTCTGCCTTCAAGGCCTGGCCTGCTTGATAACCCCATAGGAGAGCTAGGCTGATTTACCTGAGGCTGTTATGTGTGACTGCTGCTCTGCTTCAGTCAGTTCTAAAAAAAAAACAACTACCACCAGATGGACGATGGAATCAACATAATGGGTTCTATCCTTTGCTCACCTTATCCAACTGTTATGGAAAGTATTAATTATCAGCAGGGTTAGAGATAATTAAGAGACCATTTTTCCTGTAGCAGAAATAGATTCCACCAGTCCCCTTGGAAGAGTGATGTTTCAGGGCCTTTTTGGCCTTTGGTTTGCCTTATGTAAGGAAAACGTTGCACAATTTTCCCCCCTGTTTAAATTAACAAGGGTTTTCCAGAATTATAGTTAGAATGTCAAAGGAACATTCTACTTTCATGGATGTAAAATGTTCAGATCTGGCGAACAGTTGTGCGGAATTATGTTTTTCCGGTCTTACTTTCTGTATTCTTGAAAATCAGGAGTTCATCCCAAATAAAAACTGGGCCAAAACATGTAGTAGCAGCATTTGGCTTTAAGCCCAAAGTTAGGCCGGCGGAGTGCATGATTACAATTAAAGCGGAGTTTAATCAGATGCCTCACATAACACAGCTGATGTAGTGTAGGCTCACCCAACGAATGTAAAAAGGGACCAAGTGAGAGTCATCAGTATACAGGTGGGCCCCCATATCCACTGATTCGTTTCAGTTATCCACGGATCATGGGGACCCCCCCCCCCAGGCTTTTACTTTTTTCCCAGTAAGCTTCATTTCTTCCTTAAACAAACAGGAGAATCAGCCTCTGGCTGCTTCTTACAGGCAAGTAGAATGAGACAAAGTACTAGAGAGGCTCTGCAAGGTTAAAGGAAACCTTGCAGAGCCTCTCTAGGACTTAGTCTCTTTCTACTTGCCTGCAATGGAGGCTGCTTCTCTGTTTGTTTTAAGGAAGAAACAAAGCTTGCAGAAAGAAAAATAAGAGCTGGGGGGGGCAAGCATGCTTGCCTGCAGGGGAGGCAGGGTGGGGGGCCCTCAGGAAACCATGGAGGGGGTGTTCGCTCTTATCCACGGTTTCAAGTATCCATGGAGGGGCCTGGAACATATCCCCAGCGGATATGGGGGCCCACCTGTATTTCCTTGAGCGTGGCTCCATACGCCTGGGCTACTACAGGGTCCCTCTTAGTTTCCAGTGTAATAATAATTCCAGTGTAATAATAATCATATTACACAGGATTGGGGCATATTCAAGCTGGAACAGGTTGAGCAAGCAAACATATCCATCCCTATCTCAAGATGATCCTTAGCTGCTATAGGTAAATGTGAAATTCCACCTGCATTTTTATGTGCTGTTCTCTTCTTGTGTCCAAGATATATATATATATATATATATATATATATATATATATATATATATATATATATATATATATATATATATATATATATATCCTTCTGTGGATTTGGGATAGAAACTTGGGACTGGTGGTCAGTGATGAGCAGAATTTTCTCCCATACAGATACAAATTAAATTTCTTCACACCTCACACTAGCCCTAAGACCTCCTTGTCTATTTGTGCATAGTTATATTCTGCTGCTGACAAGGACCTGGAAGCAAATACTATGGGTCATTCTATGGGTCAAGGATCATTCTTGCTAGTCAGGCATTGCATGAGATGCCCCATTCCATGAGGAGAAGCAAGGCCGGCCCATCCATGAGGTCAACTAAAGGGGTTGTCTCAGGCAGCAGATTGGTGGTGGTGGGGGAAACCATCACTGTCCACCTACTTGCCTTCATCACCCCTCCTTCTCCTTCTAGTCCCTAGATTGGAAACGGAAGAGGAAACGTGGAGGGAGGAGAGTGCTGAGCTAGAACATTGGAGAGTGGGAGGAGCAGAGAATGGCACATCATTGGGTAAGGGGGGGAGCATTTGGCATGCTGCCACAGGCATCAGGAGGTTGTGAACTGGCCCTGAGGGGACGTATCACATGCTAACTTGATGGGAAAGTGTGTGAGCACACTGTCGAATGTGACCAATTTCTTCACATTTAAGAAGGTTCCGTCACAGGTGTGACCAAACCCACCTTTGACCCTTCTGTAACAAGCAGTTCAGGGAATGCCATACACTTCACAAGTTTGGCACAAATTGATTGTAGTGCAGTAGTTGAAAAACCCAAAGAACGATCTAAGTTAAGACGCCTCCTTCGGTTGTGGGGCTTCCAGGACTGCCTTAAATTTCTCTGGAGACTTATGTAAGCCTCATGCATCTATAATGTGCTCACAGTATGTTATTGATTCCTTATAAAATTCACATTTTGCATGGCTCACCATAATACATTCACTTCTAAGCACTTTAGTAGGACAATCTGCAGGATTTTCAGATGTTCTTCACCACTTTCCCTTGTAACAGTAATATCCATAACAATATAGCACAGTGTTCTTGGGATACTTTGAAAAACTGAATCCACTGCCCTTTGCCAGACAGCTGGGGCTAATGCAATACCATCACTAATCTGGTGGATTGGTACAACCCTTTTGGGACGAATACTATTGACGGTGAAGTATACCTTAGAATCTTCTTCTACTTCCATCTACAAGCAGAACCTTTCTGAGGGCAAACGGGCATGCGTTTTTCTGCGCATGCGCGAAAAAACAAATAAAAGCCGCATCGACACGTTGGGCCTTCTCAGAAGGCCCTCACCGCCGAACTGGGTGGTCACTCTGAGGAGGACTTGTCCCGGCCTCGGAGTGGAGCCTCCGGAAGCCAGTGATGTGCCGAGTGGGCGCGCTGCTTCCGGGGGGGGGGGGGACGCCAGCCGGGCTCGACGCTGCGACGGGGGTGCTCCAACCCCCCCAGGCGCCGGGAGGGCTCGGAACGCCACTGGGCATTTCAGCAGGTGCAGCTGCTTTAGCAGCACCATCAGCACTTGCAGCTGCCAAGCGTCTATCTTCTACACAACTCTTAAGAATGCAAAGGCCCTAATGGTGGAAGGTTGGCCACCCCTGGGGTCTTGATAATAGACGTTGCTGTACAATTTGCATTTTTCCTTAAAAGACTTCCTAGTAGGCTTCTCAAGAGTAGTCAAATTTTGTACAAGACTGTAAGGTTTTCCTCCCATAACACTCAACAATGCTGCTTCATGTTTTTCTGGGGAAATCTCAATGTCTAGATATTGCTCCAGTCTTTCTACGTAAGTAGTCCAACCCTCCACTGCACTGTCAAACCCCTCTATTTGCCCAGTTTAGACTGCTACATCACATAGCTTCAAGGTACTTATAGTTCTGTACTTACAGGTTTTCTGTATTCCACCTTTGTTGCCAATTGTAAGATATTTGCTGGAAATCTTACAAGCAACTCAAGGATGGGCGCGCGCGCGCGCACACACACACACACAAGGCTGTGTTCATAACTTGGCATTCTGTTGAGTAACAAACACAAGTATGTAAAACTAATGGATACAATAGAACAGCGGATTCAACATAATCATTTACACATGTCCCAGTCCATCCATGTGGTATGCTGGCGGACCACGAAGTACGCCATCGTGACACCCTCTCCACTGGACTGTGGAGTGCTGCTGCTGGTGGAAGGCTCAGAAGACCTCGCTCCACTGACAGCGCCCTGCAGATTGGCCGACAGCAATGTTTTGCTGGCTGTGGGGGTGGATTGGGGCAGGGATCGGAGCGGGGCGGGGGCAGACCTCAGCAGCAGTGCAGCTGCCACATCTGAAACACCCAGCGTGGCCTGGACATACCCCCAAAAGTCTCCTCAAGGCTATGCAAGCACAAGAGTGAGCATAGCTTTCAGGAGTCCCACAGCAGCTGAGGAGGTAAGTAAATCTTTTCTTTATTTACCTTTTCCAGCTGGCCTGGCCCTTAGGATGCAGCGGACGCCCAAGATACGACTGGGCTGTAAGTGAAACCTAGTTGAAGATTCACTTAGCTGCAATTCCATACATACTTTCCTGAAGTAAGGCCCATTGAATTCAATGGGACTTACTTCCGAGTAGAAATGCTGAGGATTGCGATGTTAGGCACATGCAGTGTACTTAACCATCAGGTTCAGTGGCTCCTTGTCGGTGTTTCGAGGGGCTAAAACCCATTTTGTTTCAACAAGCCTTCTGCTGGTTTAGTTTGCTTTGTGCTCTGGGGTTATTTGAGCTGGCTCTTGATTGTTGTTCTAATTGCTTTTGACTTTTTCTTTGAATTTGGAGCATTTTGTAGATTTTGATTTTTTCATCATTTTAATATCATGATGCTTTACTTTGTATTGATTTATTATATATGGAAGCTGCCTTGGTTTTTCTGTTTTGGTTGGGAAAGGCAGTCTAATTTTTAAAATAAACAAACATAAAGATGTTGATCAAGAAATATCATTAGAATGATACATTTTCCCATCCTTCCGTGCTTCATCTAGAATTCTATCTTTTAAAAAGACTCTTCTTTGTTGTCAATTTATTTGGCTTTATAAGTCGTCGTTTTACAATAGGATTTGTAATGGCTTGTCAACCTGACCCTAAACGATGCTTTCATCCTGTTCATTTTTGAAATGACTCACTGGCCCTGTTCTTCTCAGCTTGATTTCTACGGTATCACATATTGTATAAAACTCCCATGGTTCTATAATTATAAAGCTTGTGATTTTTTAAAATGTTTTTTAGCTTTTTTTTTTGTTCTAATCATCAAGTTTCTTGTGTATTAGTTTTCTGTAAACTGGCCTGAGGGTTCTTTGGAGTCATATTAGTGTGTCTCTGGATGTGTTTGCTTCTGTATATGTTGGTTTGGGATGGTTTAGGATTATTGGAATCCTTCATTTTGCACTCTTGGCGTATTGCACTTCGTAATGAACTTTCATTTTGTTGCTGCTATTTATTGCATTTTGCACTTTATAGTGTAATTTTATTGTAGCCATTGACTGCATTTTGCACTTTATAGTGTAATCTCTCTCTATAGATACACACACACACACACACACACACACACACACACACACACACACACACACACACACACACACACAAGACAACTGGTGTAGTAGGCCAGGGATTCTCAACCCTTTCTGTCCGAGTACCACCTCCAGCGCTACTTTGCTGCTGCGTACCACCGGAAGTGACTAGCGATGACATCATTGCCAGTTACGTCCGGGGTTTTGGAGGCTAGAAAACGCAGGTAGGAGGCTCTGGGCAGGTGGGAAGGCCCTTCTCAGTGTTCTCAAGAGGCTTGGCCAAAGGCAGGAGCCTCTCGGGAGCAAAAATGCACTGCATCAGGGCAGGGTTCCAGTGGTCCGAGTATCACCAGCAGTCGGCCGAAGTACCACTGGTGATACGAGTACCACTGGTTGAGAACCGCTGGTCTAGGCTATAAATTAGGACTTCCGTGAGACAAATCTTGCCTCTGCCATGCACTCATGTAGTGGCCACCCCCGCTCAGCTCCACAGTTGCAATATGGAGATAATAAAAGTAAATAAATAGCCACCATATAGGGCTGTTGTACGAATTACGCCAAGATAATGGGAAGTGATTTGAACACTCAAAAGTGCTATACAAATGTATAGCAGAAATTCATTTTCTTACTTTGTTGATTGTATTGCATTTTATCTTGCTCTGCCCTTTAGATGTATTGCTTCCTTGTTTGACAATCTGTGTTTATGGGAGAGGTGGTCATTTGGTGGAACTTAGTGGAACCAGGTGCCACTATTGGGCAAGGGTAGGTGTAGCGGTGAAGTGAGGACAGAGCAGGGAAAGGGGAGTTAAACATTGCATTGTATCTCCTGCTTTACTCCTTTTACCTCTAGTCTTCAGAAATTTGGTGGCTACATCAGCCGCCCACAATCTCAGTGCTACTGCTGAAATCCCAAGCCAACTAGGAATAGGGAAAACAACAACCACCATCTAGGACAGGGGTGGGGAACCTATTTGGGGTGGGGGGCCATTTTCCCATGGGGAAAATTGGCTGCGGGCCGGCCGTGAGGCCGGCCGAAATCCCCCCCGCAAATTTGCTCCCCCCCGTGAATTTACAGGACCCACCCACCCACCGCTCGCTCGCCCGCACACCCACCCACCGCTCGCTCTTGCTCAGCTCCCTCCCACCCACCGCTCGCTCAGCTCCCTCCCACCCAACTACCCACCAACCCACCGCTCGCTCTCACTCAGCTCCCTCCCACCCACCCACCGCTCGCTCGCTCACTCAGCTCCCTCCCTCCCTCCCACCCACCCACCGCTCGCTCTCGCTCTCGCTCTCGCTCTCGCTCAGCTCCCTCCCACCCACCCACCCACCGCTCGCTCGCGCTCGCTCTTGCTCAGCTCCCACCCACCCCCACCCCCCGAGCCCCCTCCCTCCACTCTCCAACTTACCAGGCTCCGGGCCGCCGCCACCACCGCCTTCCCGCGCCGCCTCCTTTTCAAAACGGCCTTTCTGTACATGTGCAGATCGCCGCTGGGCTCAGCGGCGTTCTGCGCAGGTACAGAAAGGCCGCTTTCAGAAGGAGTAGGCACCGAGGTGACGCGTCGGCGCCTCCTCCTTTTAAAATCGGTCTTCCTGGACCTGCGCAGAGCGCAGCTGAGGCCAAGGTTGCCCTCTTGGCCGGCATCGCGCTCTGCGCAGGTCCAGGAAGGCCGATTTTAAAAGGAAGTGGTGCGGGAAGGCAGCGGCGGGCAGCGGCGGAACCTCCGGTCGCGGGCCAGATCGGGCTGGTCCAGTGAGGGCCGGGCCGGATCGTCCCGTGGGCCTGATCCATCTCCCTTTCCAGATACCAAAAGTCTTCCAGCATTGAGTGCTTGTATCTGAAGATGGGCCTACAAGACAGAACAGAAATTCAGTTGCCATACCAATGTTCTCAATTTATAAGACGCTTGACAGATAAAATTGCAGACAGGTGCCCCAACTTAGATGTAATGGTAATTTCAGAATTGGTTCTAGTGGTCATTTGGGATCTGTGGGTTATTCTGGGGGTGTGTGCTTTTCAGCGTGTGCAACCTGAGGATATGAGCAAGTTACTTGGAAAGGTAAAACCAATTTTCTTCCATGTTTTACTCTTCCTATCAAAAAAACAAGGCATGCTTTTTCAGAGATGGGAAAAAATACTATCGGAAATTGGGGTGAGCTGAAACAACTATCGCTATTTCCAAATTTTCCAAGGGGCAGTGAAGGGTGGATCTTGTGCATTTAGTGTCATGATGCTTTCCTCAGACATTTTCTTTTATTAAATGCAGCCACTGAGGCTGCAGTGTAAAGGGTATGAGTGTGAACGGCATGACTAGAGAAGGGCTTGTTAACCATTCTAATTGTGTCATTTTCATACTCATAATCTCTCCTGCCAAGCTGTTTTTACCTCTGTTGAGGAAAATATGTGGGTACAGGTATTTTTCCTATTGTGGAGGACAGAAGCAGCTGTGAGGGAGAGGGATTTGCAAATGATGTGAGAGAAAAACATTCAGAATCCCCTCTTCACCTTCACCAGTCTTCCTCTTCAGAGTGTACAGAAAAAGTCTGGAACAATTATAATGGATTTTGAGAGAGAGAGAGAGAGAGAGAGAGAGAGAGAGAGAGAGAGAGAGAGAGAGAGAGAGAGAGAGAGAGGCTGACTATGTATGATGGGCCATAATCACCAGAAAAAAAGAGTTCTGTATCACTTGTGATTTTAGCTCTTTAGAAAGTGCACTGTACGTACTCCACTGGATCAGAGCAAAGTTGATGATGGCAGGACTGTTTGGTTTTGAAATTTGGAATGGATTTTGCATGTGTGTTAAATTAGGCCAGGAAAATAATTTTTTTTAAACCCACCACCATATTTATGAGTGAGGGGAGAAGTGGCAGCTTCTCCCCACCTTTGTCCCCAGTAATGATGCTTTTCAAAGAGAGATCAAAGTAAATACGTATCTGTTGCTTTTGAAGAATTGAGATCTGGGTAACAAAATGTTACTTAATTCTTGTTCTTTTGCATTCTCTAAGCACTATCAGTGTGTTTCATGCTCCTTTTCCTTGAGTTTCCCCACCTCCTTGAGGTGAACTCCACGAGGCTGATTTCTGGTAAGTTTATGATTTTCTTAGTCATAATAAATGATTTTCTTACGCATGACCTGGAAGATCCAGGTTCAAATCCCCGCTCAGCCCTGAAGCTTCCTGGGTGACCTTGGGCCAGTCACTATCTCTCAGCCTCACCTACCTCACAGGGTTGTTGTGAGGACAAAAAGGAGGGGAGGAAATATGTACACCACTCTGAGCTCCTTGGAGGAAGGGCGGTATAAAAATGTGAAAAAAAATAAATAAAAAATGTGCTCTGTGAAATGTAAGTATGTGGCAATAAATTACACATGAAATAAAGCAATATAGATAATTGCTTATAACATTATTATTTGCCCATTAATTCACCTGAAAAGTTGGCAGTGTTCATTATTTTCTGACTACCTTGAGACACCCCCACTTAAAAACACTTATGGGGGCCCCTGGCTTCACAAGCAGTTTAGAAAGGGGCTAGCCTGCCCTTGTTCTGATCTTCAAAATGAGACATCTTTTGTAAGCGATTCCATGGGTTTGTCTAGCGGCCACCCCCACCGCTTCTTTTAACGCATGCCATCATTTAATGATACGTTGTGTGAAGAAATGCTTCTTCCTTTTGTTCATCCTGAACCGACTGTAGATCGACTTGATGGGTAGACCTGAGATCTACTATTATATACGAGGGAGGGAAAAAAATGCTCTCAATCCGCTTTCTGCACACTGTTCATCTCTCCAAAATGCATTTGGCCTTAAAGGAATAGCCATGCAAGGTTTTGTACCCAGGGACTATTAGGAAACATTTAGTCTTGTGTGAAGGGGAGACCTGCATGCTTTTATGTAACGGGCAGCCTCAGTGCTGGGCATCTTCATCCTCAACAGAGGGAGCATGTTCAATTAGTCTCTTTACCATCAGCGCCCCAGTTAGTCTCCCTCTGGAAAATAGGTGAGAAATTCTTATATTCCTCTCAATATGTTAATCATAAAACTGGTATCGCAGTTCTCTAACTGTGTAATACCAGTCCCCTTTGGCAGATATATTTTATTTGGATAATGATGTGAAATTTAAGATCTACGTTTCAATTGTACAGAGCCATAGGCAGTTGTCAACTTCAGTGACAGACATAGACCTGGAGCTAAATTCCTGTGCACAAGCAAAAATTCCAACAAGTATAGCACAATTCCAGTCCCTTAATAGAAATACATTTTCTCCCATTGAGGGGCAGTATTTTTAAACTCTGCACCACATCTCTGGAAAAGTGCTTACAAATCATTAATTCTTTCATGTATTTCCTTTCAGTTGGACATTAACCTGGCCTGTATTAACTGAGCATTCTGAAAGAAAAGAAATATTTTAAAATGTTGATCAATGTGGTTCGCAGAGTTTTTAGAAAATAATTAGTTCATGGTACAAGATCCGTATACATAATATGTCTCTGTGTGTGATGTGAATGTATATAAATTGAATGTCAGTCTTCATTTTTATGTAATATTTTGCATGCAATGTATTTCAATCAAGTTTATTAATGTTGCTTGTGCTCTTGCTGCATTTTCAAGAGAAGGCACCATAAGTTAGGTGTTTTTCATGCGGAAGTCTCCATGTTTAGCACCTTCAGTTAAAGGCATCTGATGTACCAGGACTGGCAACGACATCTGCCTGGGCCTTTGGAGAGCTGCTGCTGAATTCAGGAGACAAGATGAGGATAGATTTACAATATGAACCAGCTTTATCATGTGGGCATAAAGTGGCACAATATTATTTCCCTTTGTAGAGTTCATAAGAATTTATCCCCAGGTCTGTTTGGTTTTGATGATAGTTATACCTTTGCTTTTGGAGGTTTTCATTTATCTGTGTCTAGAACAAGGGTTGTTGTTGTTATTTATGTACCGCTTTTCAACAAAAAGTTCACAAAGCGGTTTACAAAGCGGTTCTCAATCAGTGGTACTCGTACCACCAGTGGTACTTTGACTGACTGCTGGTGGTACTCGGACTGCCAGACCGCTGGAACCCCACTCCAACATGGTGCTTTTGGTAGCACATTTTCACTCCTGAGAGACTCCTGCCTTTGGTCAAGCCTCTCTGGAATGCTGAGAAGGGCCCTCCCACCCTCCCAGAGCCTCCTACCTGCGTTTTCTGGTCTTCGAAAACCCGGGAGTAACTGGCGATGATGTCACCGCCAGTCACTTCCAGTGGTACGCAGCAGGAGAGTGGCGCTGGAGGTGGTACTCATCTGGGAAGGGGTTGAGAACCCCTGGTTGACCTGCTTGAACTTTCTGCATTACTTACTTTCAGTTCTCTTTCTCTAGGTTGTCTGAAGGACCATGGCTTCAGTGAGCAATAGCTTTTCAGCTTCTTGAAAACACAGAAGCCATCCATGTTTATCACACATTTAGACTGCTCCACATGGATTAATCCAAACGCATTGTGATGACAAACTTCATCATGTTAGGAATTTAAAAATGAGAGAAAACTGCATGTTTTGTTTAAATCTGACAAAGCCCTACTGAAAACTGTTTAGATATGTCTTGATATTGCCCTTCCAAAAGTATGTTGTGTTTTGTTCAATGACACCAACAGAAACACAATCAAAACCTTGAAACCTTTATCTTTGTATTCCTGGCTTAGAAATAGCTATTTCCCCTCTCTCCCTGATGCCTCCATTAGGGATACGTCCCACACACTGGGATGATTTCCCATGTTCCCAAAGAATTAAGGAGGTAGCAGGTTTTAAGCATATTTACCCTCCTTTCAAACTAGATTACTCATTTCTGGTGTTAACATGCCAGTGGTACTCTGTGTCACGTTGGGAGTGTGATGTGCTTCATTGCACTGGGATTTGAAAACAGAAGCTGACTTATTTTTTTGCTCGCATTTGTTTTGATAGGTTCTTTTTGAGATTCCGCCTCTATTGATCTTTAATGGCTTCCAGATGGGATCACACTTGCTTGTTTTATAGCCTTTGCTCTGAGAGATTGAGAAGTACAAAGGAGTGCAAAAAGGCAGCCCATTAGCTAATAAAAAAATGGCACTGCATTATATTCTAATAAAGTCTGAAATGTTGGATTATATTAATGACAACTGCACAGGAAATAGGCCTGGGCCAATGGTATTGAGCAACGTGAGCTTTTAAGCCACTTTACCCTAGGAGCAACAGCTGTACTGAAAGAGTGCCTGTCCGTTTTTGCTTCTATCTCTTTCTATTGCAGTTAAAACGATAAATAAACTGGACGCCCTGCAAAGTCCCTTGATTGTCAGTTTATTTAGTATGATTCCTCTGCAGGGTACCTTACAATCTCCCATCGAGTGTGACGAGGCCGAGTGTGTCAGCTGCAGAAATGTATTTGCAGGGGTTTATGTTTCATTGTGCAACACACTGTATGATGCTTGCAGTTTCTTGTTGGTTGACTAAGCATATGCTTAGTGTGCTTTGGATGGGAACACCATAAAAACACTGGAGATTGCAGGGCACCAGTGCTTGGTGAACTGAAATTCACAAACTGTTTATATTCCCAAGTAGATCCACTAATGTCATTTTGACTGTTCCATCGCGAGTAGTTTGTGAACTATAGCCATAAATATCCTGGTTTTTTATGTTTGAAGAATGTAAAGTATAATCCTGCCCTATAATAATGTCCCATACCTCAGTGAATCTTTTTGTTGTCCATCGACCTTCAGCCACTTTGCCAGTACTTGAGGGAAAGGTACTGTCTGAAAGCTAAGAGCAAGGGAACAGGCAATGTTTGGAGAACCTGAAACCTTTTCCCTGTTTTCAGGAGGCGTCAGTAGGGCTGTTCATACATTTGTTGCAAGGGAGTGGCAACATCCTGTTGTGTTGTGTGCTCTCTGAGGCATCTGGTGGGCCACTGTGAGACACAGGAAACTGGACTAGATGGGCCTTTGGCCTGATCCAGCAGGACTCTTCTTATGTTCTTATGTACAATCTGTATTCAGTGTATATAGTTGGTTGATCTGTACCTTTATACAATTATTCATGCATTATGTTCGATGCATGTACAGCATAAACTGTACTCTATATTTGAAGGGTTCAATCCCTGGATTCTCATTTTAAGTGAATGCATGTCCGGTTAATCACACAAAAACATGTGCGTGTGTACAGACAACATGACAGACAACACAAGTCATTATCCCAACCCTCATCTTTATTTCAGACCTGTCTGCAGGGGCGTCGCTGGAGCGTGGCGGTCCGGACGCTCCGAGGCCGGCCCGGGAGCCAGCCTCGGAGCGTCCGACCCCGTCGGCGCTCCAGGGCCTTCTGAAAGGCAGCGCGTCCATCTGGGTATTTCCCGGATTTTCGCGCATGCGCAGACCCGTTTTAAGGGCAAAAACCCTCAGAAGGCCCAGGCAGCGCGTCCATCCGGGTATTTCCTGTATTTTCGCGCATGCGCAGACCCGTTTTGGGGGCTTTTTGCCCTCAAAACGGGTCTGCGCATGCGCGAAAATCCGGGAAATACCCGGATGGACGCGCTGCCTGGGCCTTCTTTCAGAAGGCCCTGGAGCGCCGACGGGGTCGGACGCTCCGAGGCTGGCTCCCGGGCCGGCCTTGGAGCGTCCGGAGGGCGACGCGGGGGGGGGAGCCGGGTCGCCCCCCCGCGCCGCGATATGGTAGCGTCACTAGGGTGACGCGCGCCCCCTGCCCCAGGGTGACGCGCGTCCTAGTGACGCTACTGCCTGTCTGTATGTCAACCCACCTTGCACTACTGAAAGAGCAAAGACTGCCATGTTTAACAGTCCTGGAAGCAAAGGATCAATTACTGTGGGCATACAGATGTAAGAGCATAAGAAGAACCCTGCTGGATTAGGGCAAACACCGATCTAAATCCATCATCCTGTTTCCTACAGTGGCCAATGAGATTTTTTTGGGAAGACCACAAGCAAACGTTGGAAGCTTATCCCTTGAATCTGATGGAAGCATATAGCCACCGTGACTTGTAGCCATTGATTGACATTCTCTGTGAATTTGTACGATTCCTTTTCAAAAATCATCTCAGCTAGTGGCCATCACTACAGCTTGTGGTAGTAAATTCCATAGATTAATTTATGAGTTTTTCCTCCAATCCTACGTCTACACAGAAGTAAGTCCCATGGTGTTCAGTAAAGCTTACTCCCAGGAGAGTGTGTATAGGATTGCAATATCACTCACAAATCAGTTGCATTGGATGAACCCTGGTTCTAGTGTCGTGAGAGGGAGAAAAGAAAAAGAGAGAAAAGTGAAAGAGGCAGAAAGGAGAGAAAAGAAGCTACCAGTGATGTTGCTGAAGAGGGCGCGGCACCACCATTAGTGGTGCAAGGTGCTGCACCGCGCCTTGCAAATCGGTATAATGCAGCCCCTCCCACTCACCCCAAAGCTATTCCAGCTCCACACAGCATTGCCTTCACCGCTGGAATGGTTCTGGGGGCACGTTGGGAGAGGCTGCATTACATTGGTTTGCAAGGCGCAGTGCAGTGCAAGGCGCAGTGCCTCACCCCCGTCAGCAACACCAGTGGAAGCTTCTACCTTAAAACCCAACTGAGTGACAGCATAGGACTTGGGGAAGAGACAGAGAGAGGATGCAAACAGGAGCTAAGAGAAAGGAAGGTGGATAAATGCCAGTTGGGAAAGGAAATTAGGCCGATAGCCACTTGCCCGTTCAGTTATAGTTGTGGCCGTATTTTTCATACGCATTCACATAATTAGATGGATCCAAGTGATTAAGAAGAGAATTCTGGATATGGAATTTCAGGTGTTGCTGAATGTCGCAAGCAAAACGTGTTCTCTACTGCTTTTATACATCTGATAGCTCAAATGGCCACCTTTTTCTCCCTTCTTAAATGGCCACAAGAGCGTAGAGCGTTTTCTTTGGCAAAGTGCAATGCCATGCCATCCGCTCTACTGTATGGTAGATTCAATGGGTTGCCATATGCCAAAAGGTACTGTCAATGTGGGTGGGATGTGGAAACAGTATCACACATGTTTTTAGACTGTACACGTTTTGAGGAGGTGGGATCGAAATATTTAGGTTTGATCCTGGCTAACATGAGAGGTTGGTCGGACCAGGACAAGGTTTGGTTTGTTTTATCTACAGAGGTGGTTGATATAGTGGAAAGAACGACTGCCTTTCTATGTGCGATTGTTAAGGGTCGGGCTGGTGAACACCAGTAATTCTGTATATGGGGGGTATTTGTGGGATTGAATGGAGTTATGTAGTTGTGTACTGATTGTGCCGATAAAGGTATTTCTACTTCTAAATAATTAGATGGACATCTTCCTTGTAACTAATATCTTCTCAGGTCTTAACTTCATGGGTTACCCCTTGGGTTCATCATTATGTACTACACAATTTGTAACCACAAGGTGCCCATTCCAAAGATAGTATATTTCTATCCTGAAGCTGAAAAACCCTCCACAAAGTAGTATCAGTAGGAGTTTTCAATCACAAATTTTACGACAAACTAATACCAATGTAACTTGAGAATGATAAAGCAAAATGACGGGGTTTCTGGGTAGAGATGATCATAAATACACCTACAAAATTACACAGCATCAAGCCCTCAGTTATGGAGCACTTTAAGTCGTCAGTTAATTAGTTTAACATTAACAAACATTCAGCATAGTGCTACCTGCCTTGGAGGAACAATTAAGCCCTTGACTTGGTTTATTGTTAATTATTTCTGTGATATCCTAGCACCTAAAGATCTCCTTGGACTAAGTGTGGAAGGTAGTGCTGATGTGGAATGGAAGTTCAACAAGCAGCAATGGCAGCTGCAGTAGTGACAAAGGGAGATTGAAGAGTTATGGGGGAGGGGGCATAGTCTTCAGGGGACAGAGTCTATAGTTGCTGGCTGCAAGCTTCCAAACCTGCTTTAGGTGTAGGGTTGGGTTGGCTCAGAAGTGAGGTACAAACTGGCAGGTTCAGGATTACTCAAAGTACATAGATGCATGATGGTCCTACCATGGGCTTGAATGTGCTACCACACTCTCCTACTTTTAACATTATATGCTAACTTTAAAAGAGCACATTAATTAGTGTGCAACTTGCCTCCTCCAGTAAGTCCAAGTTTAGGGGTGGACAGTTTGGGCAGAGATTGTACTGACTCTACTCCTCTAAGGCTCCAGAGAGTACAGCATTCAGAATTCTGCATGCACTGAGGGGACAGTATTATTGTTGTCTGTCTGGTGCTCCTATAGCTTCAGGTGTGCCAGAGTGAGGACAAATGGAGTCCTTACGGACCTCCCACAGCAATCTCACTGGCCATATCTGAGACTTCCAAGAGCTGCAGCTTAGACAGGGCTGGAAGACCATGCTCATCCTCATCGTGTCTACTATACCTCCAGCATGCCAAGGAGACCATCTCCCACAGGCATCTCTGGGCCTCACCTTCTGCTTTGACACTTCTGAATGGGTGATGATGTTGCCTCTCCCTGCACCAGATCATGACCTTGACCCCAAGTCACTTGGACTTGGAGGGGGAGGAGCCAGCACTGACCGCTGATGTCCTTGAGAGTAAGGGGGGGTTGACATCAGACTGTGAGGAGTCCTGGGAACCTGAATCTGACCCTCCAGAGACACTCCCGCCTAAGCAAGCCTCCCCTGAAGGATCAGTCTCTGACTTACAAGGAACTGACCCTCTCTCGCCTTCACAGGCACTGCCTGCCTTATTGCTCCAAGGAGTTGCTGCCGTCTCCTGCCATATGTGGAGTCAGGGTCACATTTCCACCCCTTCACCCAGTTGGCGGTCTGTCTGCCAACCAACAGTCGAATAATTCTCTCACATGAGGGAGATGGATGGGGAGTGTCTTGACCTGTCTCCTTGCTACACTTCCCTCCCTCTCTCATCCACACATCCCCACACAATCACATACACACTGAAGCCTTCTCTGGGTAGTGTGCAAGGTTGAGCAAGGCGTCAGAGACAGGAGGCCAGTTGCTCTTTGGGGTAAAGCATTAGGCAGGTTGGTTTGAATCGTATGAAAGGAAAAGTTTAATGGGGGGTTAAAATGAAATTAGGAAAAACAAGCAATCAGATTCTATACTTAAGATCAAAAGACAACGTTCAAAATAAAGTAAAAATAAAGCCTAAGACTTCCCTGATTTTACAATTCAGCGTCGTCCTGGCTCCCGAGGGAAAAGTCTTCCTAGGAGTTAACTTTTTCCTAGCTGGACAGCATCATGGCTTGACTCACCTTTTGCAAGGCACAACTCACATCTCACATCCTGCGTCTCCTGTACACATTGCTCTCTCTATCCAGCTGGGCAGCTCTTTTATATTCCATTTTAGGAAGCCTAGCCACCCAAGATCTGATACACTGGGTTGAAATTAACAGACATTCAAATGTCCTGCTTCCAAGTCAGGTGAGTAAACTGGACCAATGACCAGGTGTGAGCTAAACTGAAGTGGGGATGCAGGAAGTTTTCAGTTAAGCCTACTTTTTTTCTCTGGGGAGACCTGACAGTCATGGGGCTCCAATCTGCATTTGAAAGAGGAAGGTTGTGTGTGATACATGACCCAGAGTTCTGGTGAGAATGGAAAATGTGACAAGCTGCTTCCTACAACTCAGGTTACCATGTCTCAGGTTACACAGAGTGTTGTCCTTTGGAGAAAAAAAATTTTTGGCAGAAAAATTGCAAAAAAAAAAAATCTGACTAAAAAAATCCCAATTTTTTAAAAAGGTTTTATAAGCTTTGATGTAAGTGGTGGAAGATTCACCCATCCCTAACCCTTACCTTGCCAACTGAATGTATGCCCCTGGTACTTTGGATCACCACTAAGCTAAAGAACTCTTCAACTCGTTCTGTATGTTGCTTGAATTGTGCCGGCTTCACACATGCATTGAATGACAAACTACTGCTAATACTCAGAGGAGTTTTTGTGGTGAGGAATTCTGGTTTTTTCAAAGAAAAACTGGGGTCCCGCACCCAGTCATTTTTCAAAGAAAAACTGGGGCCCTACACACCCAGCAAGTGGTGAGGAGTTCTGTTTTTTTTTTCCAAAGAGAAACTGGGGTCCTACCCAGTCATATGGAAGCCTTTGGGCACATCTTCATCAGTTCTGTAGAGACAATCGACATCGCTGCCTGTTCCATGCTTTAATGTGCCTTTGGGCATTGTGCTCTCAATATGGGACTCTGTCTTCCTCACTACCATTGCTGCTGGCTTCTCACTTGCCAGGAAGTCAGCTGATGAGTAAGCAAGACTGTTCTCTTGTTCATCCCCTCTTGACCAGAAAATAGATGATCAAACAGGCACCCACAGTGAAGAAACAGAGAAGCAGCAGCAGCAGAGCCAGGGGCTCTCAGCAGTGCCCCCCCCCCATGTGTGGGTGTTAGTGGATGCCCAGCCATGCCAATCCTTGATTCTAGCCCCAGGAGATATTGTCTCCAAGAGTAGCTGCTAATTCTGTGCTCTGTAAGGTGGAATAATGCTCATGTTTCTCAAAGGGAACATGGATGGAAACAGAATGGTCTTTCCAAAACTAGCAAGATCCTGAGTCAATCTCAAGTTTCCAGAATGCTTTGTTATGAAGAATAGTTTTGACGGTGGCTTTGATACCCTGACATTTGAAGGGGAAAAACAAAACAAAACCAGTGTGTCCAGGCATTTTAAAGTGGAGCCCAACACATGGAGGAAGGACCACTGTGACTGCTCTTCCCCCCCTTCCCGTTGTCTGGTACACTACAGGGAAGCGGTCTGGTTGATGGGAGGGCGAAGCGACAGCTGCAGTGGATACCAGCAGTGGCATTTCCTGCAGGCAGAAGAAAGAGGAGAATGGTTTTTTCTGCTGCCAGAGTCCAGGTGGGTATAGAGAGTTCAGGGGTTGGCCAGGTGGGTCCAACCTGGTTGTCCTCTGATCCCCCCCCCAGCAGTATATACTATATGCACCGATGCGCTTGAAAACTTGTACTATGAAAAAAGCATGAAGTTGAATGCCTTATGCCGGGCTCCCGATGTTGTCCGTATTTTCCTCATATGTTTAGAGCTGATACAAATGCATCGCTCGGCCCTTTAGTCCTAAACAGAAATGCCGATGTGTGGCACCAAGATCACAGAGGAGGGCTTGCTTATGAAGGAAATGGAAAAATGTAGTCACCCCATCCTTGCTTCATGAAGCGTGCATATGGGCAAATCATTTCCGAAGCCGACCTGCTGCTGCTTTGTTTTGAGCTGGAAAGGAGGGGGGAGGAGAAGTCTGCATTAAAGTTGAAGAATTAAATATAGCTCTGTGGCTAATTAATTATAGTTTGATCATTTTGACACCTTCCAAAATGACTCAGCCACATACCTTGCAGCTTTGTCAACTCAATTGCATCTTTATTTTTGTTGCCTTTAACCAACAATGAAGACTAATGCCACTCTTTTCTGGTTTTCAATCACCTCTACAGAAGTGTTCCCCTGGCAATGTGCACGGACAGACCTAATTAATCCCTCATCCGCCCTGGCTTGTGTCTATACATCACCCTGGCAGTTGGAACTGCTGCTTGTTTTAAGGCTATTGCACGAATGAAATGCTCATCTGTTTTTCCATAATTTTACCACAGGTGGTGATTTGTAATTAGAAAGGGCAGAATCCAAATTTTGAATTTCCCCCCACTCTTCCCTCTCCCCCTTCACCTTCAACTTCCTCATTGATACATAGGAAATGTGAAAACGATAAAAAAAATGGTTGAATCCCGGAGCGAAATGCTGTCGCTATTTTTGGCACTGAGGAACATCTCCTCAAAGGAGGAGTGGGTTATGACCCGGTTTTAAAGTAGGAAATTCTTATATCAGTGCAAGTATATTCAGGTTAGGGATCAAGCGCTTGGAGACGTAGATGGTGGTTGGGAGGGAGGAAAAACAATCCATTGTCCTCTTTCCCACAATCTCAATTAACAAGCGGTAGTGGAGGGGGAGGTAGATAGGGCTGGCCCATCCATGAGGCCAACTGAGGTGATTGCCTCAGGCAACAGACTGGAGCAAGATGTCCATCTCCATCCCCACTTTTTCCTTCTCCTCCCCCCTCTTCCTTTTCCAATCCAGAGGGGGGGGAGCAGAGACTGGCATATCACCAGGTAGGGGGGGCAGCATAAGGTCCACTGCCTCAGGTGGCAGCAAGGTCTTGGGCTTGTCCTGATTATATGTACAATAAACAGCTTGTAATAACATCCAAATATCTATTTGTCCTTCAAAATTGGAGGCACGTATGTCTTGGTAATTTCCAGATCAGATTTTCATACACTCCGTGTACTGTAGGGCAGCTGTTGGAAATGTAAGTTGGTCAAAATTACATTGGCTTGTGCTAGCCATAAGCGCAATGCTGGCTTGTGCTTCCAAAGCAATGAGTTGTTGGAGTCCCCTACGCCCCTCTCTGAGTCACTACCACAATACCCCAGGGATGTGGATCAAGTCTCTGACTCCAAGTCTCGAGTCAAGTCCCAGGTCTCTGGGTCCAAGTCTTGAGTCAAGTCCCAAATCTCTGGATCCAAGTCTCAAGTCAAGCCCCAAGTCTTTGTCCCTAAGTCCTGAAATTAAACTTGTCGTAAAAGGCTCCAAGTCTCGAGTCGAGTCTTTTACAATCGCCGAGTCAAGTCCGAGTCAAGTCACTGATGCAACTTGAGTCCGACTCAGGTCCGAGTCAATAGACTCAAGTCTACATCACTGCAATACCCTCCCTTGAATCGTCCTGTGCAGAGCTGCTCCGACTGGCTGCACCTTAGCTTTGCCTATGTAAGCCCCTCATATCAGCCATGATCCCTAAATTGAACCTCCATGTTTAGAGGTAATGTGACTTGGAAGTAAGTCCCACTGTGCCTGATGAGACTTCCTTATAGGTGAGTATGAATAGGACTGCAACCTTAAATCAGTGTGACTTTTTAATTAATTTTGTGCGACTTTTTAAATTAATTTTGAAAGTGCTAACAGTATGTTCTCACTCTACAAACACAGGGCAACATTTAAAATGGGTCTCTGCCCATTGCTATCTCCATTAAATCTCAAATGGTAGACATGCCTTACATTTAACTGAAGGCTTTTGTCTCTGACTGAAAGCTGAATGTCAACTTTCCCGATATTGTCAACAATATCCCGAATGTCAGCAATAATAACCCCGATATTGATGAGCCTCAAATGTGTTTGCTTTTGAAGGTATTCTGGCTTTGGTGTGCCACTGTAGTGCTGGACACATTCCATTTTCCCAGCGGTGATGAAAAAGGAAATATTAGAAAGAACATTTTCTTCTTTCAATGCTCGACAGCTTTTTACATTACATTTTGAGCTATCTCACACTTACGAGGAAGTGTCTTCTTTGGGATCTTGAGAAAGGGCATCTTCCTAGGGTTTTGAAATAGTTAAAAATAATTAATTAAGTAGTTAATTGCTGAAAAGCCAGACAGTTAACCAATTAAAAAACCTTTAATCAGCAGAGAGATCTTCTTCGAAAGGGGAAAATTCACAGAACACTTATTTTGGTGCTTAAGTAAATAAGCATCCAGCTATTGGGCACGACGAGATTAAAATGGGAGCTGTGAGCTTTACAAAATGCTGGCCCAGTTTCTGGGTACAAAATCCTTTGGTAATTCTGTGTTTAAATGACACAGATGTGTACATGGGCCACACTACGAGTCTGTGATGCTGTACACAGTTGGACCTTAGTCTCTATAGACAGACAATGAGACAAGGTGGGATTTTTATAGAGGATAAGATCAAGGCTCCACAACTACACTCAGCACACTCGCATTGGTGAGTGTCCTCCCCACACAACTCTGATAAGCACGATGAGCTGCAACTCTCCGATCAAGCTTGGGTCTGGGAAGGGGTGCAATTGCCCCTAGAGCTTTGGAGAGGCTCCAAGTACCTTGGAAATGTAACATGATCAGGACAAGAGGGGGTGGAGCAGGGCCAGCCCCTCCATGAAGTGGATGATGCCTTGAGCAGTGGTGGTGGGAGCAGTAGACCTTGTCAACAATATCCTTCACCCTGAGTCTGTCATTGCCTCCTTCCAGGGAGGGGAGCATAGGATGGGGGGGGGAGCATAGGACTGTTAGATCTGTGGTGTCTCACTGCTTAATCCAGGATGGTTTTTTTGTAATATTTTTGCACACACATTTTGCACTCAAGTGGAGGGCTATGTGGCTTATCTGTACTTGGTTGCATGTCCAATATTCTTGGACTGTTTTAGAAGTCCGGCACAACTTGGAGATTATTCTTCTTCAACATGGGTGGAGGGTTGGGGCTCTCCCATGCTGTATTTTGTGCTGTATTTTGGAGCCACTCTTCAAGCAGAGCAACAGAGGTTAGTTCCAGCCTTCGTCCAGAACTTGGGACCGGTGAGGCGGGATTTGTCCCTTTCCTTGTGCTGTTTTGGAGGTAGTACAAGTGTGAAGTTACTCCTCCTTGTGGGATGAATGTGAAAGGTCCTAGCAACCATTAATTTTGGTTAGCTACTCATGCCAGCTAAAGTCTACAGATCCCTCTAAATAAAGGGTATATACATCGTGCAGAAGCCAGCGGGTGGCGCAGTGGGTTAAACCGCTGAACCATGAGCTGTCGATCGAAAGGTCGGCAGTTCCAATCCGCGATGGGGTGAGCTCTCGTTGCTTGGCCAGCTCCTGCCAACCTAGCAGTTCCAAAGCATGTTAAATAGATAAATAGGTACCACTTGCGGGAAGGTAAACAGCGCTCCATGTTCCAGCTGCATGCTACGCGCTGCGGCAAGGAGAGTCATGCCGGCCACATGACCACGGAGGCGTCTTCGGACAACGCTGGCTCTTTGGCTTTGAAATGGGGATGAGCACCACACCCTAGAGTCGGACATGACTGGACTTAATTGTCAGGGGTCACCTTTACCTTCACCTTACATCGTGCAGAACTGCATTGTACATTAGAGAATGCAGCATTGCCTCATCCCAGGGCAACCTTACTGTTTAAGCTGCCTTCCACATTTCTCTTTATGGGGTCCCCAACCACTGAGGTGTTTGTTTTAATTTTCATATTTAAACAAATTCAATCCAGAGCTTACTCATCCCCCTAATGGAAGATATATTCACTCGAAACAAAACACCAAGAGAAGTGGCTGTTCTTGGCTGCCAACCATGCCCTCAGTACCATTCTTGTGGTCATGAATATACATGGTTTTCCTTGGCTCTCTGCACTGCGGCCCATCTGTTGGAATGGCATAGTTCCTGCTCACATGGAGGATCAGACCCTTGCCCTGAGGTATGGATGCTAAGGAACAATGGGCTGTTGTTGTTGTGCAGGAGCCGCAGGAAGTCCCTCCCTTGTGTCACTGCTGTAGCACTGGCAACACATGTCTCATTTCACATGAACACACCAGTTGGTGCATATGCTCCACCAGACAACATATCCGAGCACTGCGGAAAAGACATAGCATCAGTGTGTGTGTGTGTGTGTGTGTGTGTGTGTGTGTGTGTGTGTGTGTGTGTGTGTGTGTAATATAAATATATTTATGTAGTTGTTCAATCAACCAATCAATCAAATGTTATGGAAGTGTTCTAACAATAAGTGTAGGGAGATGTGATTATCATATTTTATGTGTGTCCCCCCCCCCCCCGGGCCTGGATGCTCAAGCTGGATTCAAATTTCAATGGGATGCATTTCTCACACTGGTTCAAGGACTAGCTATTGAAAGGATATAACATCTGCCCGCAGGTCCTTTAATGTTGCTACTTCTGTGACTTGTAATTTATATAACATTTTATCTGGGCAAAGTGTTAGTTACCTCCCCCATCACATTGTTTTGAGTTTCAATCACTGCAATCCTATGCATAGTATTCTGATCAGAAATCAGAGAGTTTATTAATCGGGCTACATCCAGATGCATGTGCATAGTGGGGCAGCATATTATTCAAATTTTGTGAATGGGGCAACTAGGTTGAAAAATAACAATATTCCTAGTCTCATACAGTGATCTGGGATATCAATCCAGGTCTAAGTCCCGCATTGTACCTATTCGCCTGCAATAATTCTTTTAGTTTATTTGAACAACAGAAGTTACAGTAGGGCAATAATTACTAGACTACGGCCTAATCCTACCTTCTCCGGCCATCGCCAGTGTGCCTCTTCTGCTGGTGCTGACTGCCGTAAAGCAGTCAGCGCCAGTCATAAAAGGCAATCCTGAAGCACCAAAAGCTGTGCACTGCTGGAGCGCCAGCGGGAAGGCTGGAGCCTTCCTGCATGCTCTAGAGCAGTGATGGGCAACCTTTTTGGCGTGGTGTGTCAAAAATCGGCAAAAAATCGAGCATAACTCGCGTGGTGTGTCACTTCGACAAAAAAACATAATTTTGCGCAATTTATAGTTTAAACTACAAAAATGTATAATTGCAATATATAATTGTATTTAATAAAGTAAACCAAAAACAAATTATTTAACATACCTGCTTAGTAACTTCTTTGTTCATCAGTCGATTTCGTATGTTGCCCTTGATATTATTGAACTTGTTTGGGGTGCAGCAGACCCCAAACCTAAGTAGCATTATTGCTAATAATGATAATCTTTCCCCACTTTCCTTCCCCTGCTTACTGTACTGTACTGCACGCGCGCACACACACACACACACACACACACACACACACACACACACACACACCCAGGTAGGATAGGATTGGGCTGACAAGCAGTGTGCCATCATTTTAAATCCCCACTTAGTCACTGGATGCTGATATTGCAAAGATTTGCTCCACTGACTCCCAAGTAAGTGTTCACACTACAGGTGTCTCTCTTCTCACCCCTCCCCATTTGAAAAGGCCATTAAATATTCATCCTTCCCACTATTTCTCAGACAACAGGCACTTTAGCTTTTAATGCAGTGCTATGCTGAAGGATCTTGCTATTAAAAGCTTGTGAGATCATGTCGCTATTCTCTTGCATACCTCTCTCCCTCTCCTCCTTTGTGTTGGTAATTCACGGGCCTCAGTCTCCTGCTGCAACGATCTGCACGATCTCTCCAGCGAACTCGTGCCTCCAGGACGACGCAGGACGACTCCAGAGCTCCAGGACGACAACGAGCCCAGCGAACTCGTGCTCCTCTTAAAGCGCCCAGCGCTTTAAGAGCCTCGTTCCTCTTAAAGCGCCCAGCAAGCATTGCTTTATACTTCACGCAGGCGCACAGCATCTTTCCCCCTTAAGAGCCTTTGATGAGAGCCTCGGTTTGCCGGCAAGCCGGAAATTCGGCGGCAAACCGCAACGGTCAGGGTTTGTTTGTTTTTTCCCCCGCCGGCAAGAAATTCAACTTCAACGCCCCCCGTCCAGCCTCTCGCATGAAATCCTGCGCGTGTCACCCCAAATGGCTACGCGTGTCAGCACTGACACGCGTGTCATAGGTTCGCCATCACTGCTCTAGAGGAACCAAATGTCATCGCTGATGGAGGTAAGGTGGCGGGGAGGTGGGAGGGGGTGAGAAGGGTGGAATGGGGGCGGGCAGAATGGAGCAGCGACAGGGGTGGGGGATGGGCAGATCGGGTCTGGAAAAGGGGTAGGTTTGGTGGCAGCAGCAGCAGCAGCCATATTCTAACCCCCTTCCTATGGGCTGCTTTACAAGAAGAAAATTACATTCGGAGGTCCAGTCATGGGAGTCCAGTGGAATATGCAATCAGGCCTTTAATTTGCTGGTCAAAACTTACAATTTTGGTATAGTACATTGTGCCCTGCCCACAAAAGTCTACTTGGAGACCATGGATAGCCATCTTTTCTTTCTTCTTGTTCTATGCCTGTTTCCCCTGGCTGCTCTTTTGACTCCATTATTATGATGTTGTAATGGCCGCTTCTTCTTTCCTTTTTCTAGATCATGATCTCATTTGAGTTTCCTGCACTGCTTGCGCTTCTCATGCCGGCTATGGAGCTTTGCTCCTCCACGTCGTTTGCCAGCTGGCCCTTTTCCTGCCTGACGAAATTCATAGGAAATGAATGAAACGTTGCAGTATTAATTGTGTTTTAACTGGTTTTGACTGGCTTTATTGTTTTAAAACCTTTTTAACTTGTTTTTAATCACTACTATCTATATTTTTGTATGGCTTTTAAACCCAATGATATGTTTCGTTCCTGCTACATTGCTGCTGGCCATAAAAGTTTCAGATTCTACCGATCTCATTACAGTTCACCTTTTTAGGAAGTAAATTTTTTAGGAAGTTCTTTCTTTCTTTCTTTCTTTCTTTCTTTCTTTCTTTCTTTCTTTCTTTCTTTCTTTCTTTCTTTCTTTCTTTCTTTCTTTCTTTCTTTCTTTCTTTCTTTCTCTTCTCTTCTCTTCTCTTCTCTTCTCTTCTCTTCTCTCCTCTCCTCTCATTGGAAAATAGAGAACATGGTTCCTCTTGTTAATTCAGGACACTAGAGGGACAATGGAAGAATTGCATGTTGGCAAGGCTTCCTTCCTCTAGCCTCTGGATAAGGGATTTGAGTGCGGTGGATACTGCCAATTCTTTCAAGATCTTCCACACTCTATAATTGTCCTACAAATGAGAATAAAAGAGAAAGAGACAAAAATCCCAAGGATTGCCTCTGCCAAATATATTGGACTTTAGAGCTTGTTAAGCTAAGTATGGATAATCGGTATAATGCTCAATAAAGCAATTAGAAATTTTCCGCATAAATGGAAAATTGAGAGACTGGCAGCCAAGTGAATTCGCTCTATTTTAGATGGTTCCTTTTAGTTCTATCTGATGATATACATTCAAAATCTCCTAGCACATCCCTCCCACTCAATTTTTGTCTCATTTCCCCCCCCCCCCCCACTAATTCAACAGTGCAATAATAATTTCTGGGACAAAGTGTACTGTAAAAATGTCCCCAAAAGGAAAAGAGATGTAATTATAAAACAAACACTAAATTGATTGTGAGTTGGTTCAGATGATACTTTCATCATCTGACAACCCCCCTCTCACACAATTATCGACATGCGCACTACCAACATGTGCATGCCCTGACCCCTACCCTTCCTTCCTAGTTATTGTCCCTCATCGTATGAAAGGAAGGCAGAGTTTGTCCGAACCACCTCTCTTCATGCACTGCTAAGCCTACTTTTGAAATAGGTTTAGCAAGACACGTAGAAGGACGGTTTGGATGAACCATTTGCATGGTAGAAGGATGGTTTGGATGAACCCACACAATTGACAGTGGGTGGGAGTGGCTATTTGCCACCCGAACACAGAGTGTGAAGGGATGATGCCAAGGCAGCTGTTAAGGCTGCCCAGCAGTGACGTAGACTTGAGTCTAATGACTCGGACTCGAGTCAGACTCAAGTCGCGTCAGTGACTTGACTCGCACTTGACTCGGCGATTGTAAAAGATTCAACTTGAGACTTGGAGCCTTTTACAAGTCCAATTTTATTCAGGTTTAAACCCGTTTTCCCCGTTAAATAGATAGGGACTTGCAACTTGCAACCAAAGACTCGGGACTTAGGACTTGGAGCCAGACTCGGGACTTGGAGTCAGAGACTTGGGACTTATTTATTTATTTATTTTAAAAAATTATACCCCGCCTTCTCCTATGACGAGGCAAATGCCCAAGGCGGCTTACAACAGTTAAAATACATAATTTAAAAACAATACATAAAATAAATTAAACAACAATACAATCCACTGGGGGGTAACAATGTGGAGCAGAAAAACAGCAAGGCAGAACATACTGAGGCACTGGAGGCAGACAACCACCCATCACCCAAACGCAAGACGAAACAGAAACATTTCGAGCCCCTGCCAAAAAGTCATGAGGGAGGGGGTTGTTATCAAATCCCCTGGCAAGGAGTTCCACAATTGTGGCGCCACAACAGAGAAGGCTCGCCCACGAGCTGCCATTCCCCTAACTTGAGACAGGGGTGGCACTCGCAGGAGACTTGACTCGAGACTTGAAGTCAGAGACTTGATCCACATCCCTGCTGCCCAAGCCCTGCTCCCATCACCTTGGCAGCTCCAAAAGGCTGCAGTCTGTTGCTTGCCCTCATGTTGTGGGGAGATGAAGCAAACTGCCGACCCTTTCGATTCTTAGCGATCAGCCCTGGTGCCTCCCCTCAAAGTACATTTGCATATGTACTTGAACCTCACAAAAATCCAGCCAAGCACTAGTGAATCCATTCCTTGTGTATTTCAATTATCCATTGTTCTCTGTCAGAGATCACAAAATCACCCCTTTTCTGATTTTTCCCCTTTATAACAAACTCACACACCTTTCAGCTATTCTTGACCCAGCGCCTTTCCTGATGGGACTAGAACATGATATAATTCCCCTCTACTGATGGGAACCAACTCAGTCAATGGTTATTATTCAAATCACATTCAGCAAGGCACCTAAGAAAAACCTTAAACAACCAGAGCATCTATGAGGAAACGGTACCTTCTCTGCTGCATAAGAAATGCTTTCAGTGAGTAATTCGGTGCAGCACTGTTAAATGTATTTCACAGTATGAAATGTTTATATTTGCATTGCATATATACAGTCTTATTTTACTTTAGATTACTTCAGAACTATTGGTTAAAGTAATTGCATATTGACTGTTCCCTGTTCTGTTATAGGATTACAGGCAATCTGCATAAGAAACGGTCCTTTCTGCAGCCCTTAAAAACTGGAATGTTTAAAAGTGACTTGTGGTTTTGGCTCTTTCAGTCTAGCATTTGCCCTGTACTTGGCCTGAGAGAGAATGATGTCTGTATAAAATTTCCTGTTCTCTCACCATTTGTAACACAGCAATACCTTGCACTTTCATCTGGACAGGGACCAGAGCATGGATGAAAGTCCAAAATGGATGAATGTCAACGCAGAGCCTTATTTAGCTTGCAAAATTATTTGGGCCAGCAAAAAATGCAACTATCAGCCAATCCTACCATAAGATCCGCTGGGCGGCCAAGGCCACCCGCCGGATCCCGTGCTCTGCCGCGGGCAGCCTCCCTCGCGGCGGAAAGTCTACTCAGGGAAGGGGATGCTCATCTCCTTCCCTGAGTTTAACTGGGACTGGGGCTGATCGGCCTCCTCGGAATTCCGCCAGCTATTTTGCTGGCAGAAGTTGGGGAGGCCGCGTTATGGCTCAACTGCCCAGTGGGGGCCGGGATATGGCAGGAGCCATGCTCCCGCCCCTGCCCAGGACGGCTGGGCCTATAGCCACCCTCCTGGCTCTGCTGACCTTCCCCCCGTCCGCTGGATCCTATCTTACCTGGGCGGCTTTACGGCACGTTTGCGACTACTTTGGGCGACAGAACGCTCGTTCCGCCACCCTACTTGATTGCGCCGTCAATTATATAACACATGTGAATGTGTGCGGAACTAAATAAACAGAAATAAAAGAAAAATAAACATAACGTTGATGAACATTGTGGAAGGTTAGATGATGTTGGACAAAAGAGGAAAGCATGTGGATGAAATTTGAAATGTGGTTATTTCAAATGGCTGAAAGAGCAAAGCAATGAAAGTCAAGTGGATGAAAGTCAAGATTTTGAAGTATCTTCTGCTGTCGCTATTCTACATTCTCCCTAAGTAGAATAGCCTAATCTTGCATAGGATTGGGCTGTTGTTTACAGCCAGATCCTGTGTATGGATCTGGCCCTGCCCGCCAGATCCCATGCTCACCGTGGACTGCCATGTGGTGGGCTGGAGGTCTACTCAGGGAAGGGGATGTTCGTCCTCTTCCCCGGGTGTAAACCGGGGCCAGGCCAATGGTCCTCCTCGGATTTCCGCCAGCTAAATAACTGACGGAAGTAGGAGGAGGCTGTGTAACAGCCGAGCCAGCCTGGCGGGGACGGCAGGGACGGGGATATGGCGGACTCTGGCAGGTTTCCTACTTCTAGCTTTTATTATTCCCTTTAACGTTGTTGGCCATGTGCTTCTCAAAGACTTTCTTGGCCTCCCATATAATCTTTTTACATTTATTTTGCCAGGGTTTGTGTTCCTTTTTATTTTCTTCATTATGGCAAGACTTCCATTTACGGAAGGATGCTTTCTTACCTTTTATAGACTCTCTGACTCTGTTAGCCACACAGGCACCCTCTTGGACTTAGTAGAGCCCTTCCTCTCTTAAAAGGCGTTTTGACTTTTTAAAAGGCAAGAGGGACCACAACAAAAGGTTACATCTCCCCAACCCTAATGCCCAGTTGGCTCAAACAGGTCAATTCCCTCTCCCTGATCCATGTTCTGGTATTGTTGTTTTCAGAGACATAGGAAGGGGGTGGGCGGAGCGTCCCTGGGCAGCATACCAGCTCCGGGGATGACAAAATAGAGAGAAAAATTTCAGTGGAATAACAAAATGGCGGCAGCGGCGAAATGGCGGTGGCGGCAGAGAATGCGGCAGCGGCGATCTAGGCGGGAAAGGCAGCGGAACTGCTCGGAGGAGCCTGCAGAAGCCTCCTGCTGCCTCTGAGCCACGTTTGACTCCAGCTGACATCACTTGGGGGCAGGGTGAGTGATGTCAGCGTCACAAGGGGGTGTGATGTTCCTTCGCCACTCTTTTTTTTCTAGCAATGAACACACCTCAACACCCCATGGCTTCTGGAGTTGAATGAGCATGCTCAGTCTCCATTAGGCGGTGTTTCTCTCCTCCCCTTTCTTTTAACCTACAAACGTATCTATTTCTGTGTACTTCGGAAGTCCCCGCCCCCCAGTATGCAGAAAGCACTACCTCTTCTGTGGGTGACCCTGTTTTGTGTACAAACTGATAGACTGTCAACTATCTGGGTTTTCTATTAGTCTATATATGATATACAGTGATATATACTAGATTTTTTAGTGTATTATTAACATTGCTGTCTAACATCATAGTTGTAAGGACTGAATGAAAAGCACACTATTATGCCCCTTTCAACAGTGAATATGATTTAGGGCGCAATCCTGCCTATATATGTTGCGAAAGTGCTGTAAGGTACTTTTGTGGCACCGAGAGAGTAAGCGGCGCCAGTGTGGAGGCTGGTGCTGCTTACTCCGCTGTCCTCCGGACTCCACGCTGCCAGATATAGGTAAGCCCTGCGGCAGGAGGGCGTGGGGAGGGCAGGCCGGGTGGCATGGGAGGGGGCCATTGGCCAGCCCAGCCTGGGAGGGGGCGGGGATATCGGCGCCAGGCTGCACTGATATCCCCATCCCCTTCCTGGGCCGGGCCGGCCTTACATGGCCTCCCTGGATGTGTGCCAGCTAAATAGCTGGTGCACATCCGAGGGGGACCATTGGGTCCTCTGGGGCTTACACTGAGGGAAGGGGACAAACGTTTGGGGACAGGGAACCATTTATTAATTTATTTTACTATTGAACTGCTTTGTGAACTACTCCTGTTGAAAAGTAGTATATAAGTATTCATAATGAGAATAATAACCTTGTGCAACTGAGATGACAAAGCTGGAAGGAGAGACAGGTGAAGTGACAGCAAATTTGGAATTCCAAGGTCAGTGATTAATTGCGCAGTCCTGGGAGTGCTTGTACTGAAGCAGCAATTCAGAAGGTGCAGCACAAGAGTCTTAGCGCTGTGCTGAGGGTCCAGTCTATGCATTATCAAGGACCATTTGGTGGGGGTGGGCAGGGCCAGTGTCATATCCCACCTCCATGTGTTGCATTGCTGCAGACGCTTGGAGAAATAGATGCAAACCACATAATGAAAAATCATGGAAGGAGGTTTCCTGGCAACGTGCATTACGAGTGTTTCCTGCATTACAAGCCATAAGCAACCTCCTGGTTTTAGAAGTGGGTTTTCTGTGTGCCAGGTGCAAGGGAGTGACAACGGGAAACAGGTTATCTTGTTGTCTTGTGTGCTCCCTGAGGCATCTGGTGGGGCCACTGTGTGATACAGGAAGCTGGACTAGATGGGCCTTTGGCCTGATCCAGCAGCCAGGCTCTTCTTATGTTCTTATGTTCTTATGATATCCCAGCCTACCAGTAGCTTAAATAGTTCCACACGATTGGTCTCTTCGGAGCTGCATGACATCTCTGTTTGGACTGGCATGATCAAGGCACCTAGAAGTGTTGGGGTGCAACCAAGGAGAGAAAAAAAGGTGGAATAGCAAAGTTCCTACAAGGGATATTCTATAAGACCGCAGGGGTTGTAGAAAGCTTATTGCATGAGACATTTCAATGAGATCTGTGTAGACAGAACACTTGAGGACATGCCTCGAATGTGTATATATATAGGGGAAGAAAAAAAAACCCACTGCGCTGTCTGTACTAGCCAGGATGAACGAATAGTTCTTTCCCCTTTCTAGCTTTTAGACACTGTGGATCACATGTGATTCAGGTGCATCCTGATAGGTATGGATTGCATGCAGTTGGGGGAGTGTAGTTGCTCATCTCTCTTGAAAAATGGGCCTGGCAGAAATCAAGGTAAGAAAGTCAAGCCATCCTGCAGCTCCAAAGTCTTGCCTTTCCCTTCTCGGATGAGAGAATTTGTCATTTCTTCTTCATCCCCCAGTGTCTTTAGCTGGCACAGACTGGAGCTTAAAAAGAAGAAGCAAAAAAGAAGACGCCCGTAAAAGTCATCCTGCCAAAGTTGCTACTGAGGGAAGTTCCTGTGCTCCCAAGCGTGGCGACTGGCGCGCTGTGACAGATCCTGTCAGGGAGGCCTTGGCCCAGCTTGCAGGTGTAAGCCTGACCTATCAAACTGAATGGGAGCTGACAGAAGGGATTTCTGCCACGTGAAATGGAGAGCTGACATGAAAACAGTGACGTGTGAGGGACCGACCGACCAAAGCACCTCAAGCAGAGCTGTCACCAGTGATGTCCAGAGAAATGACAGTGGAATACTAACTTTAGTTGATGTCAATTTAGTTGTCCTTTGCGTTAGAAAGAAGGAGGCATTATAAAAGCACAGAGAGAGAGAGAGAGAGAGAGAGAGAGAGAGAGAGAGAGAGAGAGAGAGAGAGAGAGATGGTAAAAATACTCTCCTTGACATCTTAAGCAACTTCGTATTTATTTCACAATTGTTCAGGAAGGCATTGTGTAAAACCCTATGTCACAGGCAAAGTTAGCAAGCCTGTGTCCTAGACAGTCTTATTCTCAATGAGTGTGGACATAATTGCTGGTCGCAGGGTCTTTTCAGAATCGGTGCCGGGGCCACTCAGAGGAATTTTATCAAGGGGTACAAAGTTTCTTTTGTACCCCCTTCCCTTCATGTGAATTTGGCTCCTGGGCCCCCCTTCTGACCCATTTTTGGCTGTGGGCCTGGTACAATTGTACCTCCTTAACCCCCCTCTCAGAGGCTCTGAGGGAGAGAAGTTTCACAAGGAAGAAAAGAAATGAAGCTGCCTCTCAGTGAGCCAACCACTGGTCTGTCTGGTGCAGCCCTCTGCCTAGGAGCAGTTTTCCAGGGTGTCAGGGAGAGATCTTTCCCAGCCTTGATATGTGAGAGCCTTTTGTGACAATACCAGGCAGGGATCGAACCTGTTCCCTGACTTAGGGGAAAGGGCCATAGCTCAGTGAGGAGGGAGCATAGGCTGCAGTGGCATCGCTTCAGTAGGGGCGGGGCTGTAAGTAACGCTCCGTCGTAGTCTTTTTACCGAGCGAGCAGGAGGCAGCCCCGCCCCCTCACTGTCGGAGCCTTTCCCCTGCGGAGAAAGCAGCAGGCAAGAGACCCTGCCTGCTGCTTTCTCCGCAGGGGATTGGCTCCGACAGTGAGGGGGCGGGGCTGCCTCCTGCTCGCTCGGTAAAGGGACTCGGACGGAGCGTTACTTACAGCCCCGCCCTACCGAAGCGACGCCAGTGATAGGCTGGGCAAGCAGAAGACTCGTCATCATTCTCGTGCCTCTCCAGTTGGAGGATTTCAGGTTGCAGGACTGGGAAAGACCATCTGCTGGGGACACTGGACTGGAGAGTTCTGCAGGACAGGCTGCCAATGGCCATACTTTGTGCGAGGCAACTTTGTATATTTGTAGCGTAGACAGGAATATATATCTTCACAAGTTGGAATAGGACTTCAGTGCAGGCAGCAATGAAGTAGGCTAATCTGTTTGGACCATTGGAGGGTTGTGCTTGAATAGAGGGACTGCATTAAAATTGAGTGGAGGGAGAGTTAGAACGGACAAAAGAAAATATTTCTTCACCCAGAATTTAATTCATCTGTGGAACTCCTTGCCACAGGATGCGGTGATGATGGCACCTGGCCTAGATGCCTTTTAAAGGGGTTTGGATAGATTCATGGAGGAAAAGACCATCACAGGTTAGAAGCCATAAGCAACCTCCTGGCTTTAGAAGTAGGTTTTCTCTGTGCCAGATGCAAGGGAGTGACAACAGGAAACAGGTTATCTTGTTGTCTTGTGCTCCCTGAGGCATCTGGTGGGGCCACTGTGAGATACAGGAAGCTGGACTAGAGGGGCCTTTGGCCTGATCCAGCAGGGCTCTTCTTCTTATGTTTTTATGTTCTTAACTTGTGTTGCCAAGCACCCCTATCTTGTCCTCTCTCTTGGCATAGACTGCCGTATTGAGGCAGGACCAGGCTTTGGCCAAACGTAGTGCCTGGAGAAGGCTCCAGGAAGTAGGTAAAGCCTTCTTGCTTCTGAAGCAAATGGCCTTGTTTACTCACTGCCTAGGCCGTAACTTAAGCATACATGGGTTCTGGGTTGCTTTGCTGCTAAGAGTGGATGGGTGCCTTACGCCCCAGCCTAAGGCGTGTGCTTGAGAGATGTCATAACCCAATCAAGCTGCCTCCATAGAAGAACTACAGCTCTTTTGTTTTCTGACCAACACCATAGTCTTCCCCAATGTTCAGGGCAATGCCCAGAAGAGAAGTAGTTCTCTTGTCACTAGATTACCTGTCCGTTACTATGGGGCTACTCGGAGGCGTGCCAGCTAAATGGCTGGTGCAGCTCCAAGCAGCCCTGTGTTGGGCTTTCAAGTCTGGGATGGGGGATAGGATTCTATGGAGGCTCCTTCTGCCAAGGCTACCCCCTCCCTGGCCTGATCCGTCCTCCTCCCTGCCTTCTCCCCACCCCAAAATGCTTCCTCCTGTCTCCCCACCGGCTGGCGCAGAACTCACCTGCGCCGGTAGGTACTGCACCGGTGGAGGCCTGCCGGCCCTGGCCCCCACGCCGGTAGGACTGGCTTCCACGCCATTGCAACGAGCTTTATGACATGTTTGCAACAGTGCGGAGCCCAGTACCCCCGGCGGAGGCCGGCATAGGATCACTGGCGTCACTAGACGCGCGTCACCCTGGTGCGGGGACGCGCGTCACCCCCCCAGGGGCGCGACGTTATAGGCGCGGGGGGAGGGGGCCATCCGGCTCCCCCCCCGCATCGCGTCGCCCCCCTCCGGACGCTCCGAGGCCAGCCCGGGAGCCGGCCTCGGAGCGTCCGACCCCGTCGGCGCTCCAGGGCCTTCTGAACGAAGGCCCAGGCAGCGCGTCAATCCGGGTATTTTCCGGATTTTCGCGCATGCGCAGACCCGTTTTGAGGGCTTCGCGCGTCACGGAGGTGACACGCGAGGGGGTGCGCGCGTCACCCCATGACGCGCGTCACCCCCTGGCGGCCCGCCCCCCCCTGCCACGCCCCAGTGACGCCCGTGCATAGGATTGAGCTGTTAATAGATGAATGAATACAACTGAAGAAAGGGACTTCTTTGCTTCAGCCACCAACCCTGCTTGCGTGTCTGATCTTGGGCAAAATGTTCTACGGTGCACCTCCCTGCCTTTCCTATGACATGTTTGTATGCTGCACGGCACAATGTGCACCCCCGATCGTGGATGGCATTAGACCTTTAGGTGTTCCTGTAATACAAATAATAAATCTAAAATAGATCCAATTTTAGCATTTTGAGAGCGAAAGGGGGAAAAAAACACAACCTTTTCTTCCCTTAAGCAAGAGTTGGAGGTTTGAGCAGTGGCAGATCAGATGATGGGTTCAACCAGAAGGCCCTAAAGGGAGGAAGAGGAAATTAGAACTGGTGAAGAAAAAAAGAAAAGGAGGCAGAGAGAAATGAGAAGGAACCGTGAACATTTCAGAAATTTCCATTGTTCCTTAAGATGAGGACCCCCCACTCCTACAAAAGGGGACGAAAAGTCATTGCTCACTTAAAGATATGAGTTAGTTCAATTTATGAGAGTTAGACTGACATTATGGCCTGCTGTTTAAGCAGAGCTTTTAAAATGCAGATGCATTTTCTGTCAAGCTTGAGCACCCAGCATGCATCTGTATTAAGAAACGATTCACCCCTGCTGCAGCAGTGTCCCCTTAGCTTGGGGCTGGCCCAAGTCCTCTTGATGCCTGAGGTGGCATGCGGCCAAGTGTTGCCTCCCATTACCCAGGATGCACCAGCCCCTGCTCCCCCCCCCACACTCTCCAATGTTCCATCTCAGGACTCTCCTCAACTCACATTTTCTCTTCTTCTCTATCCCCTCTTCCTTTTCTAATCCAGTGAGTGGAAGGAGGAACAGTGAAGACAGGTAGGTGGATAGAGATGGACGTCCCCCATTAATCTGCTGCCTTCAATTGACCAATTGGCCTCATGAATGGATCAGCCCTGCCTTAGCTCAGTTGTGAACTCACAGGGTGCCCTTAGGTAAGTACAATAGGTCTATATTGTATATTGCCAGAGCCATATCTAGGGCGGAGCGGACAGAGCAATGGCTCCAGGCGGCAACTCAGGCTGGGGCGGAACGCGCGCCGCCCTGAGTTGCTGCCCGCCCTCCGCCCGCCCGCCCTGTCTCGCCCGCCGTGTAGCTGGAAATTCCAGCTACACGGCGGGCGAGACAGGGCAGCCGGAGGCCGCCCAACTGGCCCCCAGAGGCTCCTCCGGGTCCGCGCGACTCCGGAGGCCGGGAGAGAGCGTCCGCCCATCATGCCGGCTCGGCCTATAGTGCCCAGGCCTTAGCCGGCGATTTCGCACATCCGTACAATGCATCGGTGTTGTACGCATGTGTGAAATCGCCGACTAAGTCCTGGGCAGTAGGGGCCGAGCCGGCATGACGGGCAGACGCTCTCTCCTGGCCTCTGGAGTCGCGCGGACCCGGAGGGAGCAGTAAGCCGGGATGGAGGCAGCGGGCGGGCGGGCAGCCCCCGGGGGTCGGGCGGGCACCCAGAGCAGGGTCCCTCCAGGTCGCCCCCCCACCAAATTGCGGCGCAGCCTCCGGCCGCGTAAAAAAAAATCCTTAAGGGCGGTTATGCTGCCCGGAGCTAGGGGGGTGTTGGCCACCCTCAGGGCAGCCAACACCCCCTAGCTCCAGGCAGCATAACCGCTAGCTTCACCTCTGTATATTGCTATCAGGAATTGAAGATGGTTTCCCCAAATTGTCTTAACGTTTTCAGTATCTGCTCTGTGTGTCTATCTATATCTATATATTATTATTACAGTACTGTGCTATTGTGAAGATGAAAGAAATAAGGATGGTAATGCAGGTTTAGACTATCTAAGGTGCTAGATACAATAATTTTTATTTTACCCAAGGCCCAGTCCTAATGAAACTGTGCATTGGTGGAATGAGTGTTATCACTAGCACAGGTCTGTGTTGGCCCATAGCAGGTGCTGGGGCTTAACCCAGGGCAAGGGGACAAATGTCCCCTTGCCCCAAGGAGACCTCCAGTAGCCAAAACTCCCCTGCGGGATGCTGCAGAAGCCGCACCAGCAACGCTGCATTGCCGTGCGGGGAGTTAGGTAGGATTGGGCTGCTAGTCACTCAAAAAAGAACTGTTTATGTGTGAATCACCTCCACCCCTCAGCAAGTTGTTGGTTGGGCTGCTGTGTTGTCACATAATGCTCACAAATAGTGTAACCTTTGGGAAGAGCAGGGATAGATGGGTTAGTCATGTAATGTTGTAATTCTATTGTGCAAATTGTCTAATTACACAAGTATTAATGCACACATATAGGTAAATGAGTCTTCTCTCACTTTTTTCAAACAAAAAAAATTGTTTGGTGTCAACAAAAACACTTGGTGTCAAAACACTTGGTGTCAATACTTGTTTGGTGTCAACAAAGGCACTCTGGAAGTTACCACTGAAGATGTTCAAGAAAAGAATGTAAGAGAGGAGAAGAAAAAGAATGGTTTCGTTTTAGTAAGGGGAATGATTTTTTTTAAACAAGTAAATTGTTTCTTTTTAAGCAAGTGGACTTCTTTTCATAGAGTGTAGTTTACAGATAAGTAATATATAAATAGGCAAATAGACAATTGGGAAAATATACATAAATAGGAAATTGTGCAAATGTAGCAAACAATATAGTTTTACAAGTTAATTTATAATTGCTTTATGGTAAAAATTGTGCCATATATTATTCAGATTTGAAAACTCTCCCCCACCCTTGAAATGAAAACTGAACTTGGCAAGCATTCAGCACAAACCGTTTATGCCTATGTGCAGGCACTAGAGCAGTTACTGTATTTTCAACCACTGTGCTGCGACACATTGGTGTGTCAAAAAAGTTCTGCAAGCTTGCCACAGGAGTTTGGGGGAGGGTCAGATATTAGTTGGGCCATTGGTGGATGTGAGTCTCTGGCTGGTAGTGTGGTATGCCTTGTCAATTGTCAAAAAACTGATGGTGTGCCTTGACAATTTTAGTGCCTTCTCAGTGTGCCGTGAGATGAAAAAGGTTGGAAATTACTGCACTAGAGTGACCCTAGGGATTAGTTCTGTGTCTGAACAAAGTAATGTAACAATGGACCCACATTATTTGAGACATTTAATTAGTGTGTAGCAGGGATGGAATTAACTATCTCTTGCCTTCATTAAGAGATGTGAGGAAAAAGTGGGTCACATACTCAGTTTTAACTGCTCATAAATAATTTCCTTTGAAACACTGTCCTCATAAACTCTGCTTTTAAACACACAAGTCTGCCTCAGCTATTAACAGCAGGTGGGAAAAGGTGCTAGTTTTATAAGGTACGGGGCAGGAACAACAACAATTTGTTGCAGCATGACACTGAAATGTAACTAAATAAGAGACAAAACTGTCCATCCAATGGAAATCTCCTTTCTGTAAAATGAATATTACATAAATAAAACACTTTTTTTTTCAATGTCATTTTTGTGCCTAACAATGAAAGCTCTAAATTTAAACGTCCTTTTAAATAGAGAGAAAGAGAAAGAATGACTTATGAATTCAGTAGGTATAGCTTTTAGGTGGAAAGAAGTAGAGGTGTCTCAAATGACTCAGGCTGGCAAATACTGGCAAACCCCAGACTTTGTTGGACAACTGTCAAACGGGTTAATAGCAGGCGAGGCAAGCCTTGGACTCCGATCAAATTATGTTTTCTCCTTAATACTCTTGCTATGCACGGAGGAAGGGGGTGAGATCATGCCTTCACACTTTGCCCACTGGGCACGCCTGTCCCTCTGGTTATCCATGCATGGGCATAAAATTTGAATAGGGGGTCCATGTGAACAATCCAGTGTGGGTAGACCCAAGTCATACAGTCAACTCCTAGATTTTATTCTGGAACCCAGTTGTGATTTTATGGCCTCTGTCCATTGGACTTTTGTATGCACACATGCCCTGCTCACACATTAAGGTAAAAGGTAAAGGT
Source organism: Plestiodon gilberti rubricaudatus (assembly GCA_026170595.1). Classification (NCBI taxonomy): domain Eukaryota; kingdom Metazoa; phylum Chordata; class Lepidosauria; order Squamata; family Scincidae; genus Plestiodon; species Plestiodon gilberti. Next base: position 141,378,306 of record JANXHW010000001.1, on the reverse strand, counting down.
GACCCCTGACAATTAAGTCCAGTCGTGTCCGACTCTAGGGTGTGGTGCTCATCCCCATTTCAAAGCCGAAGAGCCAGCGTTGTCCGAAGACGCCTCCGTGGTCATGTGGCCGGCATGACTCTCCTTGCCGCAGCGCGTAGCATGCAGCTGGAACACGGAGCGCTGTTTACCTTCCCGCAAGCGGTACCTATTTATCTACTCGCATTGACATGCTTTGGAACTGCTAGGTTGGCAGGAGCGGGTGGCGCAGTGGGTTAAACCTCTGAACCATGAGCTGTCGATCGAAAGGTCGGCAGTTCGAATCCGTGACGGGGTGAGCTCACACATTACACCTATGCATAGATTTCTGGTGGGACAGGCATACTTGAATCTCATTTCCCACCACATGTATAGGGGGATCAGGAAAATCATTGTCTCCATGCCCAACTGAAAGAGAAAATTAAAAGGAGAACCAAGTGTAGTACTAAAGGTCAAGTTGGATCTGCTAGGTCAGGATGAAGAAACAGATAAAGGGAATATGTAGAATAGGGTCAGAGCAGGAAACAGAATTCGGGCGCAGGAGGAGAGAGGGCACACAGAGCCTTTATTGCAGTTCTTCACTGCACGTTGCTAGAGATATGTAATCCACCTAATGAAACATCAGCTCTAACAAGCACTGAATATTTATCGCACTAGTAGTCTCATCACTGGCCCTCTTGTACCTGCCGTAGGTAAGTAGCTTTTGATCCTATTCCTTTGAGTGCAGATGCTATTTGAAAAAGCCCACATGTCAGTACTGCTGGGGCTATATGTGGAGACATGTCTTTAGTGAGGAATCATGAATGGGTGTTGCACGATGAAGGATTCCCCGGCTCAATCCATCAGTTGCAGTACATGCAACGTCCCATCAGATAAAAACAACGTTAGTACCAAGCAGCTGTTCTTGAAGGAAGCCATGGGTGTGTACAGCTGAAAGGGGGCCCTGGCGTCTTGTCTGGTATCATGGTTGTATCCTGGAGTTACAGTTGCCAACTTGCCACTGGAGAAGTGCCAAATAGCTTATTACGAGACCCTAATCCTAGCTCTATGATGGTTTAGTACTAAGAAAAAAGAAGCTAGATGCATATTTTTTAAAGCACTGTTTGTGCTGGCTTATTATCTCTGAAACTATATTCTAGTAGGCATGATCTGTTGTTTTCCTGAATGTGCTTGGCATGGTGAGAAACAATTACCCGATCTTTTGTATTTCCAAGCTAGGGAATAGTAGCAAGGAATAAGGGGATTATCTGCAAAGCATCTTCTTGGAAGCTCATATCCATGACAAACGCGGCAGGTTCCTTCCTGTCTCTATAGATGGCCCTTGTTTCAAATGGTGTGTTATAATATTGTATCTGGTTTCCATGGGAAATGCATGAGACAATATTTTATAGGTTTTTTTTCTAAAATCTTTTTATCACACATAGCTGCATTGCCCCAAGTTACTCAGTTTAACATTTCCCAAGGACCACTCCCTTCTTTTCCATAAGTTATATGCAGGAAAGAATGGGGTTGGCACGGCAGCTTTTTGGGTTTTGTTTTGTTTTAATGGTGAGAATGATCAGCTTTAATATTTACTTTTAGTTTGTTCTATTGCTTGAAATTGTTTTAAACGGATGTTGTCAGCCAGTTGAGCTGCTGTGGAAAAGTGGACCAGAAGCGACATAGAATGAGCTGACTAGTCGTTCGTCAGAAGTTACATAACAGCATAACCCATGATGGAGCCCTGCAACTAAGAGCTGGCTTGATTTTCAATGAAGGGGGGCTACTAATGGCAAGGATCAGGTTTAGCCTTCATGCCAATGGTGTCCCTAAGTGCACCCCTTTACCTTCTCCCTTTACCTTCTCAGCCCTATGAGGAAAAGTGCTACACTTGGGAACACTGTTGTGGTCACTCTAACACTCTGGGTGGCTCAGTCCCCACTAACAGGGATCCCAGGTGTGACTGCAATGTATCTGCAAAAGGGCACAAGACATGCACTACAGCATCTAGAAGTCCTTGCAGTTTCCAAGCTTTCCCTCCCTTCTTCCATATATACATACAATCAATCATCGCTATCCACGCACTCTGTTCCCACAGATTCACTTATCCGCGGGGAACAAGAGTGCGACTTACCTCACTCCATTTGTGGTCTGTTCTCGGCTATCTGCTGCTGGCCAATTTTATTTTCCACCAACCCCATTTTCCCATAGGATCAATGGTTAGGTATCCGCTGGGTTTTCCAGGAACCTAACCCCAGCGAATAATGAGAATAGAGTGTACATTCACAGACACAGGCACACAAACACCCTTACAGCGCAATCCTAACCAACTTTCCAGCACCGGTGCAGCCGCAATGCAGCCCTGAGGTAAGGGAACAAATGTTCCCTCACCTTGAGGAGGCTTCCATGATTGCCCCTGCACTGCAAAATGCAGTGTGTGCCCTGTTGGCACAGCTACACTGGCACTGGAAAGTTGGTTAGGATTGCACTGTTAGTGATCTATTCTATGTCAGTTGCCTGTTAGGTACCATGACAAGCTCTCTCCTCCCCAAAAGAATATTTTAACAGAGTATGTTGAGCACATTTTCATACCCACACCATTTGTCCATTTTTAATAGACAAAACGATCATTTTCTGAAAAGCAGCCTCATGTTATGGGTTGATGTGTCTCACAGCGAAATGCAGCTACACAACTAGACACAGTCATGAGCCTTGTTTGTCAGAACAAAACAGCATAACCCATGATGGGAGTAGTCAATTTGTCCAGCAATGCCTACATTTGTGGCCTTAACAGTTTTATTTGTTGATCATTTCCGATGTTAATGGTAATGGGCCCCTTTGGAATCGGGATATTTATGCCTGATACTGTGGTGCAATTTACATTAATAGGACTCATTCATTTTCAGATGGTTCCTGCCATCAAAGGGGGAAAGTGTTAGAGACAAGCATTGTTAATGCGATTTCTTTTGCCTGGTGCATCACAGACCCACAAACTACATTTCTACACTACAATCGATGCCTTCTTGTTGTTATTATTGATTATTTGTTTCCTTGCCAAAAGGCGGACACTTTTCTCTTGGAAGAAAAAAAATTCCTTCCACACATTATGATTTTTCTTCTTCCTGGGCTCCCCGTGCCATTTCACATTGAACTGGCAGCCTTTGAGTTTCATGCTCCCATTTCCTATATCCTCTTTGTCTCTGATTATGGCATCTGAGGAACTGGGATGTTAAAATTATGCCCAGTGTTAAAAGGGAGAGCTATAAGAGAAACAACAGTCCCTCTTTTGAACATGATACAAATGACTCAGCCCTTCAGTCATCTCCACTTTTTAGAACAGGAAATAGAAAGCTAATTACTGGCTATTTTGGTCTTTCTAAATCTTTCCTTTTTTATTGGCAGGACAATGAACACTTACTCTATATAGGAAGAGAGGCTCAAAGCAAATAATTTATTGGCCCTGGTTTCCATAATGGCCTTTCAGGCCACAGACTGTTGGGCGCTGGCTGTTTAGCACAGCTGTCCTGACCTGGCATCAAAATGTTTTTTTGCTTTTCTCTACAGACTTGGTTCAGCATTTTATTCTTTTTAAATGCATTGGAGCAACGGGAGCTGAATGTAGCCGCATTGAGCTACATCCAGCGTACAGCATACAGTATACAGGCCAGCTCTGCTAAAGTAGCAGGGAGAATACAGGTTCAAATCTATACTGAGGGGCTTCAGGAACACTTGAGTGCTTTTTATAAATGTATTTTCAAAATGATGGCAGTCCCTGCACTGACCATATTTCAGAAAAATTGTTCAGATTTATTATATGATTTATTATTGCATAGTATGGGTGGAACTAGTTTGTTTCCACTTTTTGATACAAATGAAATTAATTTTAGACCAAAAATCAAACAAACTAAGGATGCTCCAAAGCAAGGATCAGGGTATACATGTAGGGTGGAAGGTCGTGACAATGTTTAATTTCCAGAATGAGAAGCATTGGGGATCATATGATGACTGTTAGCCCCCAAACCTTTTCTGCTAGTCACAGATGTTTAAGGACTGGCTGTGGTTCTTCAGAGCCCAATCCAAATGCCGGCCTCCATCGGTGGGACTGGGCTCTGCACTGTCACGAACGTGCTGTAAAGCACGTTGCGACAGCATGGAGGCCGCCGGCATGGAGGCCAGCACTGACAGACCTCCGCTGGGGAGGGAGCTGCACCTGCCAGGGGCAGCTGACCTCCACGCTGGCCGACGGGAAGAGGGCAGCGGGGAGGTGGGGGGAGGTGTTCTAGGGCAGAGAGAGGGTGGGGAGGAGGGCGGATTAGGTCTAGGAGTGGGGGCTCGGTGGAGGAGGCCTCTGCCGAATCCTATCCCCCATCCTGGCCTTGAATGCCCGAAACGAGGCTGTTCAGAGCTGCGCCACTCTGAGTAGCCCCATAGGAGCCGCTGGGACTCGGTATGGGGGAAGGGGACAATAGTTCCCGTCCCTCGAGGAGACCTCCAGCACCACACTGGATGCAGCAGAGCCTCTGCTTTGGACTGGGCTGCCCATGAGGTAAAAGATTCTCTCTCTTTTAGTATTTTATTCAGTCTATATGGTCAGATTATGGAGCTAAACCCTGATAAGCACTGACATAGATTAGGCATGGTTTAAGTATGGTTTATATGGATGCTAAAGAGCACTGGGTATTTTAAAATAAAAAAAGAAAAATAACAAGTCTGAAGCAGTGGACTTAGACCAGGGAACATAATCACCATCCATTCTTTTGAGGCTCAGTGGGTGTATGTGAGCAAGTCACCATCTCTTTGCCAACCTACCTTGCAGGGTTGTTTATTAGTTATTTATTAAATATTTAACAAAATATTGTTTATTAGTTATTTATTAAAATATTCAACAAACACATTAAAAACAAGTTAACATAAACAAATTGGAACAGTAGCAGAACTGGCAAAGAAACCACCCTAACAAAACGGTAGCTGTCATAGTAAACCAGAAGCCAAATGGAACAGAAATATCTTTACCTGGCACCAAAATGGAAGCAAAGATGGTGCCAACCTTACCTCCTGTGGAAAGAAGTTCCACAACTTGGGTGCCACCCTTTCATACATCTCTGACACACTTCTGTTAGTGGTGGAACACGCAAAAGAGCCCTTTCAGTCTCGGATGATCTCAAAGGACAGGTGGTTTCATCTAGGCAGGATACTCAGGTCCCAAGCTGTTTAGGACCCCACAGCAAAATTTGATGTATATCTATTCAGAAGTCAGCTCCACTAAATTAAATGGGACCTACTCCCAGGTAACTGAGTATAGGACTGCAGCCTTTGAGACTAAAACCAGCACCTTGACTTGCACTGGAAATATACTGGCAACCAATGCAGACAACAGAGCAAGGTGCGATATGCTCTCCATGTGGCATGCCTCTTGCTGGTCAGTAATTGAGCAGCAGCATTCTGCACAAGCTGAAATTGCAAGATGGTCTTCAAGGGCAGCTCCGTGTGGTGGTGTGTGGTACAGGAATCCATGAGCCCAATCCTATTCTCTCCCCGCCAATGCAGCAGTGCCAGAATGGCTACTGCTGCATCCTGTAGGGAGGGGGGCAGTTGCGGAGGTCTCATCTGGATAAGGGAACAATTGTTCTTTTACCCAGGGCTAAGCCTCCATGGCGTGGGGGGGGGGTGTCTACCAGAAACTATGCTAGCTAAATAGCTGCTGAACCCAACCCCTTCCCGGACCCAATCCATCCATCCCCCATCCCATCGCTGCCCCATTCTGCCCTTCCCCCACCCCTGTTGGTTCTGTTCCTCCACCCCAGGAGACTCCCTGCGCGTTGCCTTCACCCTACTGAATGGGTCTGAAGGCGAGGGGGCGGGGACGCCTTGTGCCGGTGAGTAACGGAGGTCAGTGCGGTGCGGAACCTAGCATTCCGCCCCACCTCCAGCAACGCCACTGGGGCCATCTGTGCTTCACGCCCACCCGATTTGATATCAGCACAAGGAGATTGAGGGCCCAATCCTATCCAACTTTCCAGCTCTGATGCAGCTGTGCCAATGGGGCATGCGCTGGGGGCAGTCATGGAGGCCTCCTCAATGTAAGGGAACATTTGTTCCCTTACCTCAGGGCTGCATTGCAGCTGCATCGGTGATGGAAAGTTGGATAGGATTGGGCCCGAAGACAGCACAAATAAGACATCACCCCTTACAGAATCCAGCCAATTTGTAACATATTCATTTTTAGAGGAGGCATTGCTTGCAATAAACCAGAATTACCAAAGAGGTAGGTGTGTGTGTGTGTGTGTGTGTGTGTGTGTGTGTGTGTGTGTGTGTGTGTGTGTGTGTGTGAGAGAGAGAGAGAGAGAGAGAGAGAGAGAGAGAGAGAGAGAGAGAGAGAGATTACAGGAGATATTTTGTGTGTGATGATCAAATTACAAAGGAGGGGATGGCCTTTGTAGCAAACATTCTTTTTTTAAACAAGGAAGTGAATTGTACAAAAGAACATGCTATTGTAAAGTCAAGTGGATATGCACACATACACAAAGTTCTCTATCAAGTCTACACTAGGAAGGATGGCAAGTGTCCAGGAAAAGGTGTGGCTGGTGCCAAACTTGTGTAAGCATAATGATTTAACAATCAACCCCATTACTTCAACTGCCTTTTAAAAAAAAATCACTTTCCCCTCTATTGTAACTAATCTCATTAAACAAGGCCCTTTGTTTCTCTCTTGCTGTCAGGCAACAGGCTCTTTGAAAGAGAACTGTGCCATGTATTGAGACTGTTAGTGGAAAGAGACAACGGAAACATCCTAAAAACAGGTTGGGCTGTACGCCTTGTGCCATGAAGGGAGGAAGACGTTTGACATCCCAGTGGCATTTCAGGCTGCCTCTTGAAAAAGCGTTTGTGAAATCTGTAAGAGCCTGACTTGGTTGAAAGGTGAGCCACAGAAGTGATTGATGATATAAACCTAGAGGCAGCGTGACGAAAGGGTGGCTCCATCGCCTGCATTAACATAGGGAAGGATGTGGTAAGTGGGAAGGAGGCCAGTGGGTAAACTGTGCTTAACGGTTGGGTCCGGTGCTGGTTGGAAGACAGTGGAAAGGCTCTATGGGTGGATTCAGATTACTCTTCTGAGGTGGTCTCTAACGTGATGAAGCTACCAAAGGGTGCTGTTTTGACCATGGTAATTGGTTGTCCAAATGTTTGGATGCATCAAACGTTTGGATGCATTCAAGTAATAAATACGTGAAATTCAGCTTCTTCCTGAGGTGAGGAATCCTTTTTGGCCTCAATACCCACTTGAGGTTGCCAGGTCACACTGCTGCAGTGACAATAGAAACTACAACTGACAAAATAATTATGTCAGGGCATCCTGGCCAACAGTCCCTAGACTGCCAAAGAGTCTAAGCCTCTCCTGTCTGTTCACTTTCCTGCTAATAGCACACAGCCCCTTCTGTCTCTAGATTCAGTGTGTAGTTTTGCCTAAAACTCTTCCCGCTTCTTATCCTATGGGCAACCCTTAAATTATTTATTTATAAGATTCACAGCCCTATCCTATCCTACGTTCTGCTCAGCGATCCAGCTATGCCGGTGTCGGCAATGCTGGATCCTGAGCAGAGTAGGCGGGGTGGAAGTCTCCTCAAGGTAGCCTTCCAAATGGGTCTCTTTGGATCCACGCAATGGCGTCGCTAGTGCGTGGCGGAGGGGGGAGCGGGTTGCCAAGAGGGTGAGGGGCCTGGAGGGGGTGATGCGCCAGGAACTCCTGGCACGTCACCCTCCTTGCGCGTCACCCCCTCCCGGCGTGTCACCCCCGGGAGAGCGGCAGGCCGAGCCGCATCTTCTTTGGCGACGCGGCCGCTTCTAAATAGGCCGGGCAAGGCTTCGAGCGGCGTATGCACAAAACACCGCTTGAAGTCTTGCCCTCAGACGGGCCGAAGACCCAATCAGGTCTTTGTTCGGTCCTTCCGAGGGCAAGGCTTTGAGCGGCATTGTGCGCAAGTGCCGCTCAAAGCCTTGCCTAGCCTATTTAGAAGCGGCTGAGCCGCCGAAGAAGACGCAGCTCGACCTGCAGTTGCGGTGAACAGTGAAGATAAATAGGTGGACAGAGGTGAGTGCCCCCCCATCTGCTGCCCGCTTCAGTTGGCCTCATGGAGGGGCTGCCCTGACTTTGATATACTTTATGTACAAGTGACATCATTTTGTTGTCCAGCAAGGAGCGGACTAATGATGTCATCACTTTACCCTAGGCACTGTTAGTCACTAATGTGTGAGGTGCAGTGCTTACGTCATCCAGCTCACTGCAGCTCAAGCCCATCTGTGATGCTTCCCAGTTAACAGCAGCAACTCCGGCTCTCCTTCTTGGTTGACATTCTGCAGCCAAATACCGTATTGGTCTGAGTATAAGACTCACTTTTTTCTCCTAATTTAAGTTTTATAATTAGGGGTGCGTCTTATAATCAGGCTGTTGCAATTTAATGCCAGTGATTTAATTAATTATTTTTAATAGCACCAAACTTTAAGGGTGCGTCTTATAATCAGGTGCGTCTTATACTCGGGACAATACGGTATTTCATTTGGCTCTACCTCCCACATGCACTTCCACCGCATCAAACTTGTTTTGTACAGATCGAGGTGCAGGGAGGGAGTAGTACCTCCTTCGTTCAACTTTTAGAGAAACAGATCTAGCAGCATCAGGTAATCATATGTTGAACCTTTTTTCCCCCTAAAGACTAAAAACACTGTCAGTGTATAGGCTGCTTTCCAGCCATGATGGTAAAAGCTGAAATCATAAACAAATGTTCATACTTTATTAATTATTTTGGTTCACTGTTACAATAAACTGTTGTTGATTGTCATATTCTTCTGGGCCTATGAGCAATGCCAGAATGTCAGTTTTACATTAAAAGGATGCTGTTTGTGAACACTAAATACAGAAATAAAATGTGTGTTTAATTAAGACTTTAATCTTTCCTGAGCTCAATTAAAAATAAAAAGGTTGGGGAGAATTGCATCCCTATAGGGGCCGATGATACTTTCCTAAAATGATTCCTATTCTTATGATGTGTATTAGTAAACATCCACTTGGGTGAGTAATTAACTAGAATGTTTGGAGATTATTTTACTTCTGCTAATTGTATTCACAAGTCTAGATGATCATTAAGCCAACAATGCAATCTATTTATTCTGCTGAGCCCAGACATTAAACTGGCTTCTTATTCCATCAATACTGAGATAAACAGGACAAGAGTACTACTCAGGCTTAAGGTTACCACCTTTTGTTTGTTTGAATTTTCCCCAACTGACTGTTTCTCTCTTTGTCGGCCTAAAGGCATAAAGTAATAGTCCTACTGCTAGTAGGAAAAATCATCTCGACAAGGCCTATGTCATGTGCAGGCTCCACAGTGTAATGCTAACTTCTCTTTTGTCCCAATCCTATGGGCAATTAACGCCGCCAGCCAGAACGAAAATTCCAGCAGCATTAGGTGCTTTCTGGCTGCTGCAAAAGGCGGGTGGCCTGGCGGCTGCTGCAAGCAATGAACAATGATCTCTGCGCAGCAGCAGCAGCAGCCGGCAGACACCCGCTGGCCCTGGTGAGTGCAGGACGTGGGAGGGTTGGGTGGAATGGGGTGGGGACACTGGCGTCACTACAGGGGGGGCGGAGCTGTAAGTTCTTCCGTGATCGGAGCCTCCGTTACACGGAAGAACGAAGCGCCCAGCCCCCGCGCCTTCCGACCCATTCAAAGCAGTGAAAACAACGTGCGGGGCGCTTCGTTCTTCCGTATAACAGAGGCTCCGATCACGGAAGAACTTACAGCTCCGCCCCCCCCGTAGTGACACCAGTGGGTGGGGATAAGGACGGATCAGGAATGGGGTGGGTTTGGCAGCAGTGGAGTCTGCCAAATCCAAACACCATTCCCAGCCTTGCTCCGCTTTCACGGGTCCACGTGGTCTTGTGGCTGACGTGAGTTGGTTGTCTCAGGAAACAGTTTGACAAGGGGCCAAACTCATCTCCATCCATCCATTGCTCCTCCTTCTCCTCCCACTCCCTGGATTGGAAAAGGGAGAGGGGGGGAAGGAAGAGGGAGATGAAGAGGAAAAGGAAGTGGGAAGATGAGAGTGGTGGGCTAGAGCACCACTATCTTCTTCTCCACACTTCCTCTACTCCACCCCCTCTTCTTTTTCTTCCAGGAGGTAGGAAGAGTAGTGACTGGCACATCACCAGTAAGTGGGGGCATCATTTGGTCAGCTGCCTCAGGTGCCCAGAGGCCTTAGGTCAATTCTATTCAGAAGGATGTTCTTTCTTTTTATTCATTTATTTTGAACATTTATACACAACCTAATGCAGTTAATATTTCAATATATTAATTTTTTTTGTTAAAATTAATTGTTCATTATTCCTAGTTAAAAATATATAAATAGAACCAGCCGCAACTCAGTTTTCCAATTATCATTTTAAAAGCTGTGTCTTAAAAGGCCCATCAAAATAGAAAAGTCTTATCTGCCTCCTGAAAGATAAGCAGAGATGGAGCCAGGCAGATCTTCCTTGGGAGACCCTATCTCTTGCATCCACTTGCCATTCCTCCAGTGGTAGGAGGACTGAGAGGAAGTACAACTCAATGCTTTGGCAGTTTTGTAAGTACTCTGGAAGCCACTTGGGGTTTTATAGGCTAAGACCAGCACCTTGGATTGGGCATGGGAAAATGGTGGCCAATATAGATGATATCAGACCAGTGCGATATGATCTAAAACTGCAGGCGCCACTTAAGTCCAGGAAGTGCTGATTCACTGTGGCTGAAGAGATCTCTGCACGGACTCAAAGAGCTAAGAAGACGATGCTGATTGTTGCTGGGCCATTAGAGTGCATGGGCTGTCATATTCTGAGGCTGCAATCCTATCCACACTTACTTGGGAGTAAGCCCCATTGACCATAATGGGACTTACTTCTGAGCAGACATGCATAGGATTGGGCTCTGATTAGCCCACATTCACCTTCTGGCATGCCATCTCGAACCACCTTAAATTTGGTGTCTGCCAGTGATATAGACTTGAGTCTATTGACTCGGACTCAAGTTGGGTCAATGACTTGACTTGTACCTGATTCGGCGATTGTAAAAGACTCGAAAGACTCGACTCGAGAATTGGAGCCTTTTACGATAAGTCCAATTTTATTCAGGTTTAAACTAATTTTCCCCATTAAATAGATAGGGATTTGCAACTCACAACCAAAGACTCAGGACCTGGGGGCAAAGACTTGTGACTTGACTTGAGACTTGGAGTCAGAGACTTGATCCACATCCCTGGCATCTGCCTTGGCATTTCAAAAGGAGAATCCATGCTGAACTCAGTTTCTGAGCATGCATGCACACCAACATCTCCAAATATCTGAAGTAACTGGAAGCCTGCATAGGCTAGGCTTTTCTGCAGCCTCCATGTAATTCCCACTGTGTGAGGCAACTCTTTGAGATCTGATGGCATGAGCTACCAACAATTTATTTTGGAAATGTAAGCTTCGCAGTCCACACATTTCCCTAAAAATCATGAGATACCTCTACACATTAATGCCATACATGTGTGCCTTTTTATCACACGGTTGAGGTCCAAATATTACTAAACATAAGAGACAGTATTTTGACAGTCAGTTGGTAGGTAAACACCAGTATTGGACATGCCAGCAAAAAATACCAAAATTGAGAAAATATATTGTATTTATTAAACATGTATCATGGAGGCCAGTGTATGGGAACATGAGTGAAGGCCATCAGAGGTAGATTTAATACTTCCAAAGAACACCGAAGCTTTTGCAGTATTTTATCACAGTAGAATAGATGATTATCATGACCCCCCTGCCCCCACACACACTGGCATCTGTACACTACTGATATTGTTGACTAAAGGATCTGCAAACATCCACCATTGTGTGTGCTGGGACAATTCTGCATATCTCTTCCATTGCTTCTCTTTGATGTTCTACAATTAAGTATGTATGAATCAGAACCCATTAAATTGTGTGTACATTTTTCAAGACACCCTGTATATACACACAAAGATGAAAACTTACAGCCCAATCTGGTCTAGCTAGGCTGCAGCGCAGATGCAGAGTCCGCACTGCATCCTAGCCAGATAGGACTCAGCACCGGCGCAGCTGGAGGACTTTTGTTCCCTTAATCTGAGTAGAATCCCAGCCACCCCGATGGGCCTACTCAAATGTCCGCCAGCTATTTTGCTAGTGAATATTCGAGTGGGAGGTATAATGCCAGGCAGGCCTGGGAAAGGGGATAGGATCTCGGCAGAGCCACCCCCGATCCCTCCCCTTTCCCGGGCCTAGCTGACCAATCCCCGCTCCCGGAACGCCCACGTTCCGCCCTCCCCTCGCCTCTCCACCACCCGGTGGGGAACTAACCTTCCCCGGCGGGTGATTCTTGGGATCTGGGGTGGGTGGTACTGGCCTCTTTGCCAGCAGTGCTTACTCCCAGTGTGCTTTATGGTGCTTTACATAGACCAGCATTTGTGACACCCTAGACCAGCGGAGCAGGCACTTCACCAGTCTCCAAGGTTGACAGGATTGTGCCGTGAGTTTCCCAACTTTTTTTTCTGAATAGCCATTTGATATACTATATTGAATGATTGCAAAAGCAACTAATATCCCTCCCTAGCCATGTTCTCTCTAATCTTTGCCCCGGTGAGTGCACAGAGCCCTACCCTGGCTGTGTGGGGGCTGCTCCAGAATGCTGGGCAATGACGAGATCGTCGTTGCCGAGCTCCAGTGTGCGAAAGGGAAGCTGTGCAGCAGCCACAGAGTTCAGAGGGAACGTTGCTCCCTAGAGAAAGTTCATTCCTGTAAGTTCTACTGAAATCAAGAGAAATGAAACTAATTGCGACTAACTTGTTATGTTGATTTCAGCTGGACTCCAAACTGACTAACCTTCTCTGGCCGATTGTGGCCTCATTGTTTATTTCAAGAAATGAAGCTCTTGCTTTAAAAAAAAAAAGCATCTGATAGAGACTGCATTTCTCGCTATACATAGGAGCTTTTGAGGCAAACATAGTCATCCCTCTGCTGTGTGTAATAATCCCCTCTGCACTTCTAATGGGACCAAATTAGGTCACATGGTGATTAATGTCATACACTACCAAACAGCAGCATCTTGGATGCTTTTCATAGGCGGGATATCTGCAAGATGTCACTGGAAATACTTTGCATACCAAAATGGTTGCCTTCACTGGGACAAAGATACATGCAAATCCACCCTCAATTTTTCATCTGTCCCACCTGCTTCAAAGCTCAATACTTGACTTCAGTCAAGTTTCACGTGAAATTTGTCTGTTGTACTTTTTTCCCCTTGCTCCTGGTATGGTTTTTTCAAACATGCAACTGCAAGACTTCCAGTTTGATTGACAGGAACTGCGCAAACGAAGGAGCGCCTTCATTCATGTGGTCCCTTTAAATCAAACCAGAAGTCATGCACTTCCACAACTTAAGAAATTATGCGAGGAGTGTGGTAATCGGCCGTTTCTTTCTTTTTTTATCAGGCAGAGAGGTGGCAAACCTGAGGAGGCATTGCGCCACCCCTGCATCATGGATATTAATAAATAAGGACATGGCCATTTCACATTGAGCAGTATTTATGTTTTCAACTGATTTTTCTTGGTTTTCAATTTTTGTATCAAAATGTACCTTTTTGGTAAGAGATATTTTTTTTAATCAAACTGGTATCTAAATTAAATGAAAATCAATATCTTCCATTCAAGTCCTGGTCATGAGGAATAGTTCGGAGGGAGTTGTAAGCTTCTGGAAGATCTTATTTTTATGCTCTCTGTAAGCTTCCCCTCTCCCCGGCCTTGTTACCATGATGACAGGCAACATTCCTGCCCTGTTCCACTTGTGGAGGCCTTAGAGCCAAACTACTCATGATATGCCGCTGTTTGTCACTTTGTCCCAACAGAGAGAGCATAAAAAAGGCAGCTCTGGGAGGCTCCAATCTCGAGTGGAAGACCAGTGGGTGGGGAAGAGATGCTGAATCCTTTTCCTGTGGGCCAAAAATTGGCTCCAGCTGTTTATCTTGATGCAGGATGGGTAAAGATACTAGTTCTTATATCTGTTGCCCTGTGGAATTAAAAATAGCTGGAGGAAGCTGATTTTGAGCAAACGTACACCCACACAAACAAATACATGGCTGGAGGGAAAGGGTTAAGCACCTTCGTTCCATCTGCTCCAGTTTTTCTCCCTTTGGCTGCTTTTCATGTCAAAGAAATGTGGGGGTAAAGTGCACACAGCTGTGCATGATGTGTGAAGGGACTTTGGCTGCACTTTTGTTCAGTCTGATTGTTGATCTTTCCCGAGTTCAGTCCTTGTGGACTGGTTCAATTACAGCTCCTTGCTCCCAAGGCCTGGGAGCTTCCCTAGCTCGGGCCCAGTGTGTTTAGGGATCGCTGAGCTCCCTGGAACCTTAAAATGAAGCTCCTTGGGGATTCTGCAAACAGAGGCGAAACAAGGGTGGAGCGAAGGCAAGTAGTTCTGCAAGACTCCGTTACACTGTCAGAGGCCCCTCCCCCTTGCTGTTGGAGCCATTCCAGCAGCAACAGGGGAGTGTCCTGCGTGTTGCCTTTGCTGCCTGAATGGCTCCAACAGCAAGGGGGAGGGGCCGCTGACTCCAGTGTAACGGAGTCTTGCAGAACTACTTGCCTTCGCTCCACCCTTGTTTCGCCTCTGCTGCAAAGTTCTCATGAAGTCCTGGATGGTGCCTGGTACATGAATGTATTTCAAGGGAGCGCTTGAACACACAGTAGGAAAAATGGAAGGTTTTGTTTTAATTTCTTTCCGTTTTTCAAAAACAATGCCAACTTTAAAAATGGGGGGGGAGGGGGGAGACCGGCTTTCTGCTCCAGAGATGGGTCTCTCCAATACAGATGTCTCCACACATGCCTGCCACTCGGCAGACAGAGAACTCTATAACGGAGTTTGCAAACAAGATAGGCTTACCCCGACTATCTGCCAAGCAAAGTAACTTGCATGTACATGGTGACACTTGTTTCCCTGAGGTTATTTGGCGATGGTCCTGGAATAACTGGTCTGCTTTATATCATGAGAAAGTCTTCAATCCAGAGTGGCAGAAAGCCTTGATCTTTGTGCGCTCCCAGCTACGAATAATTTACCAGCATAAACATGGTGGGCAGGTGGCTCTGGCATTTGGAGAGACGACTGTGCCATCAAGCTTCTCGTCTGTGCTGTTCACTGCCCCAGTCCATTGAACACAAGCTGTGTGTGGAAAAATGGTTCCCACGTTGAAGTCGGCTGTACGTGTTATAGAAAAGCCTGTAGCGTGCAGGGGGAAAGGAGACCACACAGCCCCTAGGAGAACCTGGTATCCTGAACCCTTGTTTCACGGGTGTCCTTTTGCCTATTTGCAAAAGCGCAATTGTGGAGCAGGCCCAGTAGAAAACAATTGAAACAGGGCCTTATTCTGCATTACTTGGTATAAGGAAACTTAGATATCCGCTTACCATTAATGCCCTGAGGGTGTTCTGAAAATCCCATCTCAAACAACCCGTCAGAGTTTTTCAGGAAGTGCCCTCTGTAAATAGTAAGATCACTGGCAGAGATCTCAGTTTACTCTTATGAAAAACAGTTCTTAGAAACTGGCTCACCCTGTTCTTCTAATGGAAAGCTTGTGATTTCTGGGGGGGGGGGGGAAGGGGGATAAGTTCATTTTATTTTATTTTAAATTGCATTGTAGTGCTGTTTTGTTAAGCCTCCACGGCTTAAGCAAAGACAGAATTTATAATGTGCCCAGGAGCAACTGAGCGGATGCTTGAAAACATTAATTTTATTATTTATATCACTATTTAGTTAGCTGTGCTGGAAGGTATTAATATTACCATCATCATTATTGCTGAGAAACAAATGCTGTGAAACATTGGCAATGACAGACAAAAAAATGAATAACGATGCTAAATATTTTCTCCCTGACAATAAAACCTATAAATCAAAAAGGAAAATATCCTGTTTAGAGTAATAACTACCACCAAAAAAAAAAAAAAAAAACCACGAGACTGAAACGAAGGCAAGAAACGTTGCTCTCATTCTAGTGGGTTCATCTGAATTTATGCATGCCCCCTTTCCTTTTGTGCCCCTCTTCTCTGTGCCCTTTATTTATCTTAGACTTGCTTTATCGGAGAGCTTTTATCACGTCTGTTGTTTATTCATGTTGCAACTCTCCATCAAAAAACAAGCATACTGCGTCAACTTCCAACTGGCCAACATGGCTGCTTGGGATCATACGGGGATCAAAGAGAGAGGAGGACAACAGGGGTTTCATTAAAATGTTGAGTTCTACGCCTGAGGAAAGAGCAGTGAGGACGGGGGTGAGGAGCAGGGAAAATATCATCTGGCCCAAACAAGTTCTAACTGGGGAGGGAAAAAAAATCTGAGTGAACCACCTGTGGTCTCCTTGGAAACTGGCATGCAACCCCTCCAGCCACCTTTTAATGAAACCCCAGAGCCCCTTTATTAATTTATTAAAGAATCTATTTTTCTGAAGATTCATAAACCACGCATAACTCATAGTCTGACACATCTCTGCTATGCTAATAGTGCTTGCTGCTATGAATAATTAATGCTTTAATTAGTAATAATTAGATGCTGTTGTCTAGGGTCAGGCCGCTGGACTGACAGCCCGCTGCCGGTCTCGTGTCAGTGGTGTTCACGGGGTACGTCCTCGAGCAGAGGCCGAGTCCATCGATTCTGGTTCATTCACACCTGTTTAATGGAGTGGCATATTCCTTTCAGGGACAGGAGGCTGGTGGTATAGCCATGTACACTGGCCATGTACCCTAGTACACTAGGGTGTACTACATATGAAAAATCGGGAGGACTGTAACAGGTTGGGAGCTTCACGGGGAGCCAGTTTAGGGAGCCAGTTCTGAATATGTAAAACACAGGACGTGATCATTCCAAGGAGTCTGTCCCTTCTCACTCTGCATCTAATTTTCCTGACAACAAGAATTGCTTCTAGCCAGTATCCCTGATGAGATGGACAGAGGAGAGATAGACCACGGGCCTTAATTCATATGCAGAAATGAGGCTAAGCTCATACATCTGATTTTGAGTGGCAGATAACATGTGACAGGTGATAGCTGGGTTTTGATCTTCATGTTACATTCTGATGTGGCAAGTCACCACAGGTTGAATTGACTATGCCCACTTTTTTCATGGTCATGATGATTTTATCTTCGCAGGTTGAAAGCTGGCATTCACACATCAGAGCAAACTCTACTTTTGAACAGGTTTCCAGGACATAGTAAACACACCTTGTTAAGTGCAAAACTAATTTGGAAAAAAAATCACTTTTGTGATCGCTTTCCCATGACAAGTGTGAATGTGGTTTATTTATTTATTTTTCACATTTTTTTTATACCGCCCTTCCTCCAAGGACCTCAGAGTGGTGTACATATTTCCTCCCCTCCTTTTTTTTGTCCTCACAACAACCCTGTGAGGTAGGTGGGGCTGAGAGATGGTGACTGGCCCAAGGTCACCCAGGAAGCTTCGTGGCTGAGCAGGGATTTGAACCTGGATCTTCCAGGTCTAAGTCCGACTCCCAAACCACTACACCATCCTGGCTTCACCACAGGGGGAGTGTATATAAAGATCATGCTGCTCATCACTTGTATTGATATGTCAGGTGTTATGTCAGGTGTAGTAGTTAGAATGTCACACAAGGACTGTAAAGGTTCAGGTTTAACATCAACAACAACGCTCAATGAGCAACCTTGAGCTTGCCTCGCTCCACAGGGTTGCTGTAAAGATAAAACGAGCAGAGGGAGAAATGCATATGCTATCGCAAGCATTTTGGAGGCAGGATGTAATAAATATATAATTTATACTCTGCTTTCTGACCAAATTGCTTCACGTATATTATCTCAGTGACTGCAGAAGAAACACTGCTGTAGGTCATAAGCCCCCTCCCACATTGCACATGGGGGGGGGGGCTGAGGGAACTGTGGCTTGTCTTAAGGTCAGCTAGTGAGTTCATGGCATAGTGAGATGTGAAGCTCAGTCACAAACGGCACAATACTGACTAACTTTAGTTCCGCTGGGGGAAAGGTGTAGCAAACGTGCCATAAGGCACATTTGTGGCACCACACGAGTAAGCCGGGGCTGCTCACTTAGCTCAGGGCCGGAGGCCACGCTGCCAAATACATGTGCCTGCACTGGGCAGCAGGAGGTAGTGGGGAGTGCGGGCCAGGGTGTCAGGGGAGGGGGCGATTAGCCGGCCAGGGATGAGGGCGGGGATATTAGCCGCGCGCTCCACTGATATCCTATCCCACGTCTCAGGCCTAACCGGTTTTACATGACCTCCCTGGATTTGTGCTGGCCATTTTGCTGGTGTACATCCAAGAAGGTTCATAGGGGGCGTTGGGGCTCTCCCTGGGGGAAAGGGATGAACCTTTCCCTTGAGGTGACCTCCAGCTGCGCTGGTACTGGACCGATCCAGGCTAGGATCCAGCACAGTGAGCTTAGCTCACTGTGGCGGATCATAGGCAGAATTGGGCTGTAACAGTACAATCCTATGCATATATACTCAGAAGTTAATCCTAATGAGTTCAATGGGACTTATTCACGTGCATTTGTCTAGGATTGCAGCCTTTAGCTATTATGCTAGTTTATAAGATAACTCTGATTTATAAGAACAAAGAACTGTAATTTGTTACCGAAGAATCTCCTTCTTGTACCAACAACTAATATTTTAACAAAAATATATGACTGAAAACTCCTACCTTTATAGGTCTTGCTATAACATCTCTATATAGATATTTTTGCTTTATATGATGCACATCAATACGACTCTCTTTCCTTGTTTACTAATAAGTGATCTGAGAAGGTTAAATAAATCTGGAGTAGCTTTTCTTCTTGAAAAGAAATTAGAACCTCCTTTTTTGGTTAAAGAAATGAAAGATGGGGACGACGACGACGACACACAAACAAAGATGAAGGCATGAAACAGCAGCAATTTTGCTGCCAGTAGGAAGAAAAAGAAGAAGAAATATATATTATTGGAAATTCATGTGCATTGCACATACTGATGGGAGAAATAGTTGCTGGAGATGATACACATTGCTGCCATCTGTACAACAAGGTCAAGCACTTTAGTGTACAACACTAAAGCTTTTTGAGGTTGACATCAAGAAGTACTCCCCATTCAGGAAGGGAAACAAGCAGGCAGTCATAGAGAAAGTTGCCAGTTTGCCACAGATCTGTTCATATGCAATGCAAGAAATAAATAAATGGTGTTCGCATAACAAATACACTGATGTATTATTCTTTAAAGAAATGTCCCAGTTAGTGAGGCATTGAACAGTATGTCAGTGTAAACTAGAGACCCGTTGAGACCTTCAGGCAAACATCAGATGATGCATGTTGTCCACCCAGAAGCATAACAAGCTCCTATGCCGCCTGGGGCACGGGGAGCTTGCTGCGCTCTGGAAGCGACATCACATGACATCACTTCCGGTTTGGGCGCTATCGGCAGCCCTCGCATTCTGCTTGGAGCGAGCGGAATGTGAGGGCTGCCAATTGCCAGCTTTCTCCACGTGTCGCTCCTTCACAGTTGTGAAGGGGCAGTGCGTGGAGCCGGGAGGACTCGGCAACCGTCGTGTTCCGCTCGAACTGCTCCGAGCGGAACACGATGGCTACCGATTGCCAGCTGCCTCCACGTGCCGGCCCTTCTCCTCATGATCAGGGCTAGGGAAGGGTGGCACTTGCCCTTGTTGCATGCTGACATTGACCCACCACCAGAAGTGCACCTTCAATAAGTGCTCAGCCTCCCCAGTAAATGGAAGCAAGTGACTAGGTGTTCTGGCAGCAAGAGAGTGGCTAGATCGGGGTGGCCAACCTTCCACCATTAGGGCCTCTGCGTTCTTAAGAATTGAGTAGAAGACGGGCAGCGCTGGACCGGAGGTCTACTCAGGGAAGGGGATGTTCATTCCCTTCCGCGGGTGTAAATGCTGGTGGGCCCGACCAACCTCCTCAGATTTCCGCCAGCTATTTAGCTGGCGGAAGTTGGAGGAGGCCGTGTAACGGCCTAGCCACCCGGTGGGGACCAGGATATGACTGAGGCCATACCCCGCTCCCACCCGGGCTGGCTAGGCCAATGGCCCTCGCCCACCAAAACGCCCCCGTGCCCACCGGATCCCTGCTTACCTGGTCCGGCGGCCGCTGGGGCACTCTGTTGATGGAGCAGGGGAGGCTGGCCTCTGCGCTGGCCTTCCCTGCTGTCGAGTCATCGCAAACGTGCTTTACGGCACGTCCACGACTTCTCCCTGTGACGGAGCGCACGTTCCGTTGCCGGCTTTAACCTGAGGATTGCGCTGTGAATCTTGGCAGCTGCTAGTGTTGATGGTGCTGCTAAAGCAGCTGTACCTGCTGAAATGCCCTCACCACCTATACAACCGTTAAAGGGCCAGGAGCATTCATGTTGAAAGGTTGGCCTCCCCTGGGCTAGACAGTCTGGGACCATGTGCTTTACAGTGCCAAGTGCCAACCACACTGAGGCAGCTGCAAAGGCTTTGAAAATGGAAAAGCTTACGTTGAAGTAGAAGGTCATGTTTTAGTGGGTTTGGTTTGAAAAGAAAGTGCATGACATCTGTACTTATTATATATAAGTAGAGCTCGATTCACAGGATAGTGAACCTGGAATAATCAACTTTAATCTAGCGAAGTCCCTTTCACTAATGGGGGAACAAAATCACTTCTGTGGTTCAATTGATATGTAATTCCTTTGGATTCTGAAACTTGAAAATGCACCAGCACCATTAAAAACTCTGACCTTTTTTACCTTAGAAATTCAATATACAGTAGAAGGTATAAAAATTTGTTTG
This sequence comes from Plestiodon gilberti rubricaudatus, assembly GCA_026170595.1. NCBI lineage: Eukaryota > Metazoa > Chordata > Lepidosauria > Squamata > Scincidae > Plestiodon > Plestiodon gilberti. The sequence continues at coordinate 141,357,453 of JANXHW010000001.1, read as the reverse complement.
ATGAGAGCTTGAGACACAAATGAAATTACTTTTGAACTGAATTTTTATTTGTGTGCACATAAGGCATCCCTTTATTGTTTTGCTTTTAATTTTGGCTTTGAAACTCTCTTTTTTTCCTCTATAAAGAATATGTAGATGCCATGTAAATATTATGCAAATTGAGTCCACTGACAATTAATGTGCACTATTATATCCCTTAATACCCGATAGGCAATGTCACATCAACTAACCAAGTTTTATTTGATCTTTGTCAGAGGCAGTAAACCCTGTTATTTCATATTTTCTTTGCTAGCCATTTTACCCAACTTACATTCTTTTAAAGTGCAAGGATGAACCATGTGATACATATTTATGGGGGAGGGCAAAAATTAAAGGAGCCAATCACTTATTGCACCTAATATACTGTATTAGGCCTGGCAAATAGCATCCGGGTTTTCCTCTTGGCTCTTATAAAGTAATGCCGACTCCCAAGTTTTACAATGGGGAGAAGTTTTGCAGTTCTAGGGTGTTTTTTTAAACACAACTTAATAAAACCCGCATGGGTATACTTCTTCTCCCCACATTCCCACCCTGCGAAAGGATCAAAGTATAGAGTGACATACTATTAAATTAAAGAATCCGATTTCTACTCAGCATTGTCTTTCTACCCAATGAGAATAGTCTCATATTGCTTAGGGTGCAATCCTATAAGTACATGTTTTCCTGGGAGTAAGCCCCATTGAACACACTGGAACTTCGGAGTAGACATGCATAGGACTGTGCCACTAGATATTTAATTTTCCTGTATTTAATGTATCAAGTTGTATTTAATGTAATAAGATATTTAATGTAGCAATTTGTGATACTTGCTACAGTTAAATTCAATTAAGACAAACCTAGTACATAAGAACAAGAGACTATTTGGGACTTTTATGACCACTCCAAAATGGTTTTGGCAAAATCGGTAATCCTTGCTAATTAGCACCATTCAGTACTAATTAATGTTAATCAACACTTCTGTTTACTGAAGTAGTAATTATGGAGTTAATAAGTTAATAGGGCCAAAAAGGCAACCCAGACAGCTAAAACTGATTACTAATGCTGTTATAGTATATGAATAATTTTCAATGTTTTTTTTTAAGTTTTCAAGTTAACAGTAGATAATGATTGATTCTTTGAGGTTTGTATGATATGACTGAAAATAATATTATGGAAAGCCAATGACAGTGTTTGCTCTTTGAACGTTTGCTGTTGGGATGTTGCAGAAACTCTTGTTTTCTTTTAAAATTGGGAAGAGGGGACAGAATGTGTGAAGTGCCAGACAGTTTGATGTGTATGTCTTTGAACGTATCATGTCTTTAAAGGGTGTTCTTGGAAATATATGAGCAAAAGATGCTTAGCAAATCGCAATATCTATTTTATGAACAGCCCCAATCTACTCTCTGTGTCCCGTTTTCAAATTTCACTTTACACTTTATTCCTTTGACAAGCCCCCCCCCTCCATATGTCATTTGTGTAACATTAGATTGCCATCTAATGTTATTAGAAGAACTGAAATAAGACATCGTTCCTGTAGTGGCAAATTTCCAAGAGTCCCATTTCAACTGCAAATCTATAAATTGCAAAATTCACTGGAATGTTCTTTAATTATTAAGAGTTGATTCAGAATGATATTCCATCTCTCTCTCTCTCTCTCTCTCTCTCTCTCTCTCTCTCTCTCTCTCTCTCCCTCCCTCCCTCCCTCCCTCCTTCCACCCCCCATTTAATTTAAGTGTATACTTTAAAAAAGAAATCCACACAAAGGTATGAATCTGCAAAGTATACTAGCGGAGTATTGCTTTAACACCCTGATCCTAAAGAAATGTTCATGGAATTACGATACCAACAATGGAACTGATGCACACTTAGGACCCAGCTAGATGTGACGTGGGAGTTCTTGACTGGAATCTTCCATCATTTTTAAAACAATTAATTAGCAGCCCCATGTGGCCGCCTTGAAGACTGGAGAAGAAGCACTTTGGGAGAGAGTGTTTAACCCCTTCCTTGCCCTTGCCTTGATCTAAATCCCCCCAAAGCTGTTATTAACGGGGGGGGGGGGGAGAAAAACAGATATAGATGCTGTACCTCTATTTCCCCCTACAGTGCGGGGGGGGGGAATTGGGGGAAATCACATGGAGAGAAAGAGTTAAACCTCTCTTCCAGAGTGCTTCTCCCAAGCTTCAAAGCAGCTACATGGGGCTGCTAATTAATTAAAAAATAAAAAAGGCAGTGGGAGATTGTAACCATGGATTTTCCACAGCGTATCTGTTTGGGGCCTTAGGATCAGGGTAGGCATTATGTAGACCCCATAATTCAGTAAGGCAAGTTGGACATGGCATCTGCGGCTATGCCATACTAGTGTGAAAAATCTCTGATGGGTAGCATTTTCTTCACCAACTAGTCTTAGATTTTTTTTTAAAGCACCCATCACATTTAACAACCATCATAAACCATGTCGACTAATAAGATGCAATCCTCACATAGAGCTTTCCATATGGAAAGCAAAGAACGCGTATATCAGCTTACTTAGTGACTTCATCCTGCCTGATTTATTGTCACGGCAGAAAACTTCCCTGCACATTCTGCAGACTCTGAACATGTGCCCTTGCCAGTGCATGTGAGGTCACTGATATTGTCAAGGGCAATCTTTGTCAGTTATTGAAATGAGAACTAATTTGACCTAATCTGACTTGACAGACAAAATAGTTCATCGGTGAAATAAGCCTGGTGCTAAAGATGAGGAGGGGGAATGCATCAGCATAGAATCTGGATACCGACTTCATAAATGTTGGCTTTTAAGGAAAGTCCTCTCCCAATTCTGGTTTACAGATTTGCAGGTCTAAAAATCCCAAGAAAATAAAATGTTTAAAAAGTGATCATGCAGATCAGAGCTCTTGTCCTCACAAGCATGTGCACTAGTTTCAAAAGCAGGGCAGCTTTTGCAGATAAAGAATGACCCACAGGAGTGTGCGTGTGATGAGAGACTGGAGACTGGATCATGAAGTTTTGGAAGAGAAGTAGTTGATCCTCTGCATTTAGTTTGTTGTTATTTATTTTATGTGTCACATGTGTGACATCTTCCTCCAATGAAATCAGGGCAATGTACAGGTGGGCCCCCATATCCACTGATTCGCTATCCACGGTTTCAGTTATCCACGGATCGTGGGGACCCCCCCCCCCCTGGCTTTTACTTTTTCCCTGTAAGCTTCATTTCTTCCTTAAAGAAACAGGTGAAGCAGCCTCTGGCTGCTTATTACAGGCAAATAGAACGAGACTAAGTACTAGAGAGGCTCTGCAAGGTTAACATAAACCTTGCAGAGCCTCTCTAGGACTTAGTCTCTTTCTACTTGCCTGCAATGGAGGCTGCTTCTCTGTTTGTTTTAAGAAAGAAACAAAGCTTGCTGAAAGAAAAATAAGAGCTGGGGGGGGGCAAGCATGCCTGCCTGAAGGGGAGGCAGGGTGGGGGGGCCCTCAGGAAACCATGGAGGGGGTGTTCGCTCTTATCCACGGTTTCAAGTATCCACGGAGGGGCCTGGAACATATCCCCAGCGGATATGGGGGCCCACCTGTATATGGAATTTTGCTGGTTTCTGTCCTCAGAATGACCCTGTACACTAGGTTAGACTAAGAGACTGTCAGCACAATCCTATCCAACTTACACCACCGGTGTAACCAGCAGGAGAGGGCAGGGTGGGAGGCTTTGAAGGGGAGATTTAAATCCCCTTTGAATCCCGCTTTGGAAGGCATTTGAATCCCCTTTCCATTCTGGGGCCTCCCGTTCTCGCTGCACCGCTGGCTGGATACACTGGTGGAGCACGTTGGATAGGATTGTGCTGTGGGATTGGTCCTAGATCACCTAATACACTTCATGGTAGAGCAAAGATTTGAATTCACATCTCTCCGAGACAAACCCAGCACACTAGTATCCACTGCAACACTCTGGCTTGAGTTAATTTATGTCAAGGTGGATTCAGGGCCAGCCCAAGACCTTCTGACCTGAGGCAGCATGACAAATGGCAGCATGCATCCTCACCTTACCCAATGGCATCCCCACCTTACCCAATGATGTGCCAGCCTGTGCTCCTCCCAACCTCCTATGTTCTTGCTCAGCACTCTCCTCCCCCTCCACGTTTCCTCTTCCTCTCTGTCCCCCTCTTCCTTTTCCAATCCAAGGAGTGGAAGGAGAAGGAGGAACAGCAGTGGAGGCAAGTAGGCAGAGATTAGTATTCCCCCCCCCCCACCAATCTGCTGCCTGAGGCGACTGCTTCAGTTGGCCTCATGGATGGGCTGGTCCTGGATGGATTAAGCTCTTGCTGTTATGCTGATATGCCAGCATGCATATCTATTGGTGGGTGGCAAGTTGTGAGGGCCGATGTGTTTTTATGTGTATGTATATGTTTAGCTTCCAAAATCCCTGAAAATCCAAAGCCGAGGATCAAGGGCCACGTAGAAACAGCATGAGTCATGGTATGGCGGTACTGCTGACGGAGGGAGCAACCCCCCCCATGTGAGCAGAAATGCCTTTCCACCTGTTCAGTCTATCCTCTGGATCCAGCCCATAATTAATATGTACTTGTTTATAGCAGGTGATGTCAAATGCAGTATTCTATGTTTTTGATATTTAATAGGCACCCAAACAACCAGGCATTGAATGAACTAGACAAATGTTGAGTGTTTGCCTGCTTGAGCAATCAGCCTATTTCCTGACCCAGGGGTGTTCTTAATGGGGATGTGAACAAGCACAGTGCATTTAATGAAATTACTCACACATTTTAAAGTTAAGAAATATTTGGGTCAAGTAATAGTGCAGGACTGAGCCCATACATAAGGGGAAAGGATGACAGGATTAGGTTTTGCCACTGTGGCCATCATCCCAGATGTATTTATTTTTTTAAACTACTACTGGGCATGCTGCATTGTATCTGCTATTTTATGCCTTTTGTATTATCATCTAGACAGGATTCGTGTATTATGCATTAGATCCATTCTCCTTACTGTTTCATAGGGTGTAATTCACCATAGCAGCAATGCAATAATCAGATCACAGCTAGGATGCATCTACTATACAATTAGATGCACTTCTCCTGCTTCCCTTTCTCTCTTTTTTTCTTTTTTCTTTTGTTCTTTACTCATCTGTCTGCGATAACTGACCATATAAAGTGAAGGAGGTTAAAATAATCTCACCCCAATCACTGCCGAGCGAGTTGGATTTTCTGTACTCTCTCTATGATCATCTATCTCACCTGTGAAGAATGAAGATGTTCTGTAAAGGGCGAATGCATGCCATGCTCTTGAGTTATGGGTCATGAAAGAAACAGAACGCTTGCCCTTGGGACATGAGCTATCCCACATGTAATATATTTTCCAAAAGTGCAGTGTGCTCATAATTCCTGGATGTCTGTAAACTCAGAATTATTGCTACTGTTTCAGTTTGGCTCAGGATTTCTAAGCAAACTCATAATGTCTCCGTAAAATATCCATCTCGCTGGCCGTATCCATGGCTCCGTCTCATGCCCTAGGCGCTTCTGCCATAGGTTATATGAGCAGTTAATCACATAAATAACCAAACAGCTGCTAATAAACTACCTATTCGTGGTCCTTGGATGCCCTCCATTACCATAGCACCTGTGTGCCCCACAATCCTTAACGCAGTTATCTTTTCAACAGCCCCATGAAGTAGAAAAATGCTGTCACCACAATTTGAAGGTAGTGACCTGAGGCAGAGGAAGGTTAAATGACCTCTCCAAGAGCACCCAGGTAACTTTCACTGGAGCATGGACTTGAAACGGCGGTGTAGAAAGTGGAATCCAAATGCTAGAATAGCAACCCAAACTATTATGCAGAAATAACCCATCCATTAAAAAAAAAACCATTCCTGCCTCCAGGTGACGGGCAACCCAATCCTATGCTGGCTTCGACTGGCAGAATAAGCACACTTGCTGTTGCAAGTGTGCCGTAAGGCAAGTTGCGGTAGTGTGGAAGCTCGTGGCGCTGGTGGAAAGGTTTGTGCCCACATGCCAGTGCCAGATCCCGTCGGAGCCCCCGCCAAAGCAGGTAGGCTCCCGCCGAGCTGCGGAAGGGTGGGGGGAGGGTGGAACAGGGGAGGGGTGTTCCTGGGCAGGGGGAGGGCAGGAAGGACGGCAGATCAGGCCTGGGAGGGAGGCAGGCTCAGTGGAGGAGGCCTCCACTGAATTCTATCCCCCTTTTTGGGCTTGAAAGCCCGACACGGAGCTGCCCGGATTTGCACCAGCCATTTAGCTGGCGCACATCCGAGTAGCTCCATCAAGGCTACTGGGGCTCGACACAGGGTAAAGAGGCCACCAGCCCTGCACTGGATACAGTGTAGCCTGCCCCAGTTAGGATTGCGCTGTGAGTCTTACATTATGCCCTGATGCACAACATCTCTCATCAGTCTCCCTTTCCAAAATGTTCAGCCAATTTATACAATCAGTTTTTCCCCCCGGGGCAGTGTTTCCGAAACCTTTTTGACCCACGGCTCCCTTGACCATTGGTGACCCTTGGCCATCATTATGTTATGTTGATGTCTGCCAATTGGCATTGCACTGTTTTCCGAGAGGATTTCGTGGCACTCCGTGGCTCCCCTGGCTGGTATCCGCTGCTCCCCTGTGAGTCACACCTCCCAGTTTGGGAACCACTGCCCTGGGGTATTAATCTCTGAATATATTTTAACTTGTCAGTTCTTTTCATTTTTAGGTGAACCAGAAGTGGAACTGAACCAAAGAATCAGCAGTCCTGAGGAAGACCAGGGGTTCCTCATCTTGGAGAAGAGATAAGAACATAAGAACATAAGAAGGGCCCTGCTGGATCAGGACAAAGGCCCATCTAGTCCCGCTTCCTGTATCTCACTGTGGCCCCACCAGATGCCTCAGGGAGCACACAAGTCAACAAGATAACCTGTTTCCTGCTGCCACTCCCTTCCATCTGGCATTAAGAGATAGCCTACTCCTAAAACCAGGAGGTTGCTTATCCCCATCATGGCTTGTAACCTGTGATGGACTTTTCCTCCATAAATCTGTCCAATCCACTTTTAAAGGCATCCAGGCCAGGTGCCATCACCACCTCCTGTGGCAAGGAGTTCCACAAACCAATTATATGCTAGGCAAAGAAATATTTTCTTTCTCTCTCCATCCCATGCATAATTTTATACGTCTCAATCATGTCCCCCCTCAGGCGCCTTTTTTTTAGACTGAAGAGCCCCAAATGCTGTAGCCTTTCCTCATAAGGGAGGTGCCCCAGCACACTAATCATTTTGGTCGCTCTCTTCTGCACCTTTTCTAGTTCCACTATATCCTTTTTGAGATGTGGCAACCAGAGCTGGACGCAATTCTCCAGATGTGGCCTTACCATCGATTTGTACAAGGGCATAATAGTATTGGCCGTTTTATTCTCAATCCCTTTTTTTTAATGATCCTGAGCATGGAATTGTCCTTCTTCACAGCTGCCGCACAAAGATGATGTATACAATAACAGGGCTATTCTCCCTGTGGTTGTAATCCGTAATCTGACAGTTAAACATGATGCTAAGTCATCTGCTAAGAATCGGCTCTGCTGTGTACAAGTAAGTATGCACATGAAAGGGGCAACTTGCAAGACCAGTGTATCATCAGAGTAGCAGAGCAGCACAGAAACAGACTCTGTAATTACCGTTGGTCACTCCAGGGATGCGGAAATCCTTGGTCAAAGAAGCTGCTGCATCTTCTGTGAGGATCTTTCTCCATCACAACACTGTTCAGGTGAATAGAGCACTTGCATGAGCAGCTATTGACATAGCCCAAACCTGTGCCTCCAGCACTGAGAGCAGGTGGTGCTTCCATAGGCACCAAGTCACACTAGGATTTCATGCCTATCTGATGGCCTTTGGCATGGCAAGCTGGTACAATGTCATTCACTTGCTCCACTGGAGGCTGCACCAGGGACATCTCCAGGCTATACTAGATGCGACTTAACTTGCCTAACCTTATGCAGCAAGCACCAAAGAAAGTGCCACCCGAGGCCAAGGACTGGGAATATGGCCAAGGAATGTTCCTGAGCTGTGCTAGACCCCAGCCTTCCATGCCCTGAACCTAAGCATGCAGAAGGAGACCAAGGTGTGTGTGCGCTTGCTTGCCTGGAGTAAATGTGGAGTCCATTTTGGTTTCTGCAGTCTACTCAGGGGTAAGGGAGAAGAGGACTGGCACGGTGAGCATTGTTGGGCAGCTCTCCAGTGATCCCTGAGGCCATCTCTGAGTCTCTGCGGTGATGGCAGCTGGGGCAGAGTGATTAGCCTTCGTCTGATGGTGGCAGACAGACTCAGCATCTACCTAAGTCAGGGGTGGCCAACCTTTCCACATGAATGCTCCTGGCCCCTTTAATGGTTGTCTAGGTGAGGGCATTTCAGCAGGGGCAGCTGCTTTAGCAGCAGCAGCAGCCTTTGCAGCTGCCAAGATTCTGTCTTCTACACCACTCTTAAGAACGCAGAGGCCCTAATGGTGGAAGGTTGGCCACCTCTGATCTAAATAATAGGGAGCCCATGTTAGGCAGTTTAACTAATACCTGAAACCAGGATTGGGTGAGCACCTCCCAGTTTAATATGGAAACCAACTCAACTCAGTCAATCTATTCAAAATAAATTGAAAATAAACCAATTTTTACTTGAACCAAATCCAAAGTCTGGGCTTGCATTGTTTCCCCAATGATATCATTGGGAGGCCAACGGAGCCTGGAAGACACCCCACCCCAATGCCTCATAAGTCATCCCCCCATTTTTGTCAAACTTAGCAGTGGTACCAGCAAGGGCTCGTCTATTAGGTAGCTCCTACATACATTCTAACTGTCTCTATTTTTTTGGTACCTGTCCCTGGTAAATCACTGTCCTTATTTTGACTTTTGGGAATGCCATTCATATTTTGTTAGTGTGACTTGGTAACGTGGTCATTCTATAGAGTCCAGTTTTCTCCCCAGCATCTCTATAAGTTAAATATCAGAACGTGGAATGGATGCATCTTATTGTTGGAGCATCTCCATGTAAACGCGTGCCCTGAACAATGAGACACCATGAGGTCTTCCCTTTCACACCCTGAAGCTGGTATATTTTGAATTGCTAATAACGTATAGCCCAATCCTGTCCATCCCCCCACTGGAGTCAGTGTGCTCCTTTGGGAACGGGATAGGATGCGCCAGCCAGCCCTTTAGGCCCACAGCCACATCTTACACAGGATTGCACAGTCAAAGTAAGTTCCATTGTATTCAATGGAGCTTACTCTCAGGTAAGTGTATCTAGAATTGCGTCGTCAATCACTTTGTTATAAGTCGGTTCATTTTAAAGTTGTTGAGAAAAAAATCGATTCCTGGCCACAATCTGTGTGGAGTTTCAACGGTGTCCCCATGTCTGTGTGGGTTTTCTCTGGCCCGAAAAGTTCACATTTATTTCAGTGTTTAATATTAGAAGTGTTTTGGGTCTTTATTTAGAAGTTTGGTGATGTGTTTATGACCAGAAATATGCCATAAACTCTTTTTTATGTATATAAATTAGCTATGGTAACATTGGTTTCAGTATAAGTCATTTCGCTTAAAGTTGCAGTTTCCAAGAACCTATCAACAACTTTAAGTGAGGACTTGTTGTACCTCCTTTTGTTCATCCTCAATTTCCCACCAATCAGTTCATCAGTTTCACCCTTGGTTCTAGTAAACGTCTCTCTATAGTAAACACTATACATAATTTTATGTCTCAATCATGTTCCCCTTAATTGCTTTTCCAAATAAAATAAAATAAAATAGCCCACTCACAAGTAGACTCTAGGCCTACTCAGAGTAGAACCTGGTTAGACTTAAGCTGTAATTCTTTTCAGAATCATCTCCCTAGGCTTCACCTGTTCATTTTCTGCCCTGCTCCCCTTTATTTATTTATTGTCCCCACCTAGCTCTTATGTCACATATGTCCGCATATCCCTCCCTCAAAGTCTAACTTTAAGTAAGATTAAAGTTAGACAGATAAGAGATTGTACTTACCTTCTTCTCACAAAGATGCTTAACTCACTTGTCTGTGTCTTTGTTTACCTAAGTCTGGTCTCCCTAACCTTTTTAGTTGGTTGGATTCGATATGCTTTTTGACTTTTAGAGCTACAACCACCTCAATATGCCCCCTCTGTCCTTCCTGCAGAGTGTGTATCCTGGAATTACGGTATCCCGCTGATTCTCTCTGTTCCACCAGGTTTCCATTAAGCCCATGGTATCTATGTTCCCCTTTATAACCAAGCGCTCCAGCTCCCTCGTGGCTCAGAGACTTCTGGTATTTGCATATAAACACCTATTTATTTTATTTTTTATTTTTCACATTTTTATACCGCCCTTCCTCCAAGGAGCTCAGAGTGGTGTACATATTTCCTCCCCTCCTTTTTGTCCTCACAACAACCCTGTGAGGTAGGTGGGGCTGAGAGATAGTGACTGGCCCAAGGTCACCCAGGAAGCTTCATGGCTGAGAGGGGATTTGAACCTGGATCTTCCAGGTCTAAGTCTGACTCCCAAACCACTACACCATCCTGGCTCCTAGACATTGTGTCTTCTTCCAAATGTTGTGGGCTCATTTCCAAATTGCATCATTTCTTCTGGATGATCTCTCTTTTCTGGTGACTGTGGTAGACATTGAACATGGTGAATATTGATATTTACTAGAAGTTCTTAGGATTTTAGGAGATCCAGTAGGAAATATCAGAAATATTTGTTATGTCCCATGGTGGAAATAAAGATGAAATTTAGACAACTACTGAAAACACTCAGAAGGGCTCTAAGAGTTCCTGGCAAATGTCAGAATGTTCTACCACTTCTCTCTGGGCCTCTTAAATGATTAAAGATTGTCAATAAATATCAATGTTCACCACATTCCTGATACTTGTCACAGCAGATTGAACAATCCAGAGAATCTTGCAACTATATTTGCCAACTGACCAGAGAAACTGGCCTAACCTGCTCCTATGTAGAGATCAAGGGGAAGTTTTTGGTAGCATAGGGATAAGTGGCTGATTTAAAAGTTACCAACTCTATCTAACTGACAGCGCAATCCTGTCTAGTCTTGGAGCGGCGGAGCAACTGTGCCGGTCTAGGGTGTTGCAAATGTACTATAAGGCGCATTTGTGTCACCCGGTGAGTAGGCAGCACTGGTGCCGAGGCCAGCGCCATTCTACTCATCTCGCATTCGACACTGTGCTCGCCGGGAAAGGCAAGTTCCTTGCCGGGCGGTGGAGAGATGGAGGGAGTGCAGAATGGGGCATTCAGGGAAGGGGATTGGTCAGCCAGGCCCAGAAAGGGGGAGGGATCAGCGGCGGCTCTGCCGAAATGCTTTCCCCGTTCCCAGGCCTGGCTGCCACTACATGGGGCTCTCGGACTTGGGCAAGCAAAATAGCTAGCGTACATCCGAGTAGCCCCATTGGGGCGGCTGAGGCTTTATCCAGGGGAAGGGAACTAATGTCCCCTCCCCGGTGGTGACTTCCCGCCTGCCTGCTTTGTGCCCTGGATGTGGCGGAGACTGCACCAATCTCGCTGCATCGCAGGGTGCAAAGTTAGACAGGATTGGGCTGCCCATTTCATGTCCTGTTTTGTCCACGTTGTTCCTTTTTATAGTGGTTTGCAATCTTCAGGTGTTTCTAACTCTTTGCTACTCACAGCTCACATCCTCGACTGCCCTGCCTGCCTAACTATACAGCTGACACAAAAGTTGAGGAGTAAGACTAAGATGCATATTACGTGAGGGCAACTGACAGGGAAAAGGCTAAGACCAAACCAGAGGGCACTTGATTGTTTTTTTGTAAAGAAAAATCAAAGACCAGTGAACATGAAAGAAACTGTCAGACATTTGTCATAAGAAATGCTGTTAAGATGTCTTCTATAAGCGACTCCTTTCCTCTGGGTTTTTTTTCTTGTATGATACGTGCACACGCACACACATGCACGCACGCACGCACACAAACACACACACACACACACACACACACACACACACACAGCTCTAAACATTGTTCAGTCAACAGTAGGTGGACACATTTTCACCTCCGAATAAGTCAGACAGCTGTGGCTGCTCTTGACAAGTGCTTTGATACATGCAGTGTTAGAGCTGCTATTGCAATGTAACTTTTTACTGGCACACATCTTAACATTCTTGTAGGGAGATGTATGCAAGGGCAACTTGAGAACGATAAATATGTTGATCTCAGTTTCAAAAAGCACAGGACCTTCAGGGGAGCATTTTCAGAAATCCGATCGGTTCCGTGCATAAGGCCAGCGAGGTGGTGTCAGGAGGGGGGTTGACTGTGCTAGACATTAGAGCAGGGGTTCTCAACCTTTGGAGGCCCGGGTACCCCTTATCACAGTCCAATTTTCTGAAGTACCCCCTGCTAATTAATTGCTAATTAATTGGATTAATTAATTAGCTAACTAATCATTAAATAAAAAAGTACTAAAACAATTTTAAATGTGAAAAATGACTTACTTAATTCTGTGTATGTGTGCGAGAAAGAGAGAGTGATTCAGACAGACTGGGGGGATTGCATTTAAGTTCTAATAAACAAGTAATTAACTACTGATTGATGCTGATAAGGGGCAGGCTCTGGCGTACCTCCTGCCGTTGGTCTGCGTACCCCTAGGGGTACTCGTACCACAGGTTGAGAACCCCTGCATTAGAGCGTATTTTTGGACAAACCAAGCCTGTACAAAAGGGCAGTGTGACCAGACAAAGTGCCTATATCTTTAACCATTGTATGGAAGAGGGGAATTTAGGCAGGTGCAACTCACCATGGAAAGGTGCAACAAGCTGCACCTTCCAAAATCCCCTCTTCTATACAATGGTTAAAGGTGTAGGCACTTTGTCCTCCAGTGTATCTAGTCACCCTGCAAGAGGGACTCCACTTGAAGTGAAATGGAGCCAGGCTGCTGGCTCCATTTTGCAGTTTGAAGAACAACTTTCAAACTGACCCCTGAGGGGAAAGCAAAAAGAAGCTAGGTAGCATCCAGTTTGGGACAAAGTGCCCCTAAGAGATGGTCAATGGTTAGGCCACATCTGGAGTATTGTGTCCAGTTCTGGTCACCACACACCTCAAAAAGGATATACCGGTAGTTGAATTGGAAAAGGTGCAGAAAAGAGCGACCAGAATGATTTGTGGGCTGGAGCACCTCCCTTATGAGTAGGCTTACCAGATCTCCAACCGGGACAGAGTCCTAGACCTTTAGGAGAAGGAATGTGGACAGGTGTAGCTTGTTAAACCCTTAGAGCACAATCCTAGGCATCTCTACTCAGAAGCAAGCTGAATTGAACACAATGGGGCTTGCTTCTGAGTAGACATGCCTAGGATTGTGCTCTAAGGTTTAACAAGCTACACCTGCCCACATTCCTTCTCCTAAAGGTCTAGCACTCTGTCCCGGTTGGAGATCTGGTAAGCCTACTTATGAGGAAAGGCTACAGCATTCGGGGCTTTTCAGTCTAGAAAAAAGGTGGCTGAGGGGGGACATGATTGAGACATATAAAATTATGTACAGTTCTACCCTTTCGCAGCCCTTCTGTTCCTCCACATGCATGCGCACAGGGCCAAATTATGCATTCTGTGTAACATTCAGTTTGACCCTGAGACAGATCTATATAAAGACCTAAATTATGGGCTGATTTAGAGACAGCCGAGTATCTTACCTATGTGTAACGTATTTGCTCTTTTCCTGTTACGTTATGGCTTTTGGTTAGTAAAAACAGCAACAACACTAAACAGAATAAAAATAGTATAGTTGTACACTCAAGAGCTGGACAGAATGGGCGTACAATCTTCACAGAAAAATAATGGCAAGTTTAGAGGGGATTCAGAATGACTTGGGTAGTAAGGACTTGTGATACATTATGCTGTGAAGGCATGGACACCAACAAAGGATTGTTTAAACTAGCACAGCCACCCACACAGCTGTGAATTCAGCTGTGCTTGCTTGGGTAAGATGGTTTTGTTACCAAGTTTTTGTCATCAACTTGGGTTAATGAGACCTTCCAATTCTGTTGTTGTTGTTAAGAATACTTATATACCGCTTTTCAACCAAAGTAGTTCACAGAACAGTTTACTTAATAAAATCAATCAATCAATGGTTCCCTGTCCCCAAAGGGCTCGCAATCTTAACATTATATATTCTTTCATCTTGTTTTAGCTTTTCCTCAAGATTGTGGAGTTGCCATGATTTCTGAGCATTCTCCGACTTTAATTCAAGGTGGTTTACATAAGCAGACTTTTTCTAAACCTCAAGGGGTTTTTACAATACAGATGTTCTATTCTTGTATAGAACGCTCATTCCAGGTGGTTTCCTTCACGGTCTGGCCTCTCTCTGGCATTCGCCTCCCATGCATTGACTTGATGGAAACACTGCCTCCCACTCAGTGTTCTAGCTGCAGAATTCTCTCTCTTACTGAGGCTTCTGCAGCTCGTCAGCGGTGTGTCGACAGCTCTCAACAGCTCACGGATACTTCCGGGCATCTCGAACTGCCGTCCTCAGATCTTCAGGCATATGAGGCGGCAGCTCTACCAACTGAGCCAGACCTCTTGGCCCTAGGTAAGACAGGACTTGTCTATCACAATGGCTAGACATCTACCATTTTCCTGCAAACTGCATGCATATTCCGATTGTAACTATCAAGCAAAATATGCAAATCATTGTAATTCTTCTGCATGGCAATAGGTGCTGAACATACCACTTGCCCCTTCTCTCCATAATATAAGGCACACAGATATTTTGTGCCTCAGTCCACTAAATAATGTTGAAAACCAGGCTGGGCATTGCTATGCCAAAGCAAACACAAACATTTCCTTGTCTCTTCAAGATGATGGTTATTTAGCTACGGAAAAAGATCATGATGATGTTTAGTTAAATCTCCTGCGCTATTTCACTCCCTCTCCCCCCACCCCTTCATCGTACTTTATACTGAGGAATATCCAGCTGAAGTCGATCACTTTGAATAGTTAAAATTTCAGGTTTGAATTTCAACTAGTGCTTTTGGAGAGTTGTGGCAATATCAGAGAAGGGTTGTCGCCAGTTGTCTGTTATTCTGTTGTTAATCCCAGCCTGGCCAGGTGTATGGCCTGCAGGTAAAGTGTGGGGCACGGCTGAATACCAGATCTCTTTGTTGCATATTATCTTGTTAGCTAAATTGTCATGAAAGTTGCCTCTGTGTGTGTGTGTGTGTGTGTGTGTGTGTGTGTATGTGTGTCCACATGCACCAAAGACAGAGCTTAATCCAATTACTCTTCTACTTCTACACATTCTTAATGTTATAGTCTCCATAAGGCTTTGTCCAAAAAAAAAAAAAAACCTCCTAAGAGAAGGCCAAGTAATATTAATCCAACATTTAATGCTCAGAATAATAACATAGGCCAGCAAATTTGAGGGTCAGAAAACGTTTTTCAAAATTTATGGTGGTTTTTAAATGAATTTGGGGTGCTGATTCCAAAACTGGCATCGGTTTTTCCCTATCACATCTAGTTTTGGGGGTACAGCATTGCCACCTCATAATGTGAGTTAAGCAGCTTCTTTGTGAGGAAGCCATGGTATTAGATTCCTCATGAGGAAGTTGACTCTTATGAGGTGTCAATGCTGTACCCCCAAAGCTAGACATGGTAGGGCAAAACCAATGCCAGTTTTGGAATCAGCCCCCTCCCCCGCAATATATCCAAGAGTAGGTCTCACTTTTAAGGAAGAAAAATGTGCGCAGGCCCGTGTAATGTATCCTGGTGGACCACAAACCTAAGAGAGATATTTTACGCTCAAGGCAATTGCTCCAATCTAGCATGGGTGCTCTATGTATAGATCAGAGGTGGCCAACCTCTCAACATGAATGCTCTTGGCCCTTTAATGGTTATATAGGTGAGGGCATTTCAGCAGGTGCAGCTGCTTTAGCAGCAATATCGGCAATTGCAGCTGCCAAGATTCTGTCTTCTACACAACTCTTCAGGACGCAGAGGCCCTGATGGTGGAAGGTTGGCCACCCCTGGTATAGATCATCCTTCTGAGTCAGGTCTATGACCTGGTTCATAGAGACAGTTAGTGGCATAGCAAGGCTGCCCACCTGTGATGTCACGACCGGATACGACGTCACAGGACCCACCTCCGAGTGACATCAGCTGGAGCCAATCGTCCCTTGGGGGTCGGGCGGGAGGCTGGGGGCCAGCACAAATGGCCGCATGAAGGCAGCGGACGGCTTCTCCTACCTTCTCTGATCCGTTCCGCCGCCTTTGCCACCGTCAACGCCGCCTGCAGAGCCGATGCCGACGTGTTCTCCACTAATACCATCTCTTCTTGCCCCCGCTGCCATTTTGTCACCCCCGCCGCCAGCAAGTCGCCCCACGCCTGCTGCCCGGGGGCGGTCTGTCCCCCGCCCCATCCCTGCCTCCACCTCTGGAGACAGTGGGCCCCTTGTGATAGCCTCTGGGAATGTGTGAGATTACTGCTGGGCTGATTGCATGCAGATACATTCGCATGCAGTGCTGGCACTGGACTGTTGGGGGGGGGCCCTTGGGCAAAGCCCTGCACCAGACCCTAATTATGCAAAAGGGTGCATAAGAGGAAAATCCAGCACCCTGCTCAAGATCATCTGTTTGGGTGTGGGGGGGGGACTAGTCTCGCTTCTTCTCAACAGACTATGAGCTCAGACAAAGCTGGTGACTTGAAAGGATTGCTGATCAGAGCCACTGGTGGTTTGATGGCTGCTATGAACACCTACTGCTGTTCTCACATCATAAAAGTATCAGTCATTGGCCACTTTCCTTCCAGTGTCCCTACAGTTGTCTTGTCGGACAGATGCAAACAGTGAAGTAAGCCCTTCGTTTCATTTGTAGGGGAAAATCGAGAAGAGAGAGGGGCTTAAAATATAAGCAATCCTTCCCCCATTTAAAAGCAATGGAACTTTTATATACCTCAGGGGATTTTGTGGTGCTGTTGATGACTAGAGTAAAAAAATGGGTTTTTAATAGAAAAGAAAAATCACCAGAAAAAGAAAATGACTACTGATAGTTCTTCTGAGCCTGAAACGTACGGAGTTGTGTTTTGATATGGATGACATGTTTTTTCTGATCATTCTTTTTGCACACAGGGGCCCTGCATGTCAGAATAAAGCTGTGTCAGGTGCAAAACTATATATTTTGCACCGTGGTCAGACAGAACTATATGAGTATTCCTTAATGGAACTGCAGAATCCTGATCTCATTCTAAGTTTTTCTCCTTGGAATATAATCACATGGCTGATATTGTTGTAATCACTGTGTATTCTGCACAGTGTGTATATTGTGTATTCTGATATTGTGTATTCTGCATATTGTGTATTCTGCGCAGTGGTAACTATTTGGTGTCCTATGATCCTAAGCGTGCCTACTAAGTAATAAGTCCTACTGACTCCCTTGGAATTTACTCCCTAATAAATGTGCTTACTGCCTAGGGTTGTATCAGCCACACTGAAAGTGAATGTAGTCCACTGATGTGAATATGGACCAAGTGAACAGCATGTTGGAGCTGGATCTCAAAAATATTGCTTCGAACCTGAGTCTAGTTGAGCTGAAAAATACTAATGCTCTCATATGAAACGTTGTAAATAAAAATTAAATAAGAAAATGCCCAGTAATCTAGTTGCGTACATGCATGCGTGAACCTGCATTCAAATAAAATGACTATATTATCTTCTACCTGAAGAACCCTGGAACCTTTGCCTATCTGTAAACACTTGGAAAGCAGTCACAGAAACACGTTAAAGAGTGATTTACCTCTCTTTTTACCAAAGGGAGCTTGGGTGTTACTATTGCATTGGTTTAAATTTGTTTGGCTTGAGCTGCCCAGCATGGAACCACTGCTCGTGATCTGCTCTAAGGATATTTGATGCCTTTTCTGAAAGGCAGATGAAGAGTACTACATATGACAAACTCTCCATGTAAAGCTCTGTTCTTGTAACCTCTGTGGCAAGAACAAACTCAATCTGTGAGTTAGGATTTTATGAATGAAAATTAATGGGTCCCACTTTCAAGCAAATATCCTTGTACACAGTCCCATGTATCTCCCAACATGCACACAGAATTCATGCATGAGAGGACATGCCCATTTGTATCACTTAGGGACAACTCTGCACATAGAACTGACCCCTCCACTGACCAAAACAGAAGAGCTTCATGTGTGCATCACAGTGCTTGCGACAAGAAATCATCTTGATTGTTATGGAGGTGTTTAAGAATGGGGGTGAGGCAGAGTGGAGCCATACATTCCATTGTGCAACAACCCTCAATTATTGTAACATCAGCCACACTGGAAACATTTTGTAGGTCTAGCATGAATGGCATATTCATGTAATTTGCTCTGCATTGTCACTTCTACAATATTAAGTGTTAGACATTCAGTTTTCAAAACGTTCTGGAGATCTTTGTTGGCCAATGGCGATAAAAAAGCATAGTTGTATTTATGGCACTTTGGCATGTAAGTGATGCTGGATTGGCCCAATCGGTAAAGCGACTGGTTCATTGTTGTGATTTTAAAGAAGTAAGAAAGACTGCCAATATTTACTAGCGGCGATGCAATTATGAATATTGTACTATGTTGTTTATAAGCTAAGCACATTTGGCAACAGGATGGGAGACCTCACCTGGCCAGGATGCATGATGGAAGGATTACACCATAAGAGACGCTGCCAGCCCTTCTGAGTTGTACAGCGCAATCCTGTGTAACTCTTGCACCAGTGTAACAGTAGATCCACTGGTGTAAGTGCACTTATGCCAGTGTAACTTTCCGTACGTCGACGAAAGCAGGACAGACACCAGCGTAACTCCTGTCGGATGTCACACATGCGCAATTTGGACGCAGGACAGATGCCAGCGCAACTCCGCCGGTGCAGGGGGCATTCTGGGGGCATTTAGACACCCCCGGAATCCCGCCTGCACTGACGGAGTTGCACTGGCATCCGTCCTGCATCAGAACTGCACATGCGCGGCATCTGAGAGGGGTTACGCTGGTGTCTGCCCTGCCCTGCATCCATCAGCATACGGAAAGTTACACTGGCATAAGTGCACGCACGCCAATGGATCTACTGTTACATCGGTGCAAGAGTTAAACAGGATTGCACTGGTAGAGAACTTTCATGCAAGGCAGAGCACCATGTCGTTTTGGGAAAGGGAGAATTCACCTATGTTTAGTTTGGGAAGCACCACAGCACAAGACAGGCAGTGAATGGGAAGGAAGGAGTACTCTAGCAGAGCGCTAAGGCTTTTTCTTCTTTAGCAGAGCAATGTCAGTAGAAGGAATTCTATTCTGTCACAGGTGTTCTCTTAAGTGCTTTCATACCTGGAGATTGCCACACACTTGACATATAGTAACAGTATGAAAAGGAGCGCCTCGTTGCTCATGAATAGCATCTCCGAGGAACCTGTTAGCTGAAGAGCAGAGCTACTGGTGTGGAACTGTTTGCAATCTTCCGAGCATGGATGGGTAGCGGCTATGCAATCTGCTGGATGAGCAGAGAGAGATTTGACAGAGGCATGATGAGCACACCTGGGAACTGGGGAACATCTGGCAGAAGAACTCGCTTTACAAAATAGCCCCACAATGACCTGCGAGGCACATCTGTGTAGAGGCAGCACATTGCTAGTTAGGAAACATTGAAAAGGAGTCGGAAGCCCTCTCATGCAAAAGAATGAGCTCAGATCTGGGTCCAAGTGATTTGGAGTGTAGACCTCGAGACATAGATTTAAGTTCTAAATGAGAGAGAAATTGCAAGGGGTGGTTCACACGTGAATATACCTTATTTGATTTCTCTCTACATTTGATGACTAGTAGCTACCCTGTTTCCCTGAAAATAAGACCTCCCCCGAAAGTAAGACCTAGGTAGGATCATCAACCAGACGGACGCGACCCCCCTGTCACCCCGCGCGACTCTGCAAGGTTGCAGCCTCCTTGCAGGCCTTGCTGGCCTCTCTAGCACGTCATCTCTATGGTGGAGGACTCAAGAGCAGGCCTTGCAGAGCCTTGCACCCTTGGGAAAGAATGAAGCTTTAATCGATCAAAGTAAGTGCCAGGGTCACGCCACAGGTTGGGAAAACAAGACCTCCCTGAAAATAAGACCTACTGCATTTTGGGAGCGAAAATTAATATAAGACACTGTCTTATTTTTGGGGAACCACGGTAGTTGCGTGAGTGAACGTCCCTGAGATTGCGAACGTCCCTTGCATCAGAAGTAATGCGTCCGTTCTATGTGCGTGATGGCCTTTATGTGTGTGATGGCCCCTTGACACATGCAAGTCATCATACGATGTTGCAGAATCATCGACTGTTAAACATGCATGTGAGAACCAGCCCTCAGGATTAAGGAAACGGTGAAAACCTTGATGTTTTGAAAGCTATGAAGTTGATCGCTTGCTGCCAACAGCCACTTCAGGGTCAAATTTCCACCTGGGGTGGTGGTGGTTCAGCACTAAAATAGTGCAGGTGGAAACTGTGCCCTCACCACATGCTACACTCCAGGACCAGATTGGTCCTCCCCCCAGGCCTGTTTTTAAAGATAAAAAAATTATTTATTTATTTAAAGAATTTATATACCGCCTTTCTCCCAGCAAGGGCACTCAAGACGGCTTACAAAAACATTAAAATATGTATATACATTAAAATAATTAAAAACAAATAATTAAAACAATTAAAACAAACAACCCCAGTGGGTCACCTATATTTACATTGTTAAAAGCCATTTGTTAAGAAGCCAGCCCACCATGTCAGACATCGAAAGCTAACCTAAATAAAAATGTCTTAAGGCCCCGCCGAAAGGTCTCTAAAGAGGGAGCCGTTCTTAATTCCAGGGGGAGGGAATTCCATAATTGGGGCGCCACTGCCGAGAAGGCCCTATTCCGCGCCGCCATCCCCCTCACCTCCTAATTTTTTTTTCCTAAAAAAGACTGATTCTAGTCTTTTTAATTCTGTATTAAGTCTGTCATGCAAAAATATGTTTAGCATCATCAGGTTTATTACGTAATTAACATTTTGTAATAGTTTGGTGAGTCGCCTGATTCCTGCCTCCTCCTCTGAGTGCCAGATATCCGATGACACTGACCAGGTTCTGCCAACCCGGATTGACCCCTAATTTTGCCCTGTGTTTGCCTCCTTCCCTTGCTGCCTAGGAGGCAAGTATATATATATATATATTACTTTAGAGTTGACATCCAGGCTGAGATTCAGACCATGTGCTCCGAATGTGCACAGAACCAAACATGGTGGGTGCCGAACTAGTTCTTCTGTTACCATCTCAAGAGTCTCATTGTTTGCGCCCCATTTGTTCTGCTCTTTGAAGACAGGTATCTTGTTCACAAACCACAGACACATTCATTCTCCCTGTATGCCACTGTGGAGAATTCATGCCTGACCTCAGATTTGATAGTCAGTACATATGAGCAAGAGAAGCACTACAGCTAGAGATCTGAATTGACAGTGAAAAGACTGACACACACACTTAAAGCGCAGCTCCCGTCCGAAAAGTGTCCATGGGAAAATGGCACTTTCTTAACTCAGCAGACCAGCTGCCTGTGTGTGTTTGATCAGATCTGGTTATTGTTGTGAAAAGACAGCTCCCCAAAGTTGAGTTTCATTACTGTCAACCCTGCTACGCCAGCTTTCTTTCCTGGCATGCACACCCACTTCTCTGTCAGCAAAGAGAAATTATTGCAATGTGGCACTACTGTCGCTCAGTGCGCGCGCCACACACCGTTCTAGGTGCTGTGCAGAAGAGCACAGAACTGAACAGTCCCTGAGCAGAGTGCTCAGTCTGCATTACACAGAAAGGGCAGAGATGAGAGGAGCTGAGAATGATGTGGCAGGGAATCGGATGATGTGGCAGAGGATCTGATGAAGTGCCAGTGCAGCTAGCGTCATTCAGAAGATTGTGAATAGTTCAGGGCAGAATTGGGACGAGAACGAGGCCAGAGTTTGGCCTGAATGTCTAAACTCAGTCTTGCTGGAGATGTTTTATGGCCAATGTATCTTTCTAACCATAATGCTATCTAGAATGAAACACTGGGAGCCCAATCCTATACCGGCCTTCGCCTGCGGGAAGGGGCTCCGCTCTGTTGCAAACATGCCGTAAAGCATGTTGTGACAGTGTGGAGGCCTGTCTCGCTGCCGTGGAGGTCAGCGCCAGCAGGCCTCCGGCGGGAACGGAGCTGCGCCCGCCGGAGGTAGGTAAGCTCTCCACCGGCTGGGGGGGGGGGAGGAAGTTTTTTGGGGCGAAGAGAGGATGGGGAGGAAGAAGAATCATGCTCGGGAGGGAAGTGGGCTGGATAGGGGAGGCCTCTGCCAAATCCCAACCCCCATCCTGGGCTTGAAAGCCCGACATGGGGCTTCTTGGAGCTGCGCCAGCCATTTTGCTGGCATGCCTCCAAATAACCCCATAGGGGCTGCTGAGGTTCAACACGAGGAGACCTCTAACCCCACGCTGGATGCAGCAGAGCCTGCCCCAGTGCCACTGCATCCGAGCACGGGTCTTTTAATAGGATTGGACTGTCAACCACTGTTTTAAGAATTCTTTCAATAATAAAAAGAGGGGATACGTGGTTAAATAGAAGCCCAGTTTAAGTGGCATGTCCTAAGTTGAATGTATAGCAATTACTGACAGTTAATACTAGCTCAGCTAATAAAGCTGTAATTAGATTTCATGGCGGAGCTATAAAATGGATCTGTAAGAGATTGATCGAACCAACTGCTTACTGGATATCTGATGGACAACATGTGCTATTTGCTTAATTGATGACCCCACATTTAACTATATTCCTTGGCCTGGAATGGCACGAGCAACAATGCAAACAAGTAATTTTCAAAAGAACAAAAACAAGCATGGCAAGAAGGAAAATCCTTGGTACAGAAGACAATGCAATCGCTATTGTGTAATCTATCTCCTTTGAGACCATTGGTCTGTCCAATGCTGTTCCCATTTCAATTTTTTCCTAAAAAAATTGTGTGTGTGTGTGTGTGTGTGTGTGTGTGTGTGTGTGTGTGTGTGTGTGTGTGAGTGTGTGAGCAGCCTTATGCACAGACTTTTGGAACATTGTTGGCTTCTCCATCCTGATGTGATGTGCCAAAGAAAGTTGACAAAGAAATGCACCTGTGCACTCATTGTGAACACAAATTTCCATTACCTTGGCAAAACACAAGTTCTGTAACTAGAAGAAAAGAGATACCGTAATCCCATTTACAAGTAAATTATTTCACACAGATCCCAAATGCAGGGGGGGGGGGCGGTTTCTTCTTATGTCCAGTGTGTTTACATTTTATTCATTCCTTACTGCAACTGCGTCTTGAATGTATTTATTATAAACATTTTAACCTTGTCTTTCCAGTATAAAATCATGCAACAATTATTTATTCACTAGATCAGGGGTTCTCAACCTGTGGTACGGGTACCCCTAGGGGTATGTGAACCTCTTGCTGGGGGTACGCCAAGCTCTGCCCCTTATCTGCCCCATCAGCAGCTAATTAAGTGTTAATTAACATGGATTTTAAATTTTAATTATTTTCGGAGCCCTTCTGTCTCTCTAGTTTTGGTTTGGGGCTTATTTTTGTACTTTGGAAAATGTACTTTGGTGGGGTGGGGGAGGGAGGAGCTGATTTTGGGAAGTGTGTGTCTCTCTCACACGCGCACGCTCACGCACACACAGAGTTAAATAAGACATTTTTTTCACATTTTAAAATTGTTTTAGTACTTTTTATTTAACAATTAATTACCTAATTAATTAATCCAATTAATTAGCAGTTAATTAGCAGGGGTACTTCAGAAAATTGGACCGTGTTAGGGGGTACCCGGGCCTCCAAAGGTTGAGAACCCCTGCACTAGATTAAAAGATTATAGAGCTCCTTTGGGATGAGGAAGGCATCTTTTCATTTATTTTTATTTTTTTGGTATGCAAACTGCTTTGAGAACTTTTTTTGTTGAAAAGTGGTATACAGTAAGGCCCCGGTATCCACAAGGGATAGGTTCCTGCCCCCCGCAGATACCGGGAAACCCGCGGATAGGGGCGAACTCTATCCTCTGTGCCCCCCCACAGCCATTACCTTATTGATGCGCAAACGTGCCAATGGCTTGAAACGGGCCAGTGCGGGTCTTCAGTAGAGCCGGCAGCCTCAGTGCTAGACAGGCTCTGACGTTAACAGGAAATTCCTGTTAACGTCAGACCTGCTGTAGCACTGAGGCTGCTGTCTCTACTGAAGACCCACTCTGGTCCGTTTCAAGCCATTGGCATGTTCGTACATCAATAAGGTAATGGCTGCAGGGAAGGCCATGGGGGGAGCAATCCGCTGATAAGTAATAGCAGATTCGTAGATACGAGGCCCCCCTGTATAACTATTTTAAATATTAATGAATAGTTTATTTTTAAAATATTGAATGTTTGCCTGAACGGAAAGGTCTTCACAGAATAATGGAAAACTAACAGAGAGAGTGCAGATGAACCTCCCTAGGAAAGGAGGTTCCATAATCTAAGTGCGGCCATGGAGAGGGACCTCTCCTGGTTCCCAACCAGATGCAATTCATATGCTGGCGAGATGCAGGGACCTTCCACAGAAGATCTTGGCAGTCAGGTTCATATGGAAGAAGAGGATATTGTAACCTGGAACAGTGGATTCAGGCAAGGACTAAGCCCCTAAGACAAGGTCATAAAGCAATTCACTACCTTGCAGTGGAAGAGCTTGTCTCTCCCACCATGTGGTTCTCTGGCACTGAGATGGCTCCACTGAGAGGGACAGGCACTGAGATGGCTCCTCTTATACAAGTAGCACCTTTTGCCCCTTGTCCTTTGCAGAAATGTCCTTTGGAACAGGAGGGGTGCATAGATCGAAACTACTACAAGGCAACCTGGGCATTCAACTGAAAAGGAGGCCTGGGGATGGTCTCAGGGCCTCCACCCTCATTGGTGGAAAGGGAGATCAAAGAGTTCTAGACTCACACAACAACACTCACACCAAACAAAGGAGGCGGGAACAGAACGACTAAGCATGTCATCAATTTGACAGCACACAAGACAAAGAAGCTATCACAGCAGAACCAGAACCAAGGTTACCTATCCATTTCTGCTGGGATGATTTCACTGAGGCTCGGCTTGCTGTAGCAGTTAGGGGTGAGTTAAGTTAGCCAAGACACAGTGATCTCAAGGTTAGACAAATAGTTCCATACAGAAAGAGTGCGAGAACAACACAGGGTTTGATAAGCAAATTCAGCAGGGGCTAGGAGGCCATAGACTTAGCCAGTTTCAGGGAGGGAGGGAAGCAAGGCAAAGGAGCCGAGGGTGCTTTCTAGGGGAACATTTTTCAAGGGGCAACTCAGTGGGGGCTGAGTCATTTTTTTGCTCAGCAGGAAGAAAGCACAGGGAAGTGAAAGAAAGGAAGTCAAAAAGAAAAGCAGGAGGCTGAATACTGTCCTGAGGGTCTAATGGCACAGTGGTTCTTGGGATATTGAGTGGGAGTGCTTGACGTAGCAGCACCAATGGGTAACTCAGAAGGAAGCATTGAACTTGGAGTCTCGAACCAGACCTTGTATAGCAAATTTGGCCATAGAGTGACTTAGAGTCTATTGTGGGATGGGCTCAGCCACACCCATCCATTTGTTCTGAAATGGGCCTTGATATCCTCGATAGGATTGATGGTCCTATCATCCATCCCTGTTGCTTCCTACTGTGTTGCACTCTGGAAGGGCACTGCTGGGGGCTTCTCAATTACTCACAAGTCCTGTGCCCTGATTAGCATAAGACTTTTGATTGAATTGTCAGCAGAGTTGGTGGAGGAAGCCAGGGCTAAGGGCACATTTATTTATTTATTTTGCGACCACAAATGGTCCTGTTTATCTCAGAGCCAGGAACATCCCAGGGTGTTTGTTGATCTGAATAGGATAGCCAAGCAAGGTGCACCCAATTGTGGAATTTTCCAAAGGTCTGTGGGACTTGATGCTCTCTTGCCGCCATCAGCCAAACCAAAGCAACACAAGACTAGCCTGGGTCATTCACATGTGGTTAAGCAACAAGATTTTGTCCAACTTTTCAAAGAAGGTACACTTTAACTTTTAAAACCTAAATCTTTGTTGTAACCTAAAGGTTAATCTCCTGCTCTTCAGGAGATGTGGATAAGCTTCTGGGGGTTCACCTTCTTCATTCTTACGTATGTTCTTACTAAAACACTGTGCTTGGTTGTTTGTGCATTGCATCTTGCTTGGAAACTCAGCCCAGCTTACATTCTAGGTAAAGGTAAGGGTATCCCCTGCTCGAAAGCCAGTCATGTCCGACTCTAAGGTGCAGTGCTATCTCCGTTTCTAAGGCCGAAGGGCCAGCGCTGTCCAAAGACGCTTCTGTGGTCATGACTAACAGAACGCTGTTACCTTCCCGCCACAGCGGTACCAATTTATCTGCTTGCGATTTCTTGCTTTCAAACTGCTAGGTTGGCAGGAGCTGGGACAGGAGATGGGAGCTCACTCCGTCACGCGGCACTTGGGTCTCGAACTACTGTCCTATCGAACTTCCAATCTGCAGTTCAGTGACTTACAGCGCAGTCCGACTTAACCTTTGTGCCGGTTTAACCAGTGGCGCAGCGAGAACAGGAGGCCCCAGAACGGAAAAGGGATTCAAATCCCCATTGAATTCCTCTTTTGGAGGGGATTTGAATCCCTTTTCCATTCTGGGGCCTCCCGTTCTTCTGTGCTGCTGGTTAAACCGGCACAAAAGTTAAGTCGGATTGCACTGTTAACCACTAAGCCACCGCGGCCCTTACATTCAACCTTGAGTTTATTCCAGAGTTGTTTTGTCTGTTTTCTCCTACTGGTGTGAAACATTTACAGGAATGTACAATCTGCTTTATTGATGAAGAAATGCTTCAGATACTGTATTTAAAATCTCCCACAACCATTTTTTGTGAATTGATGCTTGTAGTAGGTGTAGTTGTATTTTCAAAATCAATAAAGTGACACTGAGCTGGTATGTGCGCCGTATTGCAAATCTTCTTCCTTGTCAGCAAGGCCCCCACATGCACAGTTACTGCTCCAACCCATACTCTGATTGGGTTACTGCAGTATTTTATATAACATATATTTCCATTGTATATACATGAATGAATACAGTTTGTGGCTTCAAAAGAGGTATAAACCCAAGCAAGAAAACTATTTTAACGACACCTGTTTCCAACATTCCCATTATATTTAGATCTCGTAACATGAGGATCTGGGCTTTTTTGTTACAAAAATGTTAAAAAAAAATTATACTCTTCAGGGAAACCACTTTGGTTCTCGTAGCAGCTTACAATCATCACTGAAACATCTGCTGAATAAGAACAACCGCCAAAGTTCACTGAAAC
The DNA here is from genome assembly GCA_026170595.1 of Plestiodon gilberti rubricaudatus. Classification (NCBI taxonomy): domain Eukaryota; kingdom Metazoa; phylum Chordata; class Lepidosauria; order Squamata; family Scincidae; genus Plestiodon; species Plestiodon gilberti. The sequence goes on along the minus strand of JANXHW010000001.1, from coordinate 141,330,087 downwards.
GAATTTATACTAATAAAACACCTAAAACAACTAGAATGACAGTAAGGGATTAAAACATCACTCTAGTTACATTTAAGCCTTTAGAGTCCATAAATGCTCATCCTTCAAAAGATACTGAAAATGTATGATGCCTCAGCCACAATGATATCTGTCATTCACAATAGTTGCTACTCAGAAGTTTCTTGCTAAAATGGGTTTATACTTGCTAGGCATGTGCAAGAAAAAAAAACATTTAAATTCATTTTGTTTTTGTTTTGTTTTTTTGTTTTGTATTTTTTTTGGGGTAGTTGTTCTCATTTTCATTCATTTGTGTTGTTCTGTTTGTTTTTAGCCTCGTTTTTAATGTAGAAGGTCTTACTTTAGCAGCTCCTGCCCAGAGCTCCACTGCGTAACTGCCTGGTGGCCATTTTGATTTTACTGCTCATTTTTTTTTAAATCAAAGCTGTCCAGTAACAATGTTGCATCATGGGTGATTAAAATGACCTATCTGAGGCGGACTTACCAGCTGCAGGGAGCAGCGTGCCCAGCAAGCCCAGGGCCATGTGCATGCCGGGAGGGGCTGGGAAGGCCTCAGCTGGGCAGGGTGTGAGCTATTGGCCAGTTGAGCAGAGTGTGCCTGCCCACACTGGAAGTATCTTCAGGAGCTTCCCCATCACACAGTGAGTACTTGCAGGATCCTTCCCGTCCCTTGGAAGAGAAGGCATAGGACCCAGAAGGTGACTGGCAGGGAGGGTGGAACCAGGAATGGGAGGAGGGACCAGCCAAGACTAGGAGAATATAAGTGGGCCAGGAATGAGTAGGGCCTGGCGGCTGCCTACAAAAAAGACTCCAAAGTCCTGGAAGGCTGGAGAAGGCCCTGAGGCAGAGTAGGATGTTGCCAACTCCCTGCCTTTGCTCTAAGGCCCAGGGGAAGAAGAAGTTGACTACCTCTGTTAAGAGGAAGACCACAAGCCAGGTGGTTGTGGCCCAGGAAGCTTTATGGAGATGGCTGAGCCTGTACTGGTGGGGACCCCAGTGGCATGTAGGTGCCCAAGAAAGATGTCTCTTTTGGGGACTCCTGACATGGCCACCAGTAGCGTCACTAGGACGCGTGTCACCCTGGGGCAGGGCGCGCGCGTCAACCTAGTGACGCTACCATATCACGGCGCGGGGGGGCGACCCGGCTCCCCCCCCCCCTGAGTCGCCCTCCAGACGCTCCGAGGCTGGCCCGGGAGCCAGCCTTGGAGCATCCGATCCCGTCGGCGCTCCAGGGCCTTTTGAAAGAAGGCCCAGGCAGCGCGTCCATCCGGGTATTTCCCGGATTTTCGCGCATGCGCAGACCCGTTTTGAGGGCTTTTTGCTTTCCGCTCCACCATTACTCTCTGGTACGAGGCGCCCCGCCCCCCCCGTCATAGGAGCCCGTCAGCGGAGAGAAAGCAATGCGCAGGAGAGTCCGCATTGCTTTCTCTCCACTGACGGGCTCCTACGACGAGGGGGCAGGGCGCCTTGTGCAGGAGAGTAACAGTGGGGCGGAAAGCTGCAGAACTTAGCTTTCCACCCCACCTCCAGCGACGCCAGTGATAGACACACTCCCTCCTGATTGTCCTCTAAATGTGCTGACATTATTGGCAAGTGCAGGGTTTGGGATACCTGTTTGCCAAGGTAATCCATGGTTTAGCCTATAGTAATTTACGAAGCTAAGTCCCAGCCTCAACCTGAAGTTTCTCATGGAAGTCATAGATAGGTACATAAGGTTTGTTTGATTTGCTGTTTAATGAGCCTAGATAACTCGCTGCTATATGATATAACAGAAATTAAGATCTAAATCTATATGATGTAACAGAAATTAAGACCTAAGATCTAAATCTATATGATTTAACAGAAATTAAGATCTAAGCAGAATCATTTATGCTAGTGATTCTGTGCCTAGGTGATGTGGTAATCATGATAGAGTAACACATGGGGACTGTGTGTAAAGAGCATTGAACAATCTTTGAACATTGTACTAGACACATCTTATGATATATTTGGCACTAAAAGCCAGCCAGGTGCCCTCAAGATGACTGAAATGAGAGAGGACGGTTCAGCTTGTGTTAGCAAAATGCAACAGAGACATTTTGAATAAGTTGGAACCCATGTATATCCTAGCTGGAAGACCTCCAGAAAGAGATAGATGTGTTGGTCAGTGCCAAGACGTAGCAAAGGCATGGACAAGCAATCTGACATTCTCATAGCAGGCGAAGCTTGTGCAATGTTCCCTGGCATGAGGTGACTGAGCTGATGTGATTGTCACAGAGAGAGACACACAGAATGGTGGCTGCGATCATACGTCAAGGTTACTTGCCAGCATGCATGGAAGAAATGTCACAGGTGAACAGCAGAGTGCCCTGCACATGTTGATTTGACAATGGAAACGTGGCTCAGCGTTCTGTCCCCACCACAAGTTCATTCAGAAATAGGATGGTCCGGCTTTGATCTTGCTCACTTCGGGACTGGTGGTATTTCTCCCACTGGTTACTTGTCATTCTGGAAGCCAAACGTAAGCTAAAGCAAATGTTGTATGTTGTGAGAATTATCCTGATTTTTAGTGGGGTTTCATGCATGCTTAAAGGGCTTCATTTGCGCATCGGCTGCTTCATTAGGGGAACTGGGGAACGGTCCCCATTGTATACACAGAATATTTTGAGTCTGGCTCAACCCCTGGGTTCTTCTCGGAGCTCTGTGTGACTGTACTTTGCAAACAACTTGCCTTATGAAAGTGTCCTTACATCTCTGTGAAAGACCATGAAGACATCTAAAATCCCATAGCTTCTTCCTGAGAGGTACTCCTGTTCTCTCTCTCTCCCCCCCCCCAGTGTAACTGTTTTATCGCTAGTGTGCTTTTTACATTTTATCCATAATAATGGGTACATGCATAACAGCAGTGGCCCATTTTCCCTTATATTCCAATCACCTTTTGGAGAAGAGTCCTCATTAAATCATTAAAAAAAAAAAATCCAAACGGAACCCTGGAACAAAGTAACCGCAACAGTAAAATGTCCTTAAAGGCCAATTAGAAAATGCAATACCAGGAGTTTTATTACAACTAACTCCACTGTAATTATCAATCAATGGATACTGTAGAAAAAATTCTCAAATTCACAGCTGGGGAAAAAGATACTAATTATTTCCTGTTAATTAAGGCTGTGCTGGGAGTCAGGCTTGCCATCCTTCAAGTAAAGGATTGACACATCAGTGCTAATATAATGCTCAAGGTCCTTTTTAAAGGCTTTATTTCTAATGCTAATAAATTGGTGTCACATTATTTTAAGTGTCTTAAGCAATCATGCCATTATCTGTCATTTAAACATGCCATGTCTGTATAAACACGGAGGGCGATTTAATAACATCACCTGTGACAAAAAAAGGGGATGATTCCACTTGCTTCCAAAAACAGGAATTATGAATAGTCTGCCTTTCAAAAGGAATATTGGAAGACGCAACCAAAAGCAAAGACAATGGATAAAATGCTGGTTTGTTCACTTGATTTTAGTAGGATAAGGACTAATATGCAGATATTACCCTCATCAGAGATATAGATGCTGACATGGTGATCATAGCCACGTGTTCTTGCTATTCTTAATGACACATTATTAAAGTATGATAAAAAGGATGTTCTAAGAGGACTTTCCTCTTTTGCTTTAAGATATCCTGTGGCATTGCACCTTGTTTAGTGGGAGATGCTCTAGGTCAGGAGTGGCCAACTTTCCACCATTAGGGTCACTGCGTTCTTAAGAGCTGTGTAGAAGACAGAATCTTGGCAGCTGCAATTGCTGATGGTGCTGCTAAAGCAGCCGCACCTGCTGAAATGCCCACACCTATACACCCATTCAAGGGCCAGGAGCATGCATGGTGGTGTTGCATTCGCTACATAGTGAGAGACAGGAGATGCCAGTACTTTATCATAGAGATGCCCTGCCAAACGGTCTCCTCAAATTCAGTCACTCTACCAGGGCAGAAATTGCACAGGGAGACGACTGATATCTACCCAAGTTGCATCTCCCAGATATGGCAAACAGTCAACACAACCCTCTGGCTTTAAGTCTGAAGCTGATGTGTCCCAGCTTTTAATGAAGAAAAAAAGAAACCAGCTGAAAAGGACATTATGGCACTGCCGCACTTTGGATGTAAGCAGACGGCAGCAGGCCATAGTCTGGTCACAGCAAGAGATCCCAGTGGATTACTCAGTGGTCAAGAGACAGACTTTATGTATAGAGAGAGTGCTTTCACCCTTGATTGTCTGGGGTATGAGCTATGGTACATGGGCTTCCCCCCCCCCCCAACTACACATCATCTGAAAAAGCAAGGATAATTTATGAAACTTAATTTATGGTCCTGCTGCTGCTGCTCACTTACAGCTAATGACCCTGCCCCTTCCTGTTTGTTAGTCCTCAGTTGTGGCATCTCTGCTGATTTCTTAAGGCGGTGTTGGAGACTTTCCATTATGCTGGATTGTGCCTGAATGTTAAGAACTGGTGTGGGTCTCCTTCCCTGGTAAGGTTGTTGTAGGCTGTATCCAGTGTTTTCTCCAGAGTTGAATGTAGCAGTGGAGCAGTAATTGCTCCCTGCTACATGACCGAGCCTCATGGGAGCCACTCATAGAAAAGTCACTTGCCACATGCCAGGGTAACGTCGAAAGGGCTCCTTGGCCAACACTACACCAATGTCTGGCAGTAGGGTGGTGGTTGTCACTCGTGTTCCAACTGGTCTGGTACACATGATAAAGCAATCACAAGACTGCTTTAGCACGTGGTTGACGTTTGATCTAGAGTTGGCAGATCGGAATTCTAAGACCAAAGGTGGCACTAAGCATGGCGAGGACCAAAGAGCTGCCGTCAAAAATGGTAGCCCCATGTCGCGTTCTTTCGTCGTCCTCCTCCGGAATGTCTGGTACAACATACCGTGTCCTGACATCTGTATGCTATGCATTTCCCCACTCCACTGCCTAGTCTCATCATGAGCTGCCACAGATGGAAGTAGGGAAATGCACAGCATAATGATATGAAGAAATGGGGTAAGTTGTATTTGCAGTTATGGAGGGGAAGGAACCCCGGATCTGGGGCAGGCAGTCCTGTATTTCTGGTGGCCCTTAGTTCCACCCTGTTGCATTGGAGGGACAGTGCTTGCGATCTGGATCCTGAATGTTCCGACATAAGTGACTTTCACTGTGTTTCATGAGACTGTAAATGGTCCCTTATTTTAAGAGGATGTCCATCTGGAAACCCTGAAGGGAAAACAGGTTATCACTCTGGAAAAGCCACCAGGGCCTTTAGGCATCATTAGTGTGCGTGAAACTACAGTCTACCTGGGCCACATCTTTTATGAGCAGGAACTGTCATTTCACTGCCCACTGAAAACCTATTTATCTGCCATGGAGAATGGAAATGAGTTCCTTCTCTTGTGCAAATGCCGGTGGCAGATTTGCCTGGGCTAACTTTCACAATTTAACAAACTTTCATCGTGTCTCCAGCCAATTTAGCATATTCTAATCTGTCCCCTCGCACACATCAGCCCACCTCACCCCCTTTCCTGTTTACTATCTTTTTTTTCAAATAAACATAATATTTTTTAGCAATGACAGGTGATTACTAGTCTCTCACTCAGCCCTGGTAATTCATTTGTGCCTTCCAGCAGTCATGAGTCATGGGTCTTTTACACTTGTCAAGGAAACCTAATCCTTACCCTTCATGGGCCAGATATCCTAAAGATGGCTGAACATGTAATTGCCTTGAAGTGTAAAATATTTCCCACATTATTTATTATGCCATTGCCAGCTAGTACCTCTATAGTTAAGGTTGTGTCAGCATTTTCATTATAAACCCATATTTTCAGCTGTAAAAAATGTGCTTGAGGGTAGAGCCAGGGTTTGATCAAAATTAGGGCCTCCTTACTGAAGGGGGAAGATGGCACAAGGGTTGTGTATCAGTCCTGAAACCTTTTATGTAGGCCCTTTCTGCACAGAGGGCTTTGTTTTGGATTTTTTTATTCTTCAGTATGCTCTCATTCAGGTAATGACAGGAGGAGAGGGAAGGAATCCGGGGCTATGCATGAGCACCTGAATGAATGAATAGGAACCTTTATTGGCATAAACAAAAATAAATAACAAAAGAGAAATATAGATACGAGAACATAACATCAACTACTACCAATTCTTATTTAAAGAACAGATGGCCCTGCCAGAATCACGGTGGCACCCCCCCCCCCACACACACCTTATGCAAGGATTCGGCCTACAACGTAGATAGAAGAAACCGAAGCATGGCCTAATCTTCCCAACCCGGCATCTTAGCAAGCAATGGGGCCAAATGTTTCTTTCAAAGGGCACCGTGGAGCACACAATAAAAACAACCACCATGTGTTCCAATGTCTCCACACAATCCTTTCCGCAAGAACAGCTCCTCTCAGAATAAGGGGCACCACTAAACGTGCCCGCCAGGAAGGCTGAAGGAAAAAAAAATTACATCTCATGAGCGAAAGTGCTCTGCGAGCCTGCGGGCAACATAGATGGTAAAGAAAAAAGACTGGCTTCCTGAAACTAACTGGAATATGCAGGTATAATGGAGAACTGGCTGCACTACACAACGCCTGCCATTCGATATCAAACATTGGATCCAAGCACAGAGAGGTGCAATGCTGGCACAAGGAACATCACACAGCTTTTCCCAATGCTGTTACCTGCACTTCTGTTTATTGCTCTCAAGCAGTAGCGCAACTAGGGCGAGGTGACCTGCCCCCTGGTGGTGGAACCTGAAGTACAAAATGTGCAGTTACAGTTATTAAAAGGATGGTAACTACAGAATGATTTCTTTTCAGCTGAGGGGCAGCCCAATCCTGTCTAGCAGGACACAGCGGCGCAAATAAAGCACCCACCACATCCTAGGCAAGATTGGGCCTGCCCTGGAAGCCTCCTTGGGGGTAAAGGGGCATTCGTCCAGCTGCCCCAATGGGTCTACTCAAATATGCGCTGGCTGTTTTGCTGGCACACATTTGAGCTGGTCGTGTAATGCTGGCCAGGCCCAGGAAGGGGGATAGGATTCGGCGGAGTGCGCCGCTGCTGCTACCTCCCCCAGTCTGGGCCCAGGCAACCAAGCCCACTCACCTGGAACATCCCATTCCGCCCTATGCCACCTGTCGGGGAACTCGCCTTTTCCTGACGGGCGCAGTGTTGTCCTCGGCGGAAGTAGAGCAGTGCCGGCCTCGGTGCCGGCACCTCTTACTCTCCAGGTGCCGCAAACATACTTTACAGTACATTTGCGACACCCTAGACCGGTGGAGCAATCTCTCTGCTGGTCTATGTCTAGACAGGATTGTGCTGTAAGTGGGTTCGGGACATGTTAGGGGTTTATAAAATTGGACGTAGTGAGAAGAATGGGGCAAGAGATAACTTTTCCTCCTCTCACCCTGGGGGTTGGGGGTGGGAATCTTCTCTATCCAAATGATAGGATCATCAGAAATAGAAAAATAGAAGACAAGTTTAGTTGCACCCATCAAACATGTTGGTTAAGATTATGAAGAAGAAGGTAACAGCAATGAAGAACCATGTCCTGAATGATGACTTCTTCAGAATGGAAGTTGCCTAAGGCTAAATGTTGCTTGGGTTGTGAAAGATTCTTGTCCTAGCTTCATAATTGCTCTTGATATTTTCAAAATAATAAAAAACACCATTGTGCCAAACAGTGAAATGATTGAATTGTTTGTCCAGTGTCACTTGCATAGACTAAGATGCTGCTGAAAGAGACAAAGACTTAGGGCTAATTTTAGCCTCCCATATGTCAGATTGATTGTATGTTCAGTAGCTGAAAGGGCAGAGGGCGTTCATCTGCATTGCCCACCCTAAACCCAATGGCAAATTTTTGAATGTCATCATGGTTTCTGCCCTCACTACAGACACCTTTTTGCTTTCTGTTGCTCAGGCATGTCAAAGTAAAAGTGTGGAAACCCTTTAATGATAAAACTTGACATTACATGCAAAATGACCTGCATTCTTAGCACCTGGAATGGTACTGCAAAATTAGCCTGATCCACGTTCACCCCCAAGAAATCTCTCATCTTGATAGCCATGACCTGACTATAGCTGATTTTTAAAAAGAGCACCAACATTTACAACTTGCTGCTACTAGTAAAAACAGCTACAGGAAAACCAATCAGGGACCACAATCCTTTGTTAATTTATACCTACTACCTTTCAGCCCCAAAGAAAGATGCTTTAAAAAAAATCACTGCACTTTGGCTGATACGAAAAGTAAGGGCAACTTCACACATTGTTTTTTGTTTTTCTAAAAGTCCCTCCACCCATAATGCAGAATTGGGTGTTAGACTGAGGTGGTAGCATTTTAGATTGCACCACTTTGGAATGTAGATGGGGGTGTCACATTTTTGCATGCTCTACTTATAAAAAATACTGTCAGCGCAATCCTATCCAACTTACGCCACCGGTGTAACCTACCCAGCTGTGCAACAAGAACGGGAGGCTCCAGAATGGAAAGGGGATTCAAATCCTCTCCAAAGGGGGATTCAAAGGGGATTTGAATCCCCTTTCCGTTCTGGGGCCTCCTGTTTTCGCTGCACCAGTGGGTTACACCGGTGGCGTAAGTTGGATAGGATTGCACTGTCAGTCTGTTGGAAACTGGCACAATGCTGCCTGCAGGACTCTGGAGGGCAGTGTAATGTCCAGTCACCTGAGATAATCTACCAGTTTCTGTCCAGGGCACGAGTGAACTGGTCTCATCTGAGCTTTTTTCAGGCAGGCAGCAGCTCAGCCACCAGACCTCCTGCCCCATCATGGTCCTTACCTAGTTGGTGAAGTGTGCCTTCTGTTGTTTTGTGCCCTGAAAAGAGTGCAGCAGAGAACTCCTTGACAGAAGGATAGGAAGGGATGGGGTGGGGGGGGCGGACCACCCCCGGGCAGCAGGCGGGGAGCATCATACCAGCAGCGGCGATCCGGGCGGTGGCAATCCAGGTGCCTGCAGGGGGAGCCTGCAGAAGGCTCCTGCCACCTCTGCTCTGCATTTGTTTTGGCCCCCTCCCTCCCGCCCAACCCTCTTGGGACGTTTGGCTCTGGCTGACATCACTCGGGGGCAGGGCGAGTGACATCAGCTATGGTGAGGGAGGGCAACTGGCGCGACACCAGCTACGCTACTGAGGATGAAGCAACTGGATGGGCAGTAGGCAGGCATGGGGTACAAGTCACGCCTCATTAGTTTGCCATCTCCTCTTAAAGTGGCTGTTTCAGTCTTCCTCGTGGCTGGGCCAGCTCTGGGCATTCCTATCTTTGGCTTGGTTACTGCATAATCTGCAAAATGGTCCTGAAGATTTAACTGGCATCTTGCACTTGTCTGGCATCTGTTGGCTAGGGTCACACTTTCATTTTTCAGTCTCTTAACATCTGATCAATATTTTCTGTTGCACAGATCACTCCATGAGTATCTTCTGTGACTGGGTACCTATGAAAAGGCCATGCAAGTCTAATGCTTGATTTTCCTAAGCAGTCAAGTCTTGGCTCCTTGCTGGAAAGCCAACAATAAGGTGGACGTACGAATCTCTTTTTTGGGGGGATGGAAATTCTACAAGCTAGACACTACAGTTGGGAAGGCCCTGTCTTTGCCAGCTGGTGAGGACACTGTCAATAGGGCCCCTGTTGAATGGAGCATCTGAGTAGGTTGTACAGGAGGAAGCAGCCCGGACGATCTTCTGGTCTCAGGCCTTAAAGGTTAAGACCAACACATTGAACTGGCCCTGCTTTGGGACACAATGCAGTGGCATTGCTGGAGAGGCTGCATCACCGTAAGTGGTGCAAGGCACTGCAGTGCGCCTTGCAAGCTGGTGGAACGCGGTCCCTCCCACTCGCCTCCACAACTTACAGTACCGCCCCCACCATGGAAGCGCCTCTGCCCCCAGAGCCATTCCGCTGTGCGTTGTCTTCTCCGCCACAGTGGCTCTGGGGGCGAGTGGGAGGGGCCGTGTTACACCAGTTTGCAAGGTGCGGTGTAGCACCTTGCACCACTCTCCAGCAATGCCAATGACACAATGTAGTCTCAAATGCAATCCACCCATGTCCCACATATTCATGCGGACAAATGTCTCCTGGTGAAGATGTGCACATGATGTCAGCAAAAGGGCTAGAAACCATTTTTGAATGAAACAGCTGTTGTTAATTTGAATGAAGGATAGAGCATCCTGATTTTGCAATATCCAAACAGCTCCAGGTATAATCAATAACTCCCTTCCAAAGCACCATTATTTCATCTGTCAGGTGGCGTTAGTACCTTTTAAGGTTTAGACTCTTGTGACTAATCACATGTTCCTCTATATTTTCCCTTTTGAATACAGATACAAACACCTAGGGGATATGTTTTGCTCCTCGTTTTCTCTGCACAGGACTCAGATATCAACTGGATCTCCTTTGAGGAGACTTAAAATGTATTGCTGAAGTTCTTGACTTGTTGGTTGGCAAAGAAACTGAAAAAATAATAATATAAGCAAAGACTCTTGTACCATCTGTATTGACTGGCTTACCATATCGCCGACCGGGACGTTCTGTTTTGCCCTTAAGGGAGGCGGGGGGAGGGGCGATAGAAGCCGGAGCGACGCTCTGGCTTCTATCGCCCCTCCCCCCGCCTCCCTTAAGGGCAAAACAGAACGTCCCGGTCGGCGATATGGTAAGCCTGTGTATTGAGGCTCTTCTATTTGCTGTTATAGTGATGCAGTCAGAGTTAATTCCACTTGATTTAGTGTAGTTGGTCTAATTTTAAAGGGGAAAATACAGGAACTGGTTTTTTCACTCTGCAATATCCTCAGATATGTTCACATGGGAACCCATTTAGAAAGGGACATTTAAACTGCTTTCACTGTAAGAAAAGACAAAACCATCAGGTCTTACAACGTATTAACGTTTATGTGTAGCGTGTTCCTAAAGCAGGGAAGGTGTGACCCAGAATACCGCCTGATGCCCAAACCCAAACCCTCACCATGCTTCTAGTGCACTGTGGTGAAACCCCGAAGTCTGGGACTTCTGGTTTCATTTACAGGGACAGTGCAAACTCTTGTTTGTAGTAGATTATGCACACCTAACTGCACTTTCTTGCCATCCTCAAATATACCATGCTTCCCCTTGTTGGCCTTCAGATTTGCATTCCCCATCACGGTGTCCCCATGGGGCCATAGGATTGCTGAAGTGCACAATTGGGGAACTAAATTTTGGCTGTGTGGCTAGTTTGGTACAGGGGTGTAAGTACATTGCAGTGGGTTTAGATTGGCAGACCTGGGTTCAAAGCCCACACCGGTAATAGTGGGGGCCAATCCCCCACCCTCTCTCTCAGCCTAACGTATCTCTCAGTGTTGTTGTGAGGGTAAAGTAGCGTAGCTACCGTAGGGTGGCTGGTGCGGTCCACCCTAGGCAGCAGGCTACAGGAGGTGCTTAGCAGGCGGCTGCCAGGCACCTCTTCATGTTTTGGGTGACTTCGCTCTGATCGGAGCAAAGCCTCTGAGGTATGCACTGTGGATGCCCACTTTTGGCCAGCTTATCAGCAGGCCAAAAGACTAAGCTCCGCCGTCTTGCGGAGTTTTCAGTGACTTCACTCCAATCGTCACTGCTAATTACTTCTGGGTCTTCCGGTGCTCGGGGGGGGGGGCTCCATCAGGAGTCACTGCCCCGGGCAGCCAAAGAGTTTGCTATGCCCCTGGGTAAACTGAGGGGAAGATTTGACTCAGCTTAAGATAGTATCATGTTTGTCTTCACTGTAATTTTTATAATAGCCTTGTATAGGAGGCCAATATGATTATTCCTATCTTGCAGGTTGGGAAGGGGCAGGGTGAGGCCAAGAGAGCTGGATTGTCTAAGGACACCTACTGATTTCATAACAGAGGTAAGATTTGAACCAAGGACCTTCTGATTCACAGCTTAGGCTCTCAAATGTGGGATAATGTTTTGCCAAAAAGCAGATATTTTTCCAGTCAAACTCAAGCTCAAGACATTGGGAATACTATTAATGTGAGGATATACTTTTGTTTTCTTTGGACATGACAATATTCTGCTCAAGCTATTGCAAGAACACAGAGTTACCTCTGCAGCCATGCTACTCGTGCCAGAATACAAATTACTGTTGGTCTCCACCTAACATTAACTCTGATTTGCCAAGAAAGCTATGAAATGTGTTCTATTGAGAAGTCAGGTCAGGGTGCTTTTACTCTTACAATCTGAAAGATTGGAATGAAAAAATAGTGTATGTTTGCTCATTAGCAACAAAGCTCGGAGTAGTAATGGCTGTTAATGAATGTGGTGAGAGCAGAGACATTCGCTTGAGATGAATGTTCCTGAAAACAGAATTGCTGGAAGCTGCGAGGAGGTCAATAGTAACAAGAATGCACAACAAGTGCCTTGTGGAAGGCAAGGCACTGCTCTTGTGGCTGGAAAGTGCCCATTTCTGGAGATGGGATATTGGGTTCAGTGGCTACATGCAACAAATAAAACCCAGAAAGGACATGCCACACGTATCTTGCTTCCACCTGGTGTAATGTGGGGACTTACCAGCATTTGAGGATTAGTAGCCAATACCATCAAAGGTTTCTTTCCTGCAAACCGCATACTGTACATATTTTTAAAGTTTCATACCTCAGTTGTCTTCCAAATGGGAACCTAGAGTGGTTTACAAATTGGAGAATAAAAGCACAGCAAAGTATCAACATAAGAACAAAGTAATCGGCAACAAAAATTAAAAATAATTCAACACCCAGATGGTAATCTGTGAGTCTAGATGTGACCCTAAAGGAGTAATTGACCTTCCAAGTTTTGCTTTCATGTAGTAAATTGTGCATAGAGTGTGATGAAAGAGATGGAAGTCAAGGGATGGAAAGCCAATGGATGCTTTTTCTTCCTATTAAAAATTATGCCCCCCTCACAATTGGGGTTGGAACCATAGTGGGGGCAAAGTACTAAAACCTCCCTACCCCCATCACAGGTTTGGGCTGTTTCATTGCTCTTCTCCCCCAGTTATTATTTACTCCACAAAACTTTGAAAGTGTACTTACAGGTTTAATGTCACATCTAGTTTGACCCTAAAATAGGCTTACCATATTTTCCCGGTTCCAAAACGGGACACCCCCCCTTGAATAATTAATTAAACTATATTAATTTTTTTGTGGCCGCAAAGCGCCCACTTGCCGCCCAAGGGGCGTCCATATTTTATTTATTTATTTATTTATTTATTTACTTGCCTGTCCTGCCATTCTGCCGCCATTGCCGCCCCCTCTGGAGCCTGGCCTGTTTTTTTTTGTTTTTTTTCGCACACTCTGATAAAATAAAACATCAATCAACAGTTGCTCTGTCTATCAGGAGGAACTAATCATTAAAATTCCCTGACACCCCCCCCCCCGAAAAAAGAACTGACCAGCTCAGAACCATTTTAGGAACAGCATATGAGTGACTTTTTAAAAAAAGGAAACAACTCATTAAAGGGAGAGTTATAGGGAAAGTTGCCAATCTACATGGGGTGCAATTGCATTAAAAAAATCACCACAAATCAGGTCTGAAAAAAAGATACGAGGACAACCTGAAAAATCCTGGAATGCAGCCAGTGGGCAGGACGTCTGGCTCAGGACATAGAGCGTTTGTCTCATAAATCTGCCTGAAGATCTGCAGGATAGCAGTTCAAGACGGCCGGAAGTCTGTTGGAGAGCTGCTGGCACGCCGAGCTGATAGCTGCAGAGTCTTTGTGGGGGAGTGAAGCTGCAGCTGCAACGCTTGAGTGACAATCAAGGTTGCCTGTGTTATCTGAAGCTGAAGCGTGCTGCGGCGAACGCCAGAGAGAGAGAGAGAGAGAGAGAGAGAGAGAGAGAGAGAGAGAGAGAGAGAGAGAGCTGGACTGTGAAAGCAACATCTCGAATGAAGGGTTCTATGAAAGATTAGAACGTTATTATATTGTAAAAAAACCCTTGGGGGTTAGAACAGCCTGCCCATGTACACCGCCTTGAATAAAGTCAGAGAAATCCAGTGACCAGAAAGGCGGTATATAAATTTGTTGTTGTTCAGTCATTAAGTCGTGTCCGACCCTTTGTGATCCCATGAACCATATCCCGCCAGGCCTTCCTGTCCTCCACTATCTTCCTGAGTTCGCTCATTTTCATGTTTGTTGCATCGGTGATGCTGTCTAACCATCTCATCCTTTGCCTTCCCCTTCTCCTTTTGCCTTCAATCTTTCCCAGCATCAGAGTCT